>JBAFTA010000019.1:4260754-4304608 GCA_036919975.1 Melanotaenia parkinsoni | reverse complement strand
GTATATATATCAATATATGTATATATATATATATATATATATATATATGAATATATCAGGGATGTCAAATTATTAAAATTTTCAATTAGAGTAATCAGAGCTTACAATGAATCATAATTAATCGCGACTATGCCTGAAATGTGGAGTGCAAACAAGTAAAGTGCACAGAAAATGCTTAAAATAAAATAAAAATTAGGGCATCTTATTAGGTCTTAAGGGTGGAATAAATATGAGAATGATGTATAACACCAGAACTCCCAGAGCTATGAAAATTTCCGTAAGGCTGACTGCATTTGAATGCATTTCTTGTTGTGGACATTTATTCCTGCAAAGTGCAGTATGTTGTAAAATCCAGCATCGATCCATCTCTGCATACCACCCTTTAGAGAATACTTCCACATGATCTGATCCAGAGCCACGGGAGTCTAAAGAAGAGAACAGTGCAAAATCCCATGCGGTCCAAATAACCACCTGATGCCAAAATAGGTAGAAATGATCATATTTCCTCTGTTGTCCAGTTAACACGATCAAAAGCTTTCTCTGCATCTAAAGAAACTATTATTGTTTCCGGGTTATTGATGGTAGAATAATCTATTATATTAATTAGTCTCCACATGTTAACAGAGGAATATCTGCCCTTTATAAAGCCTGTTTGATCAGGGTGTATAATGAGAGGAGTTACTTTCTCTCACCTTCCAGCTAATGCTTTGCAGATTATTTTAAGGTCTGCATTTATCAGTGATATGGGTTTGTAGTTAGATGGTATTGTGGGGGTTACCTGGTTTTAATAATACAGTGATGATGGCAGAGTTTATGTTTAGGGGTAAGTAACCATTTTCCTTTATTTGTGTCACCATTTTGAAAAAGGTAGGGGCCAGTGTTGACCAGAATTCTTTATAGAACTCTGCTGGGAAACCATCAGGACCTGGGGCTTTTTTACAGGGCACATGTTTAAGGGCTTCATGTAGCTCCTCCACTGGGAGGTGGGAATCTAAGGCTGTGACTTGTTCCTGCTGTAAACCTGGAAGATCTATATCAAGGGTGGCCAATGTCGGTCCTCAAGAGCCACAATGCTGCATGTTTTCCATGCATCCCTGCACAAACACACCTGACTCAATTAAATGGATCCAAACTTGAATCGCCATCATTGCCTTCGCTATGAATTTAGTGATAGCGTAATTCCTTGCCAACGTTTACTTGTTTTGTCATATGGTAAATGTTTACTGAATGACTCCACGAGGGTTTGAGTGTATTGTGCAGATTTAATGTCTTTTCTTTGGCCATAGTCGTGGTAGTGAAGTCACAAAGTTTTGCATGTTCCTCACACCCCTTCGTATAATTCATTCGCAAGTGGTGGAACAGATTTGTTGTTAAACTGCTTTTAACAGTGACAATTTTTTTGGGACATATCTTGCATATTGTGTTATTTTGACCGACGTCAGTCTTGTCAAAGCCGAACCATTTCCAGACTACTGAGATGGACTCGTGTCTTGCTATTAAATAATCTGCAGAGACCGAATATTCCTGCATTTTTCCCCCATGTGAGACAATGGTTTGTTTTGGTTGTCGCCGAGTCACGAGACTAAATTGTGTACTCTGATAGGCTTCTGAGGCATGCATTTGGCAAAGGAGGACTTTTGTGCACCTCTCAGTGCTATGTAACAGATGGTACACAGATGGTAAGTTGGTCGGTTGACCAAGTGTGTGGTAAGCTTTGTCAAGCTTTGCTTTCTGGCTCAGCTCCTTCTTCACCACGACAGACCGATGCAGCTTCCACATCACTGCAGATGCTGCACCGATCTGCCTGTTGATCTCCTGCTCCATCCTTCACTCACTTGTGAACAAGACCCCGAGATACATGAACTCCTCCACTTGGGGCAGGCCCTGTTGCAGACCCGGAGAGAGCACTCCATCCTTTTCCGGCTGAGGACCATGGTCTCGGACTTGGAGGTGCTGATTCTGATCCCAGCTGCTTGACACTCGGCTGCGAATCGCTCCAGTGAGAGCTTAAGATCACGGCCCGATTAAGCCAACAGAACCACATTATCCACAAAGAGCAGAGACCCAATCCTGAAGCCACCGAACCGGATCCCCTCAACACCTCGGCTGCGCCTAGAAATTCTGTCCATAGAAGTTATGAACCGGGCCATTCTTCCCAATCACACCCCTCCAGGTCTCGCTGTCATTGCCCACGTGAGCATTGAAGTCCCCCTGACCTGCTACTTGGTGCATAAGCACAAACAACATCCCCCACCCGAAGGCGGAGGGAGGCTACCCTTTCATCCACCGGGGTAAACCCCAACGTACAGGCACCAAGTCGGGGCGCAATGAGCATGCCCACACCTGCTCGGCACCTCTCACCGGGAGCAACTCCAGAATGAAAGAGGGTCCAGCCCCTCTCAAGGACAGTGGATCCAGAGCCGAAGCCGTGTGTCGAGGTGAGTCCAACTATATCTAGCCAGAACCGCTCAACCTCACGCACCAGCTCAGGCTCCTTCCCCGCGAGAGAGGTGACATTCCACGTCCCTAGAGCTAGCTTTTGCAGCCATGGGTCAGACCGCCAGGGTCCCCGCCTCTGGCAGCCTCCCACAGCTGTGGATAAACTGGAGGGACAATCTAGTTCTAACAGGACTTGTAACCAGGCATAGGTCTTATGCTCAAGCTTTAACAGACACAGAGACAGCAGAAGATGCTCCTGAGGAAGACCTACAAACACTCGAACAACTGGTTGTAAAGTTTCTTCAAAGGAAAAATATTAGTGGCAATGTCCATGTGTCATACTTAACAGAGCAAAGTAGCAAAAACAAATCCAGCCGTCATTATCAGATTCATCAGTACCAAGCAAAGACATAATATGCTGTCACAAGCAGTGAAAATAAAGGGGATTAATGTGCATATTAATGAACAATAACCATGAGAAATGGAGACACTGCATGGGAAGCGAGAATGTTAAGAAAGCATAAGAATCTCACTGCAACATGGACAAGAAAAGGCAGTGTCTGGATAAAAAAACAAGAAGGATCACAGTCAAGAGCTCTGGAAATTCAAAGAAACATAAAACAAACTATGAACTTGAAACATAGTCATTGCTAAGTCAAGTAATAGATGATGGGAGACACAGGTACTGTAAGTGACAGTTGTGATGCAGGAGTGATGGAGTTTCTGTGAGACAACAGACTCACCAAGGCACGCTTCTAAACATTTATTCTATTGAGCAATCTTGCCAACTTAATCTAAAACTTGTCTTGAAGCAGAGAATTCAAAGACTCATTGAAGGTACACTCTGGAGCACAACAATGAGGATTGCACCAGTCTGTTGGAATTTTTTGATGAGTGCTTCAGCCTCATCGTCATGGGCAGGGTGAGCCCCATGTCCAAACTCCCTCTGCACCCAAAGCCGCTTCAACCTCCAAAAAGAAGCTGGAAAGAGGACTCACCTGGAGCAACCTCTCCCAGTGAGGGACAACACTTCAGATATCCTCACATATATAGATAAAAACCTTGCTAGCTTCAACTGAGTTTCAAGCACTGCAGGAGTCTCTGGAATTTAGTTATGGTTTATTTTATTTAATGTGCTCAGTGTATTATTTTTACTTGCATTGTTTTATATGTGATGCTTTTGGATATTAGTGCTATTGTTAAGAACAGCATCCCACTGTATATTTTTTATATCGTCTCACCTTCCTTTTGGAGCATTTGAAAGTTGCTGAGACTGTATCCCTCCTGGCAGCAATTTTCTTAAGTCTACTAAACCTCTCTTACTTCCGTTGTCTATGGGATAAAAAATGTAAATGTTTTAAACTGAACTGTGTTTTCAGTTCATTAAAAAGAACTGCATTTCCATTTTTAAACACGCCCACACTTTTTATATTGCACTGCTGCCGCAAATTATTAAGAGTTTTTTCCCCTGCGGTAAACAAAGAGTTGCTCCAAATTGGACACCATTGTTTCGATTGAAGCGGTCACTTTGCAGATCGTGTTCAGCCGCAACGTACCATACCTTCCTCAGTAACCTGCCACTGGTTTCACTTACCTTTTACTTCCTGCTGTATTTTTTTTCCACAACAGCCTGATATTCATGCAGCTTATCTTAATGTGTAGAATAACTACAATATTAATGTAGTATTATGTTAGTCCTACTTTATTTCCATGCTGTATTAAATTTCACCTCAGATTCTTTTTATGTGAAGCAGTAAGGAGTGAACCTGTTGAAACTTGTACTTTCGGGTCAGTCTCCTTTAATTATTATCTTGTTTTAGATTCCCATCACTCAGATTTGTCTCTTTATTTTTCAGGTAGTCAGGGCTCGACTGGAGGAGCAGGGAGTGACTGTACATGACGTTAAGCTCAATGGCTCGGCGGCCAGCCATGTGCTTCATCAGGTCAATGGCCTTGGCTACAAAGACCTGGACCTAATCTTTGGCCTGAGTCTTACCGATGACAAAACTTTTCGTCTGGTAAAGGACGTTGTGCTGGATTGCCTGGTGGACTTCTTGCCCGAGGGGGTGTGCAAGGAGCGAATCACAGCTCTTGCCCTCAAAGAAGCCTACGTGCAGAAACTGGTGAAAGTTTGCAATGATACAGACCGCTGGAGTCTCATCTCGCTGTCCAACAACACTGGCAAAAATGTGGAACTGAAGTTTGTGGACTCCCTGAGAAGGCAGTTCGAGTTTAGTGTCGACTCTTTCCAGATCACGTTGGACTCACTGCTGCTTTTCGACCGCTGCTCAGAGACGGCCATGTCTGAGACCTTCCACCCTACAGTGCAAGGGGAGAGCATGTATGGAGATTTTGAGGAAGCTTTGGATCACCTTCGCTCGAAGACTATTGCCACCCGCAGCCCTGAAGAGATCCGGGGAGGTGGGTTGCTCAAGTACTGCCACCTGCTGGTGCGCGGCTTCCGTCCATCATCTGAAAGTCAGATGAAACAGATGCAGCGCTACATGTGCTCACGCTTCTTCATCGACTTCCCCAATATTAGCGAGCAGCAGAGGAAGCTGGAGACATATCTGCAGAACCACTTTGTGGGCATGTGGCACAAGCGATACGAGTATCTAGTGACGCTGAGGCAAGTAGTTGATGAAAGCACTGTGTGTCTGATGGGCCACGAGCGCCGCCAGACGCTGGCTCTCATTTCTGCCCTCGCGCTCCGTGTAATGGCTGAACAAAATGCAATCCCTGCTCTGTCCAACATCACCTGCTACTACCAGCCTGCTCCTTATGTCAGAGACGTCAACTTCAGCAACTACTATGTTGCACAGGTTCAGTCACCGATGTCTGCAGGTAGTAGCTCTTACCAAACTTGGCTGTCTTGCAGCTGAGCAGAGACGTTACAGATGTGTTTTACTTTTATATTGATAGGCTCTGCTTTCCTTACGTGCAGTGTCTACAGAAAGCAGCAGCATTGTGTTCTGGTCCTGTTGTGGTTGCAAAAAACATTTGTCACCATTCCACACAAGTGTTCAGCGTTCATCTTCATTGGTCAAGCCCAACTGACTTGTCTTTCTGGAGCATGAAGTTCATTTGTGATTGTATTTAAATGTACATTTAGAAATGACTGTACACACTTCATTTTTTATTAATTTGGCCATAATACATAAGCAGAAAAACTGTTTAGTATTTCTTAACCACATGTGTAAGAGAGGTTAGGTGGGTGAATGTGGGAGGTGTGTAATGATATCATTTCAATGATCAATCAGCCAATGGCATTAATACAAATTAAAAAAGTCAATCAAACATTGATACGGTTATGATTTTATTAAACACGTTTAAGAAAAAACAAGTGGAATTGTTTCCATTTGCGTTATTCTAACAACCAAAGTTTAATGAGAAAGATGCCAATATCCAAAGCATTATTGTTACTATCAGTACGTTCCTTTAAAAAATTTGTTAATTAACTAAATAAATTAAACAAATATAATTCAGAAAGTAACCGAGTTAGTAACTGAGTTACAGCATTGACTGCAATTAATTACTTGGAAAAGTAACTTTAAAAATCCTCAAATATGTTCCCTTTGATGGAATTTAAAATTCCTCTTCATGTTCATTTATTCATAATAAAACCATATTAGATCTCACTATTGTATGATATGGAAACCTAACGGTCTAAATTACTAATGTAAAAATCATGGACACTAATCTGAGGCTGCTGGAAGTCGTGTTTTCGTGTCCTCCTGAGGAGAGGACATTCTCCACCATGAAAAAGAATCTTCCAGTTATCTCTGTGAGGGAAAAGTGATGTCTGTGGTTCCAGATTAAAACGTTTTCTCTGGACTCGCCGTTGCTGTGTCACCTGGTCATTTGTGTGTGTGGCTGTGATACTGACTGGGTCCGCTCCTTCACCGTCAACCAGGCGGTGACTCGGGGAGAAATGATGACGAGCGGTGGAAAAGGTTTGCTGGTGGACAGAGGCTTCACGAAAACAAAAGACACGGATCCTTCAGGGCAAAATTGGTCATAAAAATAATAAAAAGTTAATAATAAAGCCATAATTTTGTACGCATTTCTTTTAGGTTGTAGTCTGCAAAGTGCAACAGTGTCCATTGGAGGTGAGAGAAGCTGAAACGAATCATAAAATCAGCAGAAGTTGTTTGAGGAATCGTACTAATGTAAAGTTATCTACTGAACAAATACAGGCCGAACATCAACATTATTTATCAGGTTGTAACACTTTCTAAGGCTGCGTCCGAATGTCCACCCTACTCCCTAACCCCTTGTTCACTACATAGGGCTGCACTATATAGCACAGTATGTAGTGACTCATTCTCTTGGCGAAGCTGTCTATTTTTTAATTGCCGCAAACCATGTGACTACCGCCGTCACCACGGCAACCACAATGCGTGTCAAGATGTCATTCCAAATCCAATCCAAAGTTGTGTGTAAATATTTTTATTTTTATTCCTTATGTTGTATTTTATTCTCTTTGTTTGCTTATAGGTAATTTCGCGCAGCTTGATTTTTTCACCTCCTTGCGCCATGTTGAGCTTCTGCCCGCAATGCATTGTGGTCTATATCGATCCGTCTAGTGACCATAGATACTCACTACTTTTCAAGATGCATTGTGGGTAATTTTTAGTGCCCTAATTTTTTCTCTCTGGACATTCGGACGCTCTCACAAAATGGCGTGACCCCTATATAGGGCATTATGTAGGGAACAGGGTGCACATTCTAAAACGGACTGATTTGTTTGTTCTGTGGTTAAAACGTGTGTGTGTGTGTGTGTGTTCTCGCTGAACAAGCTGTCCGATCTGAGCGGGTCATCCGGCTGATGCCTCGGCTGATCGCCTGGTTTGAATAGAGTGAAAATTCTGCGATAAATGGTGAGGACCTACTTAGCTTGCACCCGGTCACAATACAGCAATTCTTCTACTCAAACAGTTTCAGCGTATCACTCCGCCTTCTCTCCACTGTAGCAGCAGCACATTTTAGTCCAAACAAGTTGTGAAACAGCATAAAAGGAATCTTATCTTACAATAATAGTAACGATAATGGTGTTGTAACAGATGAAAGAGTAGTTAGATTACCTATTACTGGAAAAAAGTAACGCTGTTAGTAATACTGTTTATTTTACTCCCATCACTATAATAGTCAGACAGTACTAACTTGGTTATTGAAAATATTTCATTTGAGACCCTAGATAGAAGTAAGGTTAACACTATATTCAGCTTTAAAGAAACACTACTTAAGTTTCCTATCTCAAACATGCTTCTTACTCATTTTGATAGCTCACTGACATTTATAGTGGTCCCTTGTCAGTCGCAGGAATTACCTTCTAAAAATAACCCGCAATAGGCAAAATCTGCAAAGTAGTGAGCTTTATTTTTTACAATAAATATAGATGATTTAAGGCTGTAAAACCCCTCAGTACACACTTTTCTCAGACAGGCATTAACATTTTTACACTTTTCTCTCTTGTTTAAACACCCTCCTTCGTAGAAAAGGTTTGTTTGGCATGTTCAAAAGTCCAACTTTTTGTGCGATGGTTAGCATCTTCTGCCTTTTGGGTGCTACTGCAGGTGCCTTTGACAGTGCAGAACGTTTCATTGACATTGGGGTTTGTTGGGAAGAAAACTTGTAAACATACAGTACAGCACTTCAGAGTCACAGTGCCAGCGATTGAAGAATTATGTAAATTTGGCAAGCTGAATTCATTCTGTACTATACAGGAGACATGGCATGGATGAGATTAATTGGCTATAGACCATTGTCAATCAGGATGCAGAACACAATACACTTAAAAAATAAAACATGCAAAATTGCACTAAAATAATCCATGAAACTGCACAAAAGGTGAACCACGTTATAGCAAAGGACTAATATGTTCATTCCTGGAGCCATTGTTGTCCTGCAGAGTTTGGTTTTATAACAACACATCACATGTCAGCAACTGGGTATTAACACATTGGCCATTTTGAATGCACACCATAGTTGATTCATCAAAGAAACCCAAAAGGTCATTGTCGAATGATGCTAGGGAAAGAAAGAGATGGTGTCAGAGCGAGAGATAAAACAAGAATCAACATCGGACGAACTTTTACTGGCAGGAGCGAGCTCATAGTAAAGGTAGGATGAAAGATGGATGCGGAATTAGCTGTTGAAAGGGAGTTCATAACTGGGAACATTGCAAAAATTCTGTAGTGGGTCTTTATTGTCTATTGCATTCTTGCCATTTCCTTTTACAAATGTCAACATTTTCAAGCTCTAAATACGGTACATAGTGAAAGACATTTTTATATGGCAATTAAATCAGCATGCGTTCTCATACTTATCACTGGCTCCTGAATCAAAATCAAACCACAATCATATCTTGGCAGAATTTGTGATGTCAGCAAAAATAATATTGTTTGAATCAATATTATCGTATTTGAATCAAACTTCTCCTTTCCATCCCTCGAATTCAGTGTCATTCTAGCCCATCCTGAGGTCTGTACGACAAAGCGTGACTAACATATCCCGGATCAGACATTCAGGATCTGGATGAACAGGCAAAGCTGGTTATCAACCGGGTAATTCTGCCCGGGGCTTTCCTACCTCGATCAGTGTGCGTTCAGATAAAAACAGTGTTGTCTGCAGCATCTGACCAGTCTCAGGCATGGAGAAGCCCTGCAGAGCAGCATACTTTACCATGGAGGAGCAGACAGTTACTCATCAGAAATATAAAGAATTTAAACACATCATCCAGGCCAAAAGCAACACTGCTGCCTCCACAACAACCAGGAAGGAAATTCCCAAGTCTGTGTTTAAATTATACTTTAATTTGAAGAATTTACCATTTTCATCAAACAATATAAACGGACAGGACTCAAATTTTAATGGATTCTTTACTCTGGATCAAGTCAAGAACAAGTACAAGTGATCAGTGATGAGGCTTTATTTCTTCATCATAATGACGCCTCTGTCCCTAAAAACTCTTTCTCTCCTCTCATGACCCACACACCAAGGTCATGGGCAGGTCATTCTTACCCCCACCTTAATTCAGCCGACACCACCCCACCCCAGTTTCAGTTCTTCGATTCAGTTAAGGCCAGTATGGGTGGGGTCATCTTAGCAAGGCGGGTAGTAAGTATCAGGAAGTCATTTGTTTGCGACAAACATGGAACAACAATGGAGGCTTTGAGCTTGTGATTTACTGGCTGCTTGGTTTAATGCTCATAATCAAAAAACGGTTAAATGAGCAAAGCAAGAGAAGGATGTGCTTACCTGAACAGGTGGGTTAAAGGACCAAAGAAATATTTTCTTGTGCATGAAAAACAAAGACTTAAGCGCCTGAATGTCACTGACATCTATGGAATAGTTTCTATGTGAAACCTGTTTTTGAAACTTTTATTCATCCAGGTTACTGTACGTTAATATCCAAGGTGAGGGTATTTCTTTTAAAACCATTAAAAAATGTCAACAGTGGAAAGATGATGGTTAGCTCGTCTTTCTTTAAAGACTCTTGCAGTGAAGATGAGGGCAAAGTGATTTTGTATAATCTTCACTTTGTGTATCCTGTTTCAGTAGAGATCTCCCTCTGATGTGTCTTTGCGTCTTTATCTGTCACATTGTAACCCAATGGTTCGGTCACTCTCGGAGTCTACGGGTAAACTCTCGCGAGACTTTGATGAGACTAGAGTGCCCTAGATGAGACCTTTGCCTCGATGTTACAAATATGGCGGCGTCCTTTCAGCGCGAGAGCAGACGTGGGTCTGTGGGGACGTGTCGTAGATCTCTGCAGGTATGCGCTTAATTGCTTTCAGACTTTTTTTTTTTTTTATCAAGTTAGAGTACTCTATTATTTAATATCTTATAGTCTAAACACCAGTTACTTGATGATGGAAAAAGGGTATTTGGGACAATTTATGATCATGTACATGAAGAAATTGACGAAGATAATGCAAATGAAAATGATGATGCTGTTTACTGCTATTTGTTATATTGATGTTTAAAGTATTATCGATTATTTCTTTCTTTTTTTTTAGCATTAGGGAAATGTTAAGTGCATTAATGCAGGCAGGGAAATGTTAAGTGCATTAATGCAGGCCAGGTTTCAAGGTCAGGTTTTAAGCCCAGGGTCTGAGATCGGATTCTCCAGAACCAGGATCCAGGAGTACAAGTCATACAGGATAACTATAAAATGATGATGGCGAGCTACCAGAAGGTATAAGACTTTGGTTATACCAGCTTCTGAACTATGTTCAGAAGAAAAAGTTCATTTCAATGTTGAACCAGTTCTTTCTTTATGTGAATGTGTAATTAGTGTATATATATATGAATACATTTCACTTGCTGCACTCTTGTCCTCTCGGTGTGTGTGATTTATTTACAACTGTGATCCTCCTTGGGTTGACCTTAGAAACTTCTGATGTAGGCTAGCATTACCAAATACTACTGGTCAATTATCCCTGTAACCATAGCATCTGCATCGCACATGTTACAACATGCAGACTGACTTTCTCCCAGTGTTTGTGCTTTGCCAGTAGTCAGTGTTTGGCAAATAAAGCAAATCAAACCAGGTGTACAAACTAACAGGAAGCAGAAAGGACACAATACACAAGTGAAATTAACCTGCAAAAAAAAAAAAAAAAAAAAACCTGAACAGCTGAAGCTCCAAGTTTATGTCCTCAACCCACCTCGTCACAGTGCGTTGGGATGTGAAACGTTCTCAAACGCAATCCTTTTCCTCACTCCTTAATAAACTTTCCGTCAGAAAAGTCCTTTATTTTTCTGGCGATTTTGTGAAAAATGGCGTAACTTGTCCTCTCTGGTGGTGTGAAGTTTGGTAAAAAGGCCTTGTTGGGTTTGCAGTTTTGCTAGCAATGCATCAGAAAGGTTTTTGTATTTATCCTCATGTTTGGTCGTGTAGTGGTGATTCAGATTGTAATCTTTTAATACAGCAACCTGTGTACCACAAATCAAGCACACAGCTTTAATTTCTGTGACGACATACATGGCAGTTTATGTCTTGTTAAGAAGACGACATTCGTTACCAACTTTTCTTTTCTTAGCATGAGCTGACATCTTGAGGGTAACCTGGCTAGCATCACTTGTCACTGTTCACCTTCAGTTCGCATCACGCACATACATCAATACGGAAGTAGCGTAGTGCTTTTCAAAATAAAAGCAAAGTTGCATTGCATTCACAACATAGATATTTCTTTAATCTATCTATGTTGAAATTTATGGGCAAGACAGGGAGGCCCGGATGTGCCCCGCGGGCCGTAATATGCCCAGGTCTGAACTAAGAGCTACTTTTGTTTAGATTATATTTTTTTAGGAACCCCTGATGATTGTCAGCTTAGTTTACCTGTAAAAAGCTATAAGAAATTCCCTGTTGTGTTTCTGTAGAGGTGTAGCAGTTGGTTGTCTGGTGTTAGGTTGAATTGAAGGATTGTTGCCTTCCATATACTCTATTTTTCTCTTGGCTTCCTTTTTTCCACTTTCCTTTTGATTACATTTTGAGAAAACAAGAAATGGAATAAAGGAACAAATGATTAGATCTGGGGGTGATCTGGAGCACTGTCTGGATCCAGGATTTGTTACTGTGGGGAGAGAGAAATAATTTTGCCATTAGATCTTCTAACTGAAAAATAATTCCCATTGTGGGCATTTTTTTCTGCCAATGATTGTCATTGGCAAAAAAATAAATAAATAAAAAAAATACAGTGACTTGATATAAGTCTGCGTTCTCTGAGTGATTCCACTTTAGTAATGAAACCATTTGGTAACTTCAACAGTAAAGAATCATTGTCTATGTCATCAGACGGGCGCTGTAGTTTTGTGCTATAAAGCACATTTTAAAAAGCATGTTAATTTCCTCTTGAATAGACCCGTTTCTTTACAGCTGCTCTGTTTGAAACGCCATTGACTGGCGATGCAGAGGTGATGGTTAAAGGCAGAACACTGGACGTTAAATTGTGCTGTTTATGTCACCACTGTTATGCTCAGGCCACAGATATAATCTGAGCCAGTTAGCCTGTAACATTTCTTTGGGCTGCTTGGTAACGTTACTGCCTGCCTAAGGACCCAAAGCATCTGGGTTATTACTGACATCACTGACACTAGCATTGCTACTAGTGCCGATCTTTTCTTCCAATGTCTTTCCCTTCAGATGTGAGGTTAGATTTACATTTTAACCAGCAGTCTGTGAATGGATTCTTACCAGTGAGAAAAGCTTGGTTCGCTAGCGGGACAGCAGAGAGAGCTCGGAGCTTAGAGAGAGGAAAGGGCGCCAAATCTGTAAAAGAAGTCTTCCTCTTCCTTTCAGTTTTTTGTATCCGTTGTAAATGTTCAATGCATAATATTACACACCGCTGTAATTGTATGCAGGAATTTCCTGAATTAGAAGAGTGTGTGCAGGAATTGATTATATCATGTGCGATTTCCGAAATCGCTAACATGAAAGAAACCCTGCAGAGCAGCCTACTTCACCATGGAGTTATTCTTCAAAAATAACAAGAATTTATACAGTAATCCAGACCAAAAACAATACTGTTGACAGGCGACAGACAGGAAGAAATGCCTGCAGAAAATTGCCAGTTATTGCAGTATCCACACCTAACAGCGAATTATGGCAGATAATTTAAATAATACACCATCACCATCCACCAACATGGAAATTCAGCAAGTCCTTCAATCAAAATATCCTGCCAATCACCGAGTTATTTGCTGACTCCATTAACCCCTTAACACCTGAATTTATTTACAATTATTTAAAAATAAATACAGAGAAAAATCAGAAACTAGACTGGAATAACAATAAAAATAGGATAAAGTAGGATAGAATTAAATTTTAAATAAATTAACAACAACTGATGAATACAGATTAATAATAAATAAACATAGGATTGCATCATTCTGCACTATGACCCAGAAATTACCTTTAAAAGTGTAATTCATACAGTAGCAACTCCTTTCATCTCTAGCCATCCTTGCCCTCCTCTTTCTCACCATCCTGCCTCCTTTCTCACCAGCACAGTCATCCTCGTTTTCTTCCATTCTCAGACCAATCAAATATTTGCTCTGCCTGGGCCCTGCATGGTCGGGCATGTGTGGTGACTCAGACATGCCAGTGTTTGGCTTAGCAGCTGGGGACAGAGGCTGGGCCATTCTCCATGAGCTTTGAGCTCAAGCTGGGTTTGTGAGCCTCACACATACTACAGCCTTTCACTCACTCAGCACACACAGGATAGAGTATGGCTTGTGAGGAGGCCAGTGCTACATGCCAAGAATGATGAGTCCAAGTTCCTCTCAGAAAATATGGTATTTCAGACTCTCTCTCTTGGTTGCAGAAGTATGGTGAGAGGGATCACTAGCAGCACAAGCCAACCCCTTTCCTCTTCCCTGCAGATTCCAGTCTGGCCTGTCAAAGAGCCTCCTAGCCATCGGTATTTCCTGACCCAGCCCCACATCCCTAGTGGCTCATTCAAGTTAGAGATATGAAAAATGCTGGCAGTTATATAGAGATGCATCACATAAAATATCCATCTTTAACCCAACCTGCTAAGAAACATCTATTTAGATTTTAAAACCACACACCTCCATAATTTCTAGTTTTAGTCACATTAGAAATATATTACATAACTTAAAATTTTAAATTGGTTAAACATGAAGTTGTCAATGAGCTCAAAGCAAATTTTCTATTTTACATGCAGAATAACCCAAACCCTGCAGATTCATGCCATTTTGGCCCACAAAGCTTTGTGTGACTGTGTCTACTTAACAACTGAACTCGCTGTACATTGTGAATGAAAAAACAGTGGAAAGGCCAAAAGGATATGAAACACTCCGGGAGCTACCAGAGGAGGGACTGTAAATCCTGAGTTGATGAAAAGCAGAAATAGGTGAGTTACTTTATCAACACAGTGGACTGAGACCAAGCTACCAGTTGGGATGAGCTACAAGTGGTATCGGGTGGAAAAATGGGATTTTCCCATCGACTGAATTGGTTTAGAAGATTGTGCATAAATATGAACGACAAAGCAGAGAAAGATTAAAGAGAAAAGGCTACCACAATTTTTCCTTAAACTTCAAATGATACAGGCATCAAGGGGCCTCATGGAGAAATGGGTGTTAAAACACTGCAATATTCAAACCTATTTCACATATAAGAAATTTTCATGTCAATAAAGGTGATGATGTTCAAGCCAACTGTCATTTCTCAACAAAACACATTTTTAACAGGCAAACACTTAACTGCCTGCTGTGCTGCTGCCAGCTTTTTGTTAAATTCACACCAGAATCCTTAATGTGATATCCCATTGCTTCCTTTGCCCCCTCTGCTGTGATCATTTACTATTCCCTGAGAAGGTTTTCAGCAAGATATGATGAGCAGATAACTTCTGAGCTTTCAGTCTGAGCTGAATTTAAAGCAAAACAAGATTGTTAGTGAAACCAGACACCCCCACCCCCCAAATAAAGAGTTAAATAAACAAATGGAAATAAAGAAGTTGGCATAATTTATTAAAATGCACCCTCACTGTACTGAAAGATGGTTTGTTTCTGACTATGTACGGTGATTTTGTGTCACGATAGTCTGACGGCTGTCTTCTGCATGTAAAATACTAACTATGGGGATACTATGGAGGACCAGGAGGGTCTTTGAAAAAGCAGTACAGCATTTATGATGAGTAAGTAATTGTGAAATAAAAATATAGATTGCTAAATATAATTTCAAACTCAACAATTAATTAATACAAATTAGGGGGCCATGATTGACAGGCAATTGTAATACTAACAGAATTATCTAATACTCTGATAAACTTACAATCACGCAAACATTTTAGTTACAATGCATTGGTATCACTAAGTTTCTTTGTTTTGGAAACATTTATGAATGCCCACACAAGACTGTACACAAAGTAAAGGTCTTACTCGAACCGAACAGAAGGAGACGGTTGGAGGGACAGGAACCAGGAACGGAGAAGGGGTGAGTCCATGAAGAACGTAGGTTTAAGGTCCGACAAGGACTGAGGGCAGAACTGGGGATTATAAGGACTGGGGGACAGGTGTGACTGATTAGACTTCATGCAGATGAGCAGATCAGGACCAGGTGTAGGAATCTGAGTAGAGCTGGCGGAGGACCACTAGCCCTGGCCAGGTGAGGTTGTAACAGTACCCCCCCCCCCAAAAAGCCAGATTCCAGGTGGCCCAGGAGGACAACCAACAAGATGCAGAGTAGACACGGACAGTTGTCCAGGAGGACCGGCAAACGTGGGCCAAGTCATGGAAGGAGGACCCGGAGGACGAGCTGACCTGGACCGGATCTCCGGAGGCCTACCAGGAGGACGGGCAGACTTGGGCCGGGTCATGAAAGGTGGACCCGGAGGACGGCCCGAGGGCTGCCCGGGCTGGAGCTGGATCTCTGGCAGGCGTGCAGAGTGGAGCTGCTGGATCTCTGGAAGGCGCGCTGACAGGAGCTGGAACTCAGGGATGTGCGATGGGAGCATTGACTGGAGCTCTGGAAGATACACAGATGTAAATGTGATGTCCGGCAGGCAACCAGACAGTCGCTGTATGAAGCCCAGAGCCACTGGGAGGCCCGCAGACTGGAGCTGGAGCGCTGGGAGGCACGCTGACTGAAGCTGGAATACTGGAAGACAGGCACAATTTATCAGTTCTGGCGGGCGACCTGGAGGTTGCACAGTCAGGAGTAAAGTCTCTGGCAGGCGACTGGGTGGCTGGACAGACAGGAGCTCTGGGAAGCTCAGTAGTGTCCACCTCAAAGCGAGCCTAGGTGCCAGAGGCCAAAGAGAAGCCATCTTCTCAGCAGGGTGAATCACGGACCACAGTAGGGGAGCATCTCTCACTGAGACCCCCTCGGGGCCGGAATCCAGCAAACAAGGAACCGGAGGCTGAAGATTGTCTCCTCCTCGGAGACTGGAGCCACTGGCAGGAGAGGAGCATCGTTACCATTGACCTCCTCAGAGACAGGAACCAACAGACAGGGAAGAACCAGCGACTGGAGAGGAGCGTCCCCCTCGGAGAGTAACACCACTGGCTGGAGAGGAGCGTTGTAGCCATAGACCTCCTCGGAGATAGGAAACAACAGAGGCTGCGTGGACCTGGGAGCTAGCATCAGCTTGAAGTGCCGGGCTGGACCGCTGCGCTGGCGTCTGAGGCTGCAGAGCCGGAATAGACTGTTGCTTGGGCGTCAGAGACCGAGCCAGAGTAGACCGTTGCATCAGTGTCGGACGCTGTAAAGCCAGACAGGACTAGGGAACCTGAGACGACCCTTGGGACGTGAGCCTTGGAGCAGGAGGCAACACTGGAGATGTGAGATATTGTGTGATGAAATCGTAATCTTGTATTTAAACAAAATGACTTAAAAAAAAATTATATGCACTGCCTCTAGCACTACATGACAGCACCTGGGTCCAGCTGGACTCAAAGCAGTCTGACTACCACCTAATTATGACGTCCCATCTTGTTTGAATTCATGGTTGTGTTGTTCTTACACTCAAATGTAAGTTGCTTTGGATAAACGAGTCTGCTAAATGACTGTAGAAAAAAATCAGTTTTAATTTGACATTGTGAATAATCTGTAAAAATGCATTAAAAACAGCATAAAACTGTATAAAAAGGAAACATACAAGAACAATTTCCTGCCTATATTCCTGCTTACAAACACTGCTGATTGACATAAAAACGTCAAGACATCAAAATGTTTAGACAAATCTTCCCACGTCTGCACACTAAATCTTAAAACACAAAACCAGCTGTTTATAACTTTAAAATTTATAAAATTTCAAACTTACAACACTTGAACCAGTGTACTAAAGTTCTTCCAAGCCCATTTTACTTCTGTTAACAACAGAAAAAATTTGATTAAACTCACAGGCTGGATGTCAATGAAGGTCTTGTGATTTTCCAGGGCGATGGGTCGGAAAAGTTTCTTTCCAATTTTATAGGCTGCAGTAGGCCAAAGCACTGGCAGCAGCAGCAA
This sequence comes from Melanotaenia parkinsoni, assembly GCA_036919975.1. Taxonomy (NCBI): domain Eukaryota; kingdom Metazoa; phylum Chordata; class Actinopteri; order Atheriniformes; family Melanotaeniidae; genus Melanotaenia; species Melanotaenia parkinsoni. Next base: position 4,287,186 of record JBAFTA010000019.1, on the reverse strand, counting down.
AGCTGTAAGATGGAAGATCAGAGCAGACTGGTGCCAGACGACACCGCTCAAAACAGACCTGCCTGCACCTCCTGCAGCAGCCACTAAGCGGCCAAGCTGTCGGCCACGCACAGAAAGGTCACGCAAAGTAAGAAACACTGCAGCCAACGTCTACCAGCCTGGAAACGTAACTTCTAAAGTTAGCGTCCATTAGCTTTTATGAAAGCCTGCCACATGTTCTCTTTGAAAGAAACAGGTGAGTTTGGTAGCTCCGTTAGAAAGAATGAGGCAGAGACGTGAGAGATCCAGCTGCAATCAGCTGAGTAGGATGGACCACAGACCCATCACATCATCTCAGCTATCCTGCATTATGTGAAAAAGTGAGAGGAATGCAGGCTTGCATACTGACTAAAAATCCCTTGGCCACATCACCTTGTACCTCTCACCCATTAAACCTAGCTGGGGTCCACTGCCCAGAAACAGACATATTCTATGGCTTCATCAATCAGCTGTACAAACTATTCAGTGGCAGGCCTCTGTTTTGCTGTTCTCTGCACAGCTTTTCTGACACAGTGAAGTACGTGGCTAGAGGCAGCGCGCCCAGTGGCACAACATTTACCCGGTGTGATCCTGGCTTTAGACACCCCCATCACTACAGCATCAAGCCAGATGTTCACTCTCTTACTCACTCACTTTTCTCACTTAGTATTTTATACCTACATTCAGTTACAGACAGAAACTAGGGAGTCATGTTTGTGCAGAATGAGGGGGTGTTGCTTTGTGTGTGTGTATACATGTGTGTGCGTATGACTGTGAAAGACTGAGTGTTTTTTCTTATTTATTGTTATGTAATCTATTTTGATATGTGTAAAGGCTCGTTTTTTATATGCATGAATTGCAATTTTGATGTAAAGCAATTTGTGCTGGCTTCAGCATGAAAAGTGCTTTATAAATAAAGTTTGATTTGATTTGATTACAGGTAAGCTCGCCAGTGAAGCCAAAGCTGAAGTAACCATCTCACCTTATAGGCATGCATGCATCATGAAACAGTTTTCTGACAGAGGCAGCTGCTGTTGTTACATCCACGGGCATCAAATCCAAGTTAGATATGAGTCAGAGAAAGAGGAGGCATTTCTTTGTTGAGTCAGAAAAGGAAGAGACAGCAGAGCAAAGCCCAGAGACCCGATTCAGAGATAGTGCTTCATGTTGCAATGGACAGCATAATTTCTCAACTACAGGTACTGCAACAGCTATGTGATGCGTTCTGCATCCTATGGAAATTCAGAGATATGGTACAGGACAGCATCATTGCCTCATGCCCAAAGGTCTCTGAGAAATATGAGAATGACCCCACAGAGTTCCTTGAAGAGCAAGTTTAGCACTAAAGGAAATATATAGTGCAACTTTTGAATCTAACATTGTACCTATGAACCCACTTAACACCAAATACACAATGGCTACAGAGAGACCTGTAAGTATTTTTCATTCATTAACAGAGAGATTCATTGTTATTTAATATCCTATCTTTATTACTTTTATTATGTTCTTGAAAATAAAGAAAACTTAATTCTTCTAACAGTTGTGGGAAGTGACGTACTGAGCAGGTGTAATTACGTTCTTACGTAATACATAGACGCCGCATTGGTCCTAGGCTCGTACGTCAACGGCACCGCCATGTTGGCCAGGGCAACTTGTCTCATCTTCCGGCTGGAAATTAAACCTTTGTTTGCAACACGCCGGTACCCAGGTTCTGTAGAAACAACTATGAAAACCAGAACTCTGACTGAGCGCGCAGAGGTGAGAATGGACCATTTCCGGTTGTATATGTGTGACGTGTACCTAACGGACAGCAGCAAGCTAGGCTTGACTGACTGGCTTCACCTTCCTCTCTGACCCGTTAATGTCGCAGGACAGAGCTAACGGACATTAATCACACGCTAGCTTGATCTCAGATGTGTGACGTGAAGGTGGCACGCGGTCTTTGTGTACCAGACGTCCCGTGAGGACGGCTTGGTCACTTAAAAACGTCCAAGACATTAAAAAGAAAGGAAAAAGTCCTGCGGGTGCCATCCCTCTGTTATATGAATACGTAATGAGGATGTAGTTAATGACTGCCATGTCACGTGACTTACTAAGCCCAAACACGCTGCAAACGTGGTGCACGAGACACACCCCTTTTCTTGGACTGGAGACTTTTCTTAAATTCATTATTTAATTGTTTTAATCTGTTTATTTTAGTTTTTTTGGTGTGGGGGTTTTATTGTTATTTCTATTTATGAAATTATCATTCTTTTAAAAATTTGATTATTTTATTGTTTTACATTTTGTGTTATTTTTATTGTTTTTTTAATTCCAGTTTTTTGTCATTACGTCCCGTGTCATGTGACTCAGCAACACCAAATTAAAAAAACTAAATTAGCGGATATTTTCACCTACGAGACTTGAGCGCCTTTTCTGTTTTGTATAAAACTTTCCTTTTAACTCTTATTTAAATTTCATATAGCTTTCCCACTTGAAATTTTTATTTTGTTTGCCATTAAATCACACGTTATGTAAGTCAGTATACTGAATGATAAATTGAAATAATATCAAATTTGGCACATGAGACACACTTTTTTCCTGCTTTGTATATTCTTTATTGTCATCATTTAGTATTTTTACTATTTATTTATTTATTTAAAGTACTGTTTTATCTCAGTAACTCAGGTCCCATGACTCACTGAATTCTAATCCATTATTAATAATATTATTAGACTTTAGGGAAACACTCCCTTTTTATTGCATAATTATTGGACTTTAGTTATAGATTATTAAGCCCAAGAATAAGCCATGTGTCTCAAATGTCAAATTTGTCCATATATTTCAACCTGGTTTAGACTCAGTGAGTCACATGACATGAACGGTATCAGAAGAAGCTGGAACTCCATCATTTATCCATGTAAACCAAAGCTCATACACACAACTATAGTGGATGTGGAGATGACTTTTATTTGGACTCAGAGATGCATTATGTGCATTTTCACATCAGTCATAATCAATGACTAATTCCTGTTCTTTAAATGAACATTGCTGTTTTTGTCTTTGTGCCCTCCAGACCCTCTGCAGCCCTCCTCCCTCCTCAGCCATGTTAACCGTGCCTCACCACTGATCGGACATCGGAGGACTCTGCAGGCTTTTTTTGGACTGCATCTGCCTTTTTACCCATCTTTCTGCCCACTGTACATGACAACCAGTCTTAAATATTGTCTTTGGCGTTTTAGGTTGCAGCAATGCCAAAGATAAAGCAGTTTGACAGGTATAAAATAGTATTTTTGCACCAAGAAGGTGTTTCTCAAAGAGATATTAGCCGAAAACTTGGCATATCTCGACATGGTGTGCAGTACGTCCTTAAGAAATTTGAGAAAACTGGAAAAGTAAAGGACAAAAAACGAAGTGGTAGACCTAAAAAACTTTCTACGGCTGATGAACAGTATCTGAAAGTCATGTCTTTAAGAAATGGGAGAAAATCCAGCAAAGACCTGACGCAGGACCTGAGAGATGCTTCTGGACCTTCGGTCGATCCTTCCACTGTTCGCCGAAGCCTCATCAGAAATGGCCTCCGTGGAAGGATGGCCGACAGGAAGCCGCTGGGAAAGGGAAACAGGGACAAAAGACTGAAGTTTGCCAGATCCCACAAAAACTGGACTGAAAGCCAGTGGCAGCAGGTCTTATGGAGCCATGAGACCAAGTTTGAAATATTTGGTCCAAAATGGCAAAATGTTGGGAAGAGGTGTGGAGAGAAATCCAGCAGCGAGAGTCTGCAGACATGTGGGAAACATGCTGGAGGCTCAGTTGTAGTTTGGGGCTCCCTATCAGCAGCCGGGGTTGGAGATCTAGTCCACATAGACGGAGCCATGGATGCTGAAAAGTACCATCAGATCTTAATCAACCACGCGGTGCCATGTGGACAGCGTCTGATTGGCAGCAGCTTCATTTTTCAACATGAAAATGATCCCAAACACGCTGATGATGCAGTGAAAGCATACCTGGACGAAAAAACACAAGATGGGACTCTGTCAGTCATGGACTGGCCCCCCCAGAGCCCGGACCTCAACATTGTTGAAGCAGTGTGGGATCATCTGGACAGAGAACGCTACAAACGGCAGCCAACATCCAAAGAAGAGCTCTGGAAAGTCCTCCAAGAAGCCTGGATGACTATTCCTAAAGACTATTTAAAGGTTTTACAAGACAGTTTACCAAAGAGGGTTCAGGCTGTGCTGAAGAACAAAGGTGGTCCCACTAAATACTGACTTCTTTTGGTTTTGTCCTATACTGTACATCAGAGCCACAATCCTGCAGGTTTTCCATGCATCCCTGCACCCACACACCTGACTCAAATTAAATGGATCTGCATAATGACTCATTAGTTTAAGTCAGGTGTGTCGGTGCAGGGATGCATGGAAAACCTGCAGGATTGTGGCTCTCGAGGACCAACACTGGCCACCCCTGCTGTACATGCTTATAAGTTTACACATATTTTATGAATCTAAGTAGCTTTTCTTCTTGCTTAAATGTAAAGAAATGAGGTTTGAAACTTTCCTTAATGAAGAATTGTGTTTTTAAACTGTAATGGCCTTTTTTTTTTATGTTGTTGGAGGGCCACAGCTTGGGTCTCAGGCTGCATGGAGGCTCTTCCATACCTTGGTGTCGCCTCCAGATGTCTGCACAGTACTTTAATATATATATATATTTCTGCAAATGATGTATTTTTTAACCATTATTTCTCCAGTTAATCCCACTGAGACACAGTCTCTGCTGTAGGGAGACCTGTTTACCTAACATGCATGTCTTTGGATGTCTAGACCAAGTCTGTTACTCTAAAATATCCTGTACTGTCTGCAGTATATCAACATTTAATGACAGAATGCTGCCAGAATGAAAAGAAGATTGCCATTTCTTCATGCTGACATAGATTTATTTCAGCATTTTATTTTTCCACATTTGCTGCTAGATTGGATCACATGGGAATGTCATTGGATTTAAGGCGAATCTGTACTGTGGGATCATTTTCACCAACATATGACCTGTTCATTGCATCACTGTTAAGATTAATAGCCAGTAGAAATGAAAATGTTCTGTATATCCCTAAAACAAAGCAGTAACCAGAAGCCTTGCAGTGGCTTTAACCTGTGAAATCCACAGGTTTGATGTTCATCAGTACACAGCAGTGGCTCTCAAACGTTTTACTGTGCCCCCCTTTGGAGGAATAAATATTTCTTCTTCTTCTTCTTTTATATTTTTAGCAGTTGGCAAAAATGAACTGGTGCACTACTGCCATCGAGTGGTCTGGAGTGTGTCCAAGAGCCCAAAGTTGTCAAAACATTAGTTTGTCTGCTTTCCCAATCCCGTGCGCCCCACCCTGTGCCCCACACCCCAGTTTGAGAACCACTGATATAAAGTGTGACTTTTCTGCACCTGTAAGTGGTACAAAGTTGTTTTTGTGTAATGAGCTGTGAACGTATTAGACTGAATAAAGTTTTTGAGAAACCATCTAATATCAGCAGGGCCGAGTATCACTACTGATTTCCTGAATTGATTGATTGGATATCGATTTATAGATTTTTATGTAACACCAGTTTTTCTTGAATATTAACGATGTTCTCAGGTAACTGTTTTGGAAACAATGAGCCTGTTTACATGACCCTCAAAATCAGATACTTCAGTCTGATGCATCTAGAAGCACTTCTGAAAGACCATCTTCTAAAGATTGTTGTCTACATTTAGCCAGTCCTTTATCGGATTTATTTTGGACTACATACGTGCTTGGTGATGTCACTTCCTGTTATTTTCTAAACATTTGGTTTTGAACATGGCGGAGCGCGCTGTCTTAGCGTTAGCTTCTAATGTGAGCAGTAATTAGCTCTCAGAGCTTACAGGTGAATGTAATCCAACAGTAAAAAACATCATTGTCACAGCTGTGACCATAGTCCACCAAAAACATTTATCTCCCTTTTTTAATGAGATTTCTGACAGTGTTGGGAAAGTTCAACTTCTAGATGAACTAGTTCAAAGTTCAGATCACACATTTTAAAAAGAATTAGTTCAGTTCATAGTTCACAATTCTAAAAATGAACTAGTTCATAGATGTTTTTCCCCCAATATGTTTCTCCGAGCTATTAACCTCAGAATACGGTATTTTCCTATTGTAATGAGGACTTATTAAACTAAAAGAGGTAGGAAGCAGGCTGAGATAGGAAACAAAGGATGTTCCTCAAAGTGCAAAACATTTAAATATTATTTATCTTTTTTTGTGAAAGTATTTTTTCTGACTTGTTTGTCCAAAGAAAAGTTCTAGAACTTGGATCATAAAAGTGCAAAATTCAGTGGAAATGAATAAGTAAAAGAACAAAAGAAAGACATGCAGACCATTTGCCTGCATTAGTCAGGTTTCTCTGAACTCTTCTTTCTGCCTGCTGTTAAGTCTTGTAGCCAGTAATCAGCTATCTTTGGGCTAATTTATGCAACCGTCTGTCATTAGGCCCGAGCGCCGAAGGCGGTGTGAAGGCCTGTTGTATCTGCTCTGCTTTTTTCTTCTTACTTTTCTTCTCAAAGCTCAAACGCATTTTTTGAGGACCCTAACGTGCTTGAAAACACACCAAATATTGCCTACCGCCCCAAAGGAATCTAAAAAATTTGATATTTAAAGTCCCTGCCATTTTTGCCCTTACACTCTCCCCTCAAAAATGAAATGGCGTCCCGACATGACAGTAACTGACTTTAAACAGCAGTTATCTATTGCTTCCAGGCAGGTTACATCTAAGTAGGAGTCAAAGTTGAACAATGTCTATAAGGATGCATGGTTGTTGCCACAGTAACTCATATGACAGGTATCTCCCATTAATGCCATATATTTGCAGTTGATGTCATTGTGCACGATAACAGTCCACTGCTACTTCCATCACTAGCATGGTATCTGCATCCTCTCTGAGTAAGGTATATTAGCATAGTTTTGACCTCCTGTTTATATATATAGTACAATAGCTATAGTCAGATGCCAAAATTCCATTCTATATTTCCAATCTACCACTGAAATATCCCAACCTTTAATGATTCCGCTGTTCTAACAATAATCAACATTCTGAACTGAGCTCCTTCTAATAACTTCACCATCACATTTACTCTGCAAGTAGTAGGATGTCCTAGCCTATCATAAGTAAACCTCAATTTTGGTTTTCTTATTCTGAAAGGATACTTCTTTCCTCTGACAGGTGATGGCTCAGCATCTTCTTGATCACTGCTCACAGCTTCAGGCTGATGATCCAGGTCAGCATGTTGAGTAGTTTCAGGCTCCAATGTCGCAGCATCCTCATAGTGTTGATCCCTTTCCTTTCCTGGATCCTCTTCATCCTCCTGGTCTATGGATACTGCTGCAGCATTTCCCAGTTCAGTTTCAGGTCCCCTTTTCCAGTGATGCTGTACAACCCGTTCCTGGTACTCTGATGGCAAAACTCCTCCTCCTCTGAACTGTGCTCTTGCTGAAGTTGTTCACGTCTGTTTTTGTTGTTTGTTTGTCTCTTCTTTCTTGGTTCTGTATGTAAGTTTTCCTCAACTGGTAAGAAGTTACACGGCAGTAGAAGATTCCTGTGGACCACATGGACTCGTCCTTTTCCATTTTCTGGCTTAATTTCATATACTGGGCTGTCCTTGTATTTTTTTTCTGTCACCACAAACACTTGGTCCTCCCAGAATGACCTCAGTTTCCCTGGCCCTCCTTTTTCATTTAGATTTCTGACCAGTACTCTGCATCCTGGGTCCAACACTGCACCATGGGCTTTCCTGTCATAGAGTGTTCTCCCTCGCCTGCTCTCTTTGCATGCCGCTCCACCTGTCCATTTCCCTGGGGGTGGTATGGCGTGGTTCGGGACCCTTTTACTCCACTGTATTCTTCCAGCTTGGCGAACAACTTGTTCTCAAACTCCCTACCTTGGTCCTGGTGGAGTCAAGACAAAATCCCCAAACATTTTCTCAGCAGGTGATTTGGCACTTTTGCCTCTGCAGGGGTAAGCCTGGGCGAACCGCGTGAAGTGGTCCATCATGACTAGGATATATTCGTATCCTCCCTTACATTTTTCTAAATGCAAGAAATCTGTAGAGACCAGTTCAAACGGGTAAGTGGTCATGATGTTTGTGAGGGGTGCTCTCGTACGTCTATTAGGGCGTTTGTTTTTCAGGCAGCTGCATTCTTTTGTTATGTAGTGCTCAATATCTTTCTGCATGTGAGGCCAATAGAAGTGGTCCCTGATGAGGGTCAAAACTCTCTCAACCCCTAAATGACCCACGTCTTCATGCAGTTCTTTGTAAACAAGCTTGTGAAACTTCTTTGGCAGGAGGAGCTGTGGCCGGTTAGATGTTTTTCTAAACAGTAAACCTTCGTCGTCCAAGTGCAGTTTCTGTTTTTCTCTTGCCAGCACCGCTACCCCCTTGTTGAAGGTCTGTTTCCTACCTTTTGCCAGTAGTTCCTGGTGATATACTTGAGCACTTCATCAATTATAGGGTCCTCCTGTTGGGCCTGTCTTAAATCAGCTTTTGGAATCTGCCCCACTGACAACTCAATTTCCTTTTGTATTTCTGCTACTGCTGTTAAGATGGTCAGAGGACACAGCCATGGCTCACCTTTTTGCAGCTGAACAGCCAGAGCCTCAGTCACACTATTCATTCCCTCAGGTGTCACAGCTTCTGTACAAGTCTGGATGTACTGATCCATATCTAGAGGCATGCGTGAAAGGCCATCAGCATCCCTGTCAGCTCTGCCCGGTCGATACTTAGTGGTGAACTGGAAATCTGCGAGTTCAGCTACCCATATGTGGGTTGTAGCATTGAGTTTTGCAGTTGTGAGCACGTATGTGAGCGGATTATTGTCAGTGTAGACAATAAATGGAGGTGAGTAATAAAGGTAATCCCTGAACCTCTCACATATGGCCCACTTCAGGGCAAGAAACTCCAGCTTGCCTGAATGGAGGTGGTAATTCTTTTCAGGAACAGTCAGCGATCTAGACCCGTAAGCAATCACCACCGATTTTCCACTCTGCCTCTGATATAGCACCGCCCCAAGTCCTTCCTGTGACGCGTCACAGTGAAGGATGAAAGGTTGCTCAAAATCAGGATACCCCAGAACTGGAGGCTGAGTGAGGAAGACCAACTGACCAATCAGCTGTCTGTGTTCAGCTGACCACACCACTGGGAAGGATGATGGTAACTGCCCCCCTTTGGATTGTGTCCTTGGGTCATGTTTCCTTTTTGTGTCTGTCTTTTTTCCAGTGTTTCCTCTAGACAGGAGGTCATACAGCGCTTTGGCTATCTTTGAGAAATCTGGAATGTAGTTGCGGTAATAAGAAATGAAACCCTACAACTTTCTCACTTTTACAATGGTGGTGGGGTTTTTTTGTTTTAAAGCTTGAACTGGGGCGATGTCAGCAGGGTCCATGGTATGACCATCTGGAGTCACCAGCCTCCCCAAGAACCTCACCTGGGTTTTAAAAAGCTCACATTTTCTGGGTGTCAGCTTAACCCTATGGCTCTCATAGCGCTGCAGGACCTTTCTCAGATCCTTTAAGTGGTCCTCAAAACTCTAAGAGTGAACAAGATTGTCATCCAAGTAGAGTAAGCATACATCATCTCTCAGTCCAGTCAGGCATTCTTCCATTGACCTCTGAAACTCAGCAGGGGCGGATGTTAAACTAAAAGGGATTCTTACCCGCTCATACAGTCCCCGTGGTGTAATAAATGCAGTGAGAGGACAGCTTGATTCCTCCAGGAAGCCCTGATGGTACGCCTTCCCTTGGTCTAGGATGGAGAACCAGGAACTTCCTTTTAAGGTGTTGAGCATATCCTGTATGCGTGGAATGGGATGCCGGTCGGGGATGGATTTCATATTTAGCTCCCTGTAGTCACAACACAAGCGGGGCCTCCCATCCTTCTTCCTCACACAGACAGTAGGACTGGAGTAAGGCGATTTGGATTTTTTTATCCACCCTCTGTTTAACAAGTCTTCTAGGTACTCTTTTACCTCTTTATGTAGGGGTTTTGGGACTTCAAATCTTTATCAAACTTGGTACAGATATTCTACTTGCTCATGTAAACAAAAAAGCCTTTGGGAGCTATGGCCTAAAACAGGAACCTGTTGAGCCATCAAGGTTTGTGGAAGCCATTACAAATTAAAAATCAACTAGCCAATGATACCACATTGTTTTTAAAAGATGAAGAACAAGTTCCCCTGGCTTTAGATCTTATAAACCAGTTCTCAGTTGTTTCAGGCCTAAAATGAAATATAAACAAATGTGAACTGTTGCACATTAGCTCATCACAGTCCTTACATAAGTGTTAAAACAGAGCTAAAATGTTTGGGTTTCATCATTTCCAACAATAAGGAAATTAGAATTTGAACTTTGTTCAGCTGGAAATATGTAAACCAATCTTCAATGACTGCTTAAAGAGAAGTTTCATTATTTGGAAAAGTGCTAATGTCTAAAATGGAGTAATTTATCCTGCATCATCTCTGCCTGTTTCAGGGGAATTAATCAGGAAAATGAATGAGATACTTTAAAGTTCATTTGGAGACATAAATGCCGTTACATAAGGAAAGAAGATCCGGGTAAATCGCGGGAAGATGGGGTTTAAATTTTATTGATTTTGATATAATTTAAGTCTGGAGTGGTTCAGTAAACATGCCGGTTCCCGGTGGTTCTCTGTGGAAGGTTTACATTAAGTTCATAACATAAATCCAACTAAAATGGCTTGTTTTGTTAGAGAAATGCAGATTTAATTTCACTCAGATTAAAAAAACGAGAACAAAGCAACTGAATGTTTGGTGAGCAGTTTTATTATGATTGGAAAGTTCTTTATTCTTAGATGTAGATATTTAAAAATTAAACCCACATTTAATGTTTGGCATAATGTTTTTATGTTGTTTCTAAATTTCTGATTGGTCCAAACTAAACATGCAGTCAGGCTGTATGAACATGTTGACCTGATGGGACTTTATTTCTTGTCTTTAGTTATATACACGGCGGATTATCTTGTCTTGTTTGACAGAAGCTTCTTCCCTGCTCAGTCTGAGTAAAATATGTTGAGTGAAGGCTGATATATACACTAAGGCCCTATTTTTGTTTTGTATCTTGTATATTTGCAATAGAAAGTGTGTTGTAATTAATAGCTTCCTGTGAGTGGTTTGGGATGGGGAGGGGTCTATGGCAGCATTGCTTCTCATTGGTCAGAATAAGAACAAAACCTGTTTCCACATCAGTCTCCAGAAGTCTCCAATAAGACCTGAAAACATTGCTGGGCTTAATGCTACGGCGGTTTTAAAGAAGAGTTGCTAGAAGGGTCTGAAAACTCGCTAAACGTTATGTTGTATGATTAGATGATTACTGAATACGGGAGGAAACAGCAGTGGAACTACACCCTCGGAGGGTTAATGGGACTCTGGTGGAGAGGGTGCAGGTTCCAGTACCTTGGTGTGCACATCATAGAGGATCTATCCTGGACTCTGCACATAGACAGCCAGGTGAAGAAGGCGAGGCAGCATCACCTGAGGAAGTTCAGAGTCTCTCTGAGGATTGTGAGGATGTTCTACCCTGGAGTGGTGGAGTGTTTTGGTAACACCACCCAGTGGTACGGGTACAGGACTGGTTGGGACTGGAGGGCCCTGCAGAGGGTGCTGAGGTCAGCAGAGCATACCATGGGTACAACCCGCCCCACCCTCCAGGACATCTTCATGAGGAGAACAGCAGCCAGAGCGAACTGGATCATGGAGACCCTCACCACCCTAACACTGGTGTGGTGGAGTAGCGGCGCTCTGGCCGGCTTCTAAGGCTCATGAAGGTGAACCCAGAGAGAATCAGGAGGAACTTCTTCCCTCAGGCTGGAGGAACTGGGAACTCTACCCTGTAGTGACCCTGGCCAGCGTCCTAGCTTCTGCTGGAAACACTCATTTACTCATGTCCATTTTACAAGCTCTGCTCCTTTTACACTGGAAATATTCTGTATAAACATGTTGTCAGTCTGTTAGCAGCACATCACTGTGGCTCAGCAGATTTCTATTTACTGTCTTTTTAGTTTATTACCGTGTTGTTTTACTAGCGGGACATGGGTGTGCACAGCCTCGGATGCATGTACGACTTCACTGCCATCTTGCATGTGACAAATAAACAGCTTGAAACTTGTTTTTCAGCTTCTGTCCTCTCCATCTGCTTGACACGCCTAAGTAAGGAGTTTCCCTCAGACCTTCCAGGGAGGAACCAGAAGCTTCTGCAGAAACTGGTACAAATCTGATCCATGGCTGGAGACTCGCTGACTGTACACGACTCGCAATGTTGGACGAATTCTGCCGTTTTATATGACGTCAGAATGACCTAATATACACCATGACCTTTACAGGTAAACTTAATTAACTAGGTGTACCTAGTTACCACGGTAACTGGGCTGAACAGCTATCCTGGCTCTGTATCTACTCAGTGGGTACCAGCAGGTAAACCCACCTGTGACTTCCTTCAGAGACAAACAGGCTGCACTCATCTGTAAACACAGAAGCAAACAAGGAGAAGCTTCTTGTGGTTTTATGTGTTGCGTGCTCTCTGAACTGAGGTAATACTGCCCTCATGTGGTCATTCTGGGTCCTGCAACACTGGTTATTCGAAACCTTCGACTCTGGAATAACCAGGCTGGGCTGATTGGAAAATCAGTGTTTAATCTCTAGGTGGATTTCTCAGTTATTCAGTGTTCACATAAAACTTTTTAAAGTATCTGTATAAAAAAAAAACAGAAAAAAACTGTACCGTTAATATGAAGAAATAATTGATAAACTTTACAATTAAAACAAGCCATGAGTAGTTTACAAAGTCAATCAGTGATCTATACATCTGTAGCCGGTTACTGACGTACCATAAAACAGCCAGGAAAATAAAAATATGTACATTTTCCTGCTTTGAATAATTCAATTATAAACACAGGATCATGAAAGATAATTAAGAAAGAAAAGGTGCCTTATTAGAGATAATCTAGTGATTTGGGTTTCCATGAGAATAATCAAATTGATCCAAAGAAATACAGTAAAATGCACATTTCAGAGAAACGCTGTAGGAGCCGCTGCTTTTGCACGGCTGAGTCAAACCAGCTTAACAAGTCTTTCACATTAGAACAGGCGTGTAGGTCCATGTGAGCGGGAGACCAGGACCAGACCAGGTTAGCGGTACCGTCAGGGGGCCGGGGGGGCAGAAGATTTCACTCCTAACTTCCTTTTAGTCCAGGCTGTGTCGGTGAGAGGGCGTAGCTCCTCCAGCTTCGGCTCCAGCCGAACACCAGGTTCCAGTGTAAGTGCTTTACCAGTCGCTGTGAGCAGCTAAGGCCGATGAAACCTGGAGGAGAGAGGCCGTTAAAAACCCTTCTGTTTACATGAGGTGTTACCGAGCTGGGTTTAAGCCTCACCGGGTGTAGATCTTGCTGTCCTCATGAACCTCCATCTCTGAACTCTTGAATTCATTCAGCTCCTTACGGATGGCCGCCTGAGAGGAAGAAGATTGTTTTAAATATGGTGTTCATCAGAAATATTCTTCCTCTCACTATCAAACATAGTCCTGAGTTCTACTGCTGGTTTTCTTCCATCAGGTTAAAGTGACCATCATCATTCAGGATGTTTTTCTGACCGAATTTCTTCCTGGAAGACGACGGTTCCCCACCATCCTTCCGGTTTTAATGATGGTTGGACGTTCTGAACCCAGTTTGCTTCTCCTTAGATGTTTTCTCTGCTTGATGCCGATGAACTGACCCTTTTGGGCCAGACTAGCATCCTCTCCATGACCACGAGCTGTCCTCTCCCCCTTTCTTTTCACCATCTACACATCTGACTTCAGCTACAGCACAGAGACCTGCTACCTTCAGAAGTTTTCTGATGACTGCTGGAGTTGCATGTATCAGGGGAGGAGATGAGGTGGAATATCAAGCTTCAGTGGACTCCTTTGTCACATGGTGTGAGCAGAATCAGCTGCAGCTTAATGTGACAAAGACTAAGGAACTGATTGTGGATTTTAGGAGATCCAAAACGCCAGCAACACCTGTTTCAATACAGGGCATCAATGTGGAAGTGGTGAAGAATTACAGATACCTTGGAGTGCATATGGACAATAAACTGGACTGGGTTAAGAACACTGCTGCACTTTACAAGAAGGGCCAGAGCCGTCTCTATATTAACATCTGCCAAACACCGCTTAGGATGTTTTATGAGTCTGTTGTGGCCGGTGCTATCCTCTATGCTGCTGCACGCTGAGACAGCAGGCTGAGGGCCGCACACACAAACAAACTGATCCACAAAGCCAGTAACGTGGTGAGTATGGAGCTGGACTCTGCCGGTGGTGTCGGAGAGGAGAATGTCCATAATAAAGAATACTGAACAATACCTCCCACCCGCTTCACAACCTGCTGATCAGCCACAGGAGTACGTTCAGTGAGAGACTGATACCACCTGAATGCTCCACTGAACCAGACAGGAAATCATTCCTACCTGTGGTTTCACACTGTACAACTCCTCCATACAGCAACAGCATCCACTATTATTCATTTACACTCTACATTTACTGTCTATCATACTGATAATACTGTACATAGTACTCACTGGCAGGATTGATCCTGTATCTGTTTATATAGATATTGTTACTAATCTGTCATTTTTCTTATTGTGAGTTTTGTCTTTTTATTACCCTTTCTTTATCTGGTATGGATCATCATTATGTCCAGGTCTAAATAGAGGTCTCTTAGCAACATAGTAGTGATAGTGATCTTTTTATGATGAAAATGTGATAAATAATGCTGTTATCATGGATCATTGTGGATTTACCAGAGAGTCTCTGAATAAAACTACATATAGTGGCTGGATTGTAAACCTCCTGGACGGGATAGAAATGCCTGGAAAACTTCTGTAGATCAGCTAAAGCGTAACTATCCATCACAGTTTACCCCACAGAGCTACACACTACCGCTCCTGAAACGCTGATGATAGAAGAGATCTGGAGGTCAAGGGTTAGATGTTGGCCCCCCCTCATTCTGAAGCAGCCCTGTTAGAGCTGATGGAAGTGGGTGTGGTGTGGTCACCTTGTCAGCAGGAGTGAGCTTGGTCCAGGGTTTGTCCGCTCTCCGGTCGTAGTCCTCGGCGTGGGTGCTCTCCACATACTCGTGGAAGCGGAGGATCTTCCTGGCCTGCAGCTCGGCCACCGTGGGTCTTTGAGACAACTGAGGGGAACAGCAGCAGAGACCTGGTCAGCTTCACCGTAACTACAACTACAGGATGTAGGACAGACCGCTGCTTCCTGACCTTTCTGGTGAGCCTCCGTTTGATCTCACTTCTCTCCAGCCGCCGGTCCACTTCATTCTTGGCTGTAGGAGGAAAACCACATTCCATGTGAGGCCAGTCAGGTAAGGTTGCACCTGAGCTGCCGTGAGAGGAGGTCCAGACTCTCACTGATTCTGGATCAGCACTAGCTCTGGATCTGGCTATTAATTCAGTCTGAACCCATGATGATGAAGATGATGATGAGTCAGCAGTTTTCTTTTTCAGTAACCTGAGTTAAAGGTTTGAGCTGAGACAGACAGGAATATTCCAGACCTCCTGTCTGCGCCTGAATGTTTCACTAAAATAAATCTGTCTTCACAAATCCGCTGGAAATTTTAATTCCAGCCAGAGGATCGTGGAAGTCCAGTCTCAGTCCAACCTCCTGCTTTAGGGCTATCAGAGCAGAACAGTTACAGGAATGAGAAGTTTCTCTTATCTTTTTTCAGCTCAGAGTAAACCACGTGAACACCTCCTCAGAGTTTAACAGCTGCAGTGACTCAGCGTTTTTAGATCTTATTCTTCATCATCATGGCTTACTTCCAAGCGCTCTCAGACCAACACAATGAGAAAATAACATAATATGGCGTCTGAATGCTGATGATGCTCTTCTGGTTATTATAAGCACCGTATAACACAGGAGGGCACGCTGGCGCCTTCAGAGACCAGGGAAAAAACAGCATATATCGGACTTTCACAGCTCAACCCAACATCAGAGGTCTCTGCAGCAGGCATGGAGAGACGCACCGATCTGAATGGGTGGTCCGAGGCAGATGTTTGCATCGGAGACAGCTAAATGCGTAATGTCTCTTTCTAAGAATGTCCGCATCAGGAAAACGCATGGTTACATCCATTATTAGTTTTATAGTATTATAGTTTATCTCCTATGCACCCGTGTTAACGAGGCGGCTTGAACGCATCATCACTATCTTCTGCTGTTTTGTTTCGAGGAGGAGATACACAGAGGGGCTGCACAATAAATCGTTTAAAAATCGCGATGTCGATTCACACATACACGTGATCTCATTTCTACACACAGCAATTCTGAAACATTTTAGATCACGAGCTGTATCACAAAAAAATGTTCCTAATTTCTCCCTGGATTATTTTAAGGGTCCCCAAACGCATCACTGTTGTTGCCTCCTCTCTCAACCAATGGTAAAGCGTCATTATAACATGTGATTTAGCGGAGGAAGCCGCCTGCAGGCCAGTGTTTGGAAAGAGTGAGCGCGAGTGAAAGTGGAGGGAATTGTGCGAGAAGCAGGTTTAAATGCGAAGCGACGAAAACCCAAGCGGTAGAGGCGAGAGTCCTCCCCTCACCTGAACCTAACACGTACCCAAAAAATGTTCTCATTCAGCAGCGGTGTGGAAGTATTTTGGATTTAATCCAGACGATGAGAAACAAAGCGAGTTGCATAGTAAAGTGTTTTTTTACCCTGGTTGCAGCACCTCAAGGCAAAACCACAAGTGTAGGTAGGTTTTATAAAGTGTTTTGTAAAACACTGCAAAATTCCAGACGGAGAACATAAATATTTAGGAGAAAAGGACTGTTGGTGACTGGTCCATGGGTTTTTATTTTCTTTTTTCATTTAATTAAGAGACCAAAAATAGCCTGAATAAATGTATAAGTCGAGAACTGAAAACAAATGGAAAAAAAAAACATTGTTAATGATTTAGTGTTTATTAGGAATAAAACTGTCTGGACCAGATTGAATTGGATTCATGGGTTTGTCCATCCAAAGAGAGAGGACTGAATAATCATGTTACTGAGAAAACAGATGTGTGCTTGTACGTTTGGTGAACCGTATCGCATCGTGAACAGGGAAGAACCGTATTCATGGTGAAAACATTCAGGGTTTGTACCATGGCATCAGAAGATACCATGGAACACACACCACGGCATTATCTGACCGTCTTCACCCTGTTAATAACAGACCTCCCTGGTGAACCTAAACATGACCTCTGACTGGTGTCAGTGCTGAACAACCACAGATGAATCCAGTGAAGTGGAAGTTTGTCATGAAGTCTGCAGATATTTACTGATTAATGAAGCTTCTTGGAACATAAAGCAATAAAGGAATGAAGGATGGAGAGAGAGACAGAGGGAGAAGCTCACCTTGAAGGATGTTTCTCTGCTCTAGCTCCTCTGCTGTTGGTCTCTGACTCAGCCGCCTGGAAACAGATTTCTATTTATCCACCAGCTCACAAACAACCTTAATTCAACTGCATCGTGTCCTGAATCCCTACTAGAAGAACTAGAAGTAGAGGTGACCTAGGACCTTTTTCCTAATCCAGGATGTATTTGCATCGAGTGATGTGAACATGAAGCAGGTAACTCACCGTGTAAGGGTGGTACCGATCTTGTTCCTCACAGCCAACCACTGCTCCTTGTTGTTCCAGCTCATACCGTCCTGGTTTTCCTGAGCATCCCGCTCCTGTCTCTCCAACTTCAGAGCCAACGTGTCTTTCCTCTGCACACGGCTCGCCAGCCCACCTGTTCAACACATCACCTTAACGTTAGAGGAACAGATCTAATTTAGGATCAAAGGTGTGTGACTAAACTCCATTAATACAGAAAGGTTATAAAACACTTCAGTCTACAGTCCGATGAGGAGAACAGCCTTTCCTCATCCTCCCATTTATTATAATCAATACGTTACATTCAACAAACTTCTAGGAAGTTTAACAAGTACAGGTACTAACTCACTAACAGTAAATATATAAACATTTATTTCTAGATTTAAATACATAGAGGAAAAAATATGTGTAATAATGAGGATAATGATTACTCTGAATAATATTAATGATAAAGTTTACTATACCTACAATAATAAAAGTTTAATAATTATCTAATTGTAAAAATAATTGTATAAATATATAATGTCATATAAACATTACTATGACTTTTACTACTACTACCTACAATAATTATGATAGATTAGATATTATATTTATTACTTGCTTCCAGGTTTGGTTTTTATTTTTTTATTAAATTTTATTAAATTAGCATAAATGGAACTAACTTGGAGGCCCTTCGTCATCATCATCATCATCATCCTCCTCTTTGTCGTCTCGGTACAGGATGGGGCCGTCTGAGTCAGACTCCTCTTCAGGGCCCCCTCCCTCAGGGATGACGCTCACTCTGGGGTCCTCCACCAGCCCTCTCCTGCTGCGGGGCTCCAGGTCCGGCTGGCGGGGAGCCCTCGTAGGGTTGAGCTTCCTCAACTCCTCCTCCATGTCGAAGTCGTCATCCTCGGGCCTGTCGGGAGAGAAGGAGTTGAGCGGTGGTTTGTGTTTGGGCTGAAGAACCTGGTCTGGATCTGCTGGTGGAAGCTTAGGAGCAGCAGACTCATCACAGGTCAACCCTGCATGGAGCTAAAACCCTGAAGCACATTAAGCCTCATCACGCAGCAGAGCCTAACTTTACATTTCCATACAATCTAAAAAAGAATAATAGCTATTATTAACCACTAGGGGGCAGGATTCAGCTGCAAAACAACTCAAAGACTTCAGCTGAGCTGAAAATCAAGCTTTAGAAAGCTCCACAGGACCCGTGTTCCAGCCGCTTTCTGCAT
This sequence comes from Melanotaenia parkinsoni, assembly GCA_036919975.1. Classification (NCBI taxonomy): domain Eukaryota; kingdom Metazoa; phylum Chordata; class Actinopteri; order Atheriniformes; family Melanotaeniidae; genus Melanotaenia; species Melanotaenia parkinsoni. The sequence goes on along the minus strand of JBAFTA010000019.1, from coordinate 4,268,277 downwards.
CTTTTCATTATTCAGTTTTCAATTTATTGATCCAGATGTATTAAAAACTTTGGTCCAGATGGATGGCGGTCTGGATGGATGGTGGATGTCCACCATGTCCCAGCAAGGCTGCTACATCAGCAGGTGGAGGTGGAGTGATGTTTTGGGCTGGAATAATGGGGAGTGACATGGTAGGACCCTTTATAGTGGTCTCTGATAAACCAGTCCAGTTTCTAACGGATCATTTCTTGCCTTGGTATAAAAGGAAGAAGTGTTCCTTTTGCAGTAAAGACAACGCTTTTATTCTCAGTTTATTTACTTTCTCTGGGGTCCATTTTTAAAAAACGTGTCATTTCATTGTTATGCAGACGACATCCAGATTTATCTGCCTCTACAACCTGCTGGAGGTGGATGCATAGAGAAGCTACAGAAATGCTTGCAGGATGTGAAAATATGAATGGAGATGAACTTCCTCTGCATAGATGAAGATAAACCAGAGGTTGTTACTGTTGGGAAAACTGACCTGCTGGCAGGATGCAGCACTGCTCTCTGGACTCATTTAACTTCCCTTATATTAAAAATCTCGGGGTTGTTTATGATTTTAACCGTAAATGTGACAGCAGGTCAGTGCAGTAGTCCAGTCTAGTTTTTATCATCTGAGGCTGGTTGTTAAAAAAAATTTAATCCGGATAAAAGCTATCCGGATTTAGGAATCTCATTCTTTGGGACGGCGGATCACGTAATCCGGCTTAGTTTTACCCCGGTTCTTCAAAGCAAAATAGGATTGGATCACCCTGATCCAGAATCCTGTTTTTCAGGATCACCAAACCTGGATTTCCAGCACGTAAATCAATGTGGACTTCCATCCATGTGAAGAACAGCAGAGCCGGGATGGGGTCATGTCAATTTTAACCACTTTATCCCTGTCACGGTTACACAAGTCAGGTGCAAAATACAAATATAAGCATATGAACCGAAAAAAAAGTTCTATTATTTGATCAGCTGTTAGGTTGTACCACATGTTCTTCCTGGTATCTGCCTTGTAATCCTACCCTCTGTTGGGATCAGGATAATTCTCTTTTTGGATCAAAGTTATCCGGATCCTACTCAGGAGTTTTGAACAACCCAAACTGAGTGTTTTATCCAGATAACAACCAGGATTGGATTACGTAATCCAAGCCGATTTCAGAATCCGGATTTCCCTTTTTGAACAACCCATTTTCAAGATTTGATCCTATCCGATAACCAAAACCCGATCGGATTACTTTGAACCGGGCCCTGAGGCTTATTAGTAAAGTCAAGCCTTATCTTCCTTTGATGCCCTAGAAAGGCTCAACCACACTTTTCTCTTTTCTAGACTGGACTACTGCAACTCCCTTTTTTCTGGGATGGACCAGTCTCTCCTCCGTCGTCTACAGCTGGTCCAGAACTGAGCTGCCGGCTTATTAACGAGGACCAGACGGTGGGAGAACTTTCCTACTGCGCTCCCTTCACTGGCTGCTCTCTTTTATTAAAATTTACTTTTGACTTTTAAATATTTAAATGGTCTCTATCTGTCTGAGCTCCTGCACCATCACCGTCCTTGTAGAGCTCTGAGATCTGAAGAACCGTGTCGGTTAGTAGATCCCAGGACTCGTAACTCAGGGAGTAGCCCTTAAACTCTGGAACGGTCTCCCTCTTTCCGGTCTGCCAGAACCCTGAGTAAATTTAAATCTCTTTTTAAAAGTCATCTGTTTACATAGGCTTTTAACTCCAGAGAGCACCACCATCAGGCCAGGCTTTGCATCTTTTCTCGTTTGTCTTTTATTGTTTATTTAATTGTTGTTTGTTGTATTTTTAATTTACCGGTGCAGCACTTTGGGAACCTCCTGGTATGTGAAACTGCTATATAAACAAAGACTGATTTGAATGCTCCATCCCATGATGCAGGAATACCAGCAGGATTTCTGGCTGCTGGGGGTATAAAGGGAGAAAAACTCATGATGGACCACCATCATCCCCTGACCCTCAACCCTACTGAGAACCTGCGGTGCATCCTTAAAAGCCTCACAGTTAAATCAGGCTTAAAGATACAAAAATAACATAAAACAAAATTAAAGTAAAGCTCACTTACAGCCTGAGAGGCTCGATGGTGACGGGGAGGGAATGGCGCAGGTTGCCCCCTGCCTCTTCGAAGAGATTTGGAGGAGACTCAAACAGCAGCGAGTGGGCCCTCTGTGAGCCATCGGATTTGGGCTGAACCGGGCCGGGGTTAGCCAGAGCTCTCTTGATCAGGATGTGTAGAGGGATGGGCGGCGGCTGGCTGGGAGGCTCTGTGGTTGGGCTGGCGGGCTCAGCTTGCACAGTGGGCACAGGATCAAAGGAGGTGTTGCTGGGCAGCTGGAGCGACTTAACCCTGGGAGGTGATGGAGGTATGTGGGAGGGCAGCAAAGGCTCTGGAACTGCTGGATTCTCCTTGCTTTCTTCCCTAAGGACAGCCGGGGGCACCTCAACAGGGGCAGAGGAGGGCTCGGCAGGGGGGCACTCGGGGACCTGAGAGGGATCCACTGAGTGGCGGTTGGTGACGGGCGTCATCCTCATGGGTGGGGTTGGTGGGGAGCGCTTGGCAGGTACTGGGACTACGGTGGCAGCGTTGCCAGGCTGAGAGGGATCTGCTGTTCAACCAAAGAAAAGATGTTAACATGTTTCACAGTTTGATGCTCAAACACAAGCAAACACAGATTAGCCCAGAACAGGAGGGAGGTTAGTCCGAATTAAAACAAGCAGAAACACAAACATGGCCGCTTTAGTGACCTGATCCTGGCAGTCTGGTGGCTGGGTCCGTGGTCACACCATTGATTGCAGGGTGGATGTCTCCAAGCAGCGCTTCTACACGGGTTCTACATTAAAAACGCATGCAGTGCATGTCTGCTGTTAAAAGACGGATGGAGGGTCCAGCTTCTGGCTGGTGTACCTGGCCATGCCCTGTGGCGCAGGCACAGAGGAAGAGAAAGGTAGAGACCCAGCTCACTCTGCCGTGTCCAGCTGGTCCAGAAACAAGGTGGCCTGACCTCCCTGTTCAAGGAGGAAGCTGGCAAAAGTGAGCAGAGATGTCAGGATGGAGGGACGGGTTTACAATCCACAGCTGGGAGATAAACATGAAAGGAGGCTTTCAGATAATGTTTGTCTTGGCTTCAGACAGTCCAGGAACAGAAGACATGTCCATCATTACACAATCAACAGCAGAAGAACAGCTGCGCAAGAGATGAGACACTGTACCGCTATCTTCTGCTCAGTTATTGTCCTTAAAGGGCTTCAGCTATCCCTCCTTTCTTTAAAATATGCTAAGATGTACAGAAATGTATTGAACAAATAAAGAAGTAGAACATCAATCAGCTAAAGGTGGGTACACTACAGGATAATCGGGCCCAAGTTTGTCCCGATCTTCCCCTTACGATCAAAGCCAGCAAAGGCCCGACTGTTGGATGTTTGCAAATAACATCATTTCTAATTTCTCTGTGCTGTGGGGTGTGTTAAAACCGATTTTGTCTGGTCCGGTCCATTTGGAGGGATGGAAAATAATAAGAGAAGGAGAGATGGTGAATAATGAATAAGCCAATTAAGACATGAGCTGACTTAGCTGACTGACGGAAGTTAAAAAAAAAATAAAAACATGCGCCGCATTTTCATCAGTGATGATAACGGTGTTATCATGATGTGAAGAGCGACCAATTAGATTACTTGTTATGGAAAAAAGGAACACTGCTTTTGAGTCCATCGCCAAGCGGCGGAAGGCAGATGAGGGGCAAAAGAAAAACTCTGGAGGTGAAAGAAGTGAAAGTACAGGAACAGATTTACTGATCACAGCAGCTAAGAGACGCCTCAACATTTACATCACAAAGTTGAGTTTCCCTGAATACAAGACAAGTCCAGGCTGCCGGTCTAACCATCAGAGTATCTCAGAGACCATGGAACCACCTGGAAAGTAGTTTTTCAATGATCCCAAAAACTGATGGATGTTTATACTAGTTGTTCTTTAGAGGTATTTTTTGAGACTGAGCAGACCAGTTTGCTGAAAGGAGGAAACCAAGCAGCTGTGTACAGACAGGTTTCTGTGACTCACCAGGCAGTAAGAGGCTGCTGTTTCGGTTGGAGGGTTTAGGTGGAGGGACGGGAGGCTGCTTGGCATGAGGAGGGACGGGGGGAGGCGTGTTGGAGTCAGCTGACGAAGCAGAGGCAGCATGAGCAGGTCGAGGCACATCGAGGGACACCGTCCTTGGAGGTTTGGCGACAGTGTTGTCGACCGAGGATGAAGAGGATGAAGAGGAGAGGCAGGGAGGGGTCGGGCTCTGGCCGGAATCAGAGGTGAGGAATTTAGGGGGGAGCAAAGCCTGCTTGGGTGAGGGAGGTTCCCGCTGGGAGTCCTGTACTCGATGAGGAGGGTCGGGGGCAAAGCGGACCCCGGCGGACTCTACAGAGGAGGAGGACACACAATAACACACACACACACAGAGTTGTTTAGGGAGAGGCTGCTGATCCAGAGCTTCACAAAACTATGTAAACAGGAAATACAAGAGGCCACCACACACACATGCGCACACACACACAAACAAACACACAGGGGTTATGGAAACTGACTGAATTCTTCAATCTATGGAGGCCAAGTGACATCAGCTCAGTCTGAATATGCTGCTTCTTCTCATCTTCACGTGTTAACCTAAACAATGCTTGAAAAACCCAGAGTTCCCGGTTTCATTGTCTAAACCACTGAACGCCAGAACCTGTCAGCAGGCTGGCAGCCTGTAACCCATCAGCAGTCTGATTCAGCAGCCTGTAACCCATCAGCAGTCCGATTCAGCAGGCTGTAACCCATCAGCAGGCTGATTCAGTAGGCTGTAACTTGTCAGCAGCATGGCGCATACGACCAGACCTACTGGTGGTTGCCGCATCGTACGACCAGACCTACTGGTGGATGTCGCATCGTACAGCCAGATACTTTAAGCCTTGAAATACATGAGGGAAACGTTGGACCTATTTATTACCTTTATAAGTTTCCTAAAACATGAGAATAGGAATGATTAAAACTATTAAATAACTATTAACATCCAGACTGATTTTAATGTATTAAATTAAAAATGTGGTGTCTGGTTTTACTCTGCTTAAGTTTTATTATCTGTTATTTTCAGTATTTCAGCCTCATGTTAAGGTTGGATGAATTAAATCGACCATGAAATATTAAAAACAGAACCAGTCAGCGATACAGAAGCCCTGATGCTTTGGGAATTCCTTATTAGCCTTTGGAAATCCTGGGACTCTGCGACCTCCTTCACAGTGACATTATTCAGTGCAGGCAGCAACTTTACGCCACTCTAAATATTCTCTCCACTTCCTTTCAGAACTCCGCTCTTTTTCTCCTACAGTCAAACCGGTGTAGTTAAAGACAGGACGAGGTCTTACCAGAGCGCTCCCTGAACTCCACAGGTGGGTTGTATCTGGGCAGGGTGGTCCTGCCGGCATCCGAGACCGGGCGAGCTTTCCTGCTTTCCTCAGAGGAGGTTTTTTGCAGAGGAGGCCTCATGTCCATCTCCGAATAGGGCCTCAGTCCAGGTTTCGAGTCGTCCACGGACCGCTTAGGCACCGGTCTGTCTTCTTTACCATCCCTATCGTTCCTCTTTGCCCGGTCATCTCCTCTATACTGGTCCTCTCTCCTCTCCCTATCATCTCTTTCCGTTGGTCCATCTTTTCTCTCCCTGTCATCTCGATATTCTCTCTTTTCACGCTCTGGTCGCCAGTTCCTGTCCTCCCTCCTTTCATCACGCTCCCTCTTTACCCGCTCATCCGGATCCCTCCCTTCTCGATCCTTTTTTTCTTTCAACTCCCGCTCTTCCCGATCCCTTCGCCCTTTCTCATCCCGATCCTTTCTTTCTTGAATGTCTCTGTCTGTCCTTTCATCCTTTCTCTCCTTGTCATCTCTCCATTCCCGCCTTTCTCTGGAGTCTCTGTCTTCTCTCCGGTCAACTACTCCATCCCTTTCCCTTTCCTCTCGCTTGTCCCTCCTTTCCACATCTTCCCTGTCCTTCCTCACTCTGTTCTCCTTGTCATCTTTGTAATCTCTCCTCTCTTCCCTGCGGTATCTATCATCTTGCGGAGGTCCTCGAGGTAAAGATCCTCCTCTCTTATCCATATCGGAGGGGAGACGGCTCCGTCTGTCAGCGTCCACAGGGAATCTGGCGTGGGAGTCCACATCCAAAGGTGCCCTGTTATTTCGGGAAAAATCGGACGGCACTCTGCTTCGACGTTCGTCTCCCTGAGAAAGCCGGACAGGATTCCCTTTGATATCCGACTCCCCTTGAGATACTCGCACTCCTGCTTCCGACACCCGATCCACATCCATATGCGCAGGATGTCCATTTTTCAGCGGTGGAGCTTTGGAGTAGTTCGCTTCGCTGCTTTCTGTCATGTTGAGACAAACAAGGACAAACACAAACCATTAAAAAGAAACAGAGCGTTTCATTTTCACTCTAGAAGAGACACCAGAAAACCCACCTACCGTTTTCTGGGATGTCCTTTAACACTCCTATTGCGATAAGCTCTTGCCGCGTTTTCCTAACAGAAATTTTTCTTTCCAAAGCTGAAAAAGGGATTAACATATGAATTAGTCAGCCAAGTCATCAGACACAGCAGGAAGTAACTTTTCAAAATAATCCTGCTAGGAAGTATACCTATAGATGTCTCAGTGAACTTGTCGCTTGGCTTCTTCTTCCTCCATTTCCAGGGTTTGAAGATATTTCCCATTTTGGAGAGCTTGCCTTTGCGTTTAGCTGGAGGCGTTCCTCCACCAGAGTGCCCTTCGTCCTCTCCTGTCGTGCTCTGCTGCAGGTCCACCACATTGTCTGGAACAACCAGCAGTTAGTTTGCTCAAGTTAACCTGATTCATCAGCACTGAGATATAAAAATTTGCCACACCTTGTCGTCCTCTGGTTAGAGACATGAAAATGCCTACAGGGTCTCACACCAGCTGTCCCAGAATGACACAGATGTGTCTTTGTGAAGGATGCATAAATAAAACCACATATAAGCTTATGCGAGAGAAAACAGAACTCAGAAGGTCAGTATTTCCAGCAGGACCATGCTCCATGCCATACAGCCAGGTAATCCAGTACTAGATGCAGGAGGACCACCACATCAAGATCCTTCTACGACCAGCTCAAGCTCCAAATCTAAACCCTACTGAAAATCTATGTATTGTCATGAGGAGGAAGATGGATGGTCGCAACCCCTCAAACAAAGCTGAGTTAATTGATTTTTGTGACGAGTGATAGAAAGCAATGCGAAGAACTGGTGGAGAGCACGGCAAAAGCCAATAAAGGCTCGTTTACACTAGGGCTGCAACGATTAGTCGACGTTGTCGACAGTAGTCGACAATAAAAATAGTCGACAACGAATTTAGCCGTCGACTATTGTCAGCAAAAAAACAATATGGATATGGGTGGGGGGTCCCTGGTGGCTTCGGGTCTCTGGTTGTCTCCTGGGTGGGGATCTCGGCTGCTCCGCTGCTGGGTCGA
>JBAFTA010000019.1:4250265-4260654 GCA_036919975.1 Melanotaenia parkinsoni | reverse complement strand
ATTGCCCAGCACCAGACGGCAGCCAGACAATCCTTCTGTTTGCAAAGATTCTGGAAAAGACAGGTTAAAAAAAAAAAAAAAAAAAAAAAAAAAAAAAAAAAAACAAACAAAACAAACAACTACAGAGTGAGACATCGTCTTCTAATCCTATCTCCGCTGAGAGTTGCACAATGCACATGTGCAAAGAGGGGAAAAAAAACTACAGAGAGAGACATCGTCTCCTTTTTTAAATCTCAGCTGAGAGTTGCACATGCGTAATAAAGTCCACCAGTGGAAAAATATGGTGGCTGACTAGGGAGCAAAACGGTGGCAGAGGACGTCAAAAGTCTGGGCTAACTTTACATTAAACTTATAAAATAAATTAAATGCATGCGAGATTTGTCAAGCGGACCTTGCATACCACGGAAGTATGTCTGCAATGCTCGAACATTTAAAGAGGAGGCACGGCGGACTTTCATAACAACCTCATGCAAGATTTCAAAGCTGAAAGTGAAATAAGATCCATTCATAATAATCATGATGTACATAATCCGATTGGTCGACTAGTCGTTTTAATAGTCGGTGACTAATCGACCATCAGAATAGTCATTAGTTGCAGCCCTAGTTTACACTTCCTTTACGTACGTAAACAGGTACGTCTGTTATAAACATCACAGCACTCATACTTTCATGCATCCCTTACGTTAGCAGGGTTGTTAGTCAGTTTATCCACCATCAGTAACAACATGGAGATGATGGAGGAGATCACAATGATGTTCACATTGGGGGGTTCTGCTTTCTGGAACTGACCCTGTATGGTCTAGGCGTAACCAACACAGGAATAAATAAATAAGCCTTATATGCATTTTCATGAATAGAATAAAGGTTTATTAAATCAGAAACTGTGTTTCAATTAATCTTGATGCTCTGTAGAATAGTTCAGTCCAGATTAGAACATCTGCAGTCTTGCAGGTTTTCAGCAGAACCTGGTCTAATGTGGCCAAAGTCCCAAAAAAGTAGTGGAGTCACCCTTTTTATTACACGTCAGAAACTAACTTCAACTACCTCGGGTTGCGTCTGAACATGTCTTCATCCAGGCTCCACATCGGAGTCAAAAACTGATCTGATGGTATTTACCATATTTAAATGATGGCAGGTCCCGTCTGACTCTACATGGTAGTACATTCACAGTTCTCCTCCACCTGATCCACCAGGTCTGAACCTGGCGTCAGAACACTGAACTCAGCACCGCCCACTAATGGATGAACCATAGAAATGTAAAAGCATGAAAGTATGAAGGGTGGTGACGTATGACAACGTGTGAAACAGACGTAACTGTTTACATACGTAAGGAGCATAAACGGGCCTTAATCCTCACTGATGTCACTAAAGGCTGGTACACTCCACGAGAAGCCAGAACTTTGTTTTTGTTCGAGAACACAAGAACAAAATGACGTTTCTCTTGTGGATATGAATGGGAATATCTTGCAGGTTGTTCTTGACACACCAACTGAGCATAACCGTCTTCGTGTGAGGCTGAGAAGTACTGTGTGATAGGCGGGCCATTTAAGGTGGGCGTGGTTAACGTGGAAAAGAATGAAGCAGAAAGTTGCGGTTTCCGCATTCCCCCGATGGAGGCTGAACGGATGGTTTTAATGAACAGCTGATCGAGGGGGTGAGAAAGTACGTAAACGACACGTGGGATTTAAAGACACAACACCTCCGCGTGCAACAACCAGCCCTGCCACAGACCAAGTTTCTCCTTAAACATGAAACATCCTTGTTGGGAACCACTTCTCTAAAGAACAACAGGTTTTCAAAACAAATCAGATGGACTGATGTCAGATTGATGTACGTACAACTGCTACTGCATCATATTCTTCAGCTTTGTGGCTCTGAAAGTCTGTTTCTTCATGGCAGTGACCCTTAATAACCTCATCTTTGCATACATGATCAGGGACAAGGCTACACATGGCAACTGGGAGGAAAAAATGTGCACAAAGTTATATAAACAACAATTAATTAGATCAAAGAGGAAAAAATATAAATGTGAAGGCTTAACTTTGATGGTTCTTTGTTTAATGAGAGAAACAGATTCACAAGCAGGACAGAAAGTTCATCAGATTAACTGAAACAACAGACCTATCAACAGTATTAGTCACAGAAACCTGGGCTCGGTGATTTAATGACTTAAAAACATGAAGTCCTGAGTGGGGGTGGAAACAACTAATTGTTCTGTGATGAGTTGTAAGACAGATGTCAGTGGCAGCAGGTTTGAAGCTCAGAGGGAACCCAAACTTATACACGCATTCATCCACAGACTCAGTCTCCATTTCCGGATTTAAAACATGGCTTTACCAATTTCACCCCAACAAATCCTTTAAATGATCCGTTTAATCACTACGTCTCTGGAAAACTGATCCAAGAAGCTCAGATCTGATCTAAACACCTTCAGACTCCAGCTGGAAAGTCAAAGTCACAGCGAAGGTGAAGTTAAACTGGAAGGAATCCATGCAAGCCGAGTTAATCATTGATGGATAGTCCTGCACTGAACACAAACAAAAGGCTGATGAGTCAGGAGGATTTCAGCTGATTTATTAATAATGTCAGCTATTCCAAAGCGGAGTATGCTTTGTTTATCTCCTCAGCTACACATGAACGAGGTGGCCCTGAAGCGTATCCGTCTGAGCCGCTAGCGCCGTTACGCTGGCCTGTCAGCAGCTCTGGAAAGCTGTGGAGACTCGCAGCAGGTTGTGGCGTTTTTAACATTTTCTTGTGACGTAGATAACCTCCCTATGTCACGAAAAACAAAACCTGGTTTTACCCTGTAGAGGGTGTTATGGGCCATTTTTTCCTAACTAAATCCCATTTTTAAAATGAACTAAAAACAATACAAATTTTATCAAGAGTATATGTGATTTTCATCACAATTAAGTAATTCTGTGTTCTTTACAGCTAGAAAAACACATTTTTGGGTGTACTACCCTTTTAAATATTCTGGATATTGTGCAGCTACCTTTGGCTTTACCGGTAAAGTCCTCCATCCACATTAAAAATCATTCATTTAGCTGCTTCTAAACTACTGACATACGTAGTTAATACTCATCTTTCTAATTTCATAACATCCGGCCTTTGTTAAACATGGTGGTCTTAGCGTTAGCCGCTAGCGTGGGCTAATGGCCTGCTAAACAGACTACATGTAAATACTTTAGTTCCTATTCTGACATGCCATCCTGTTTTTCTTCTGCGCTTCACAAACTTCGTGACTGCGCTGCTTCCGCCTTTTAAAGTGAGGCGTTAAAATGGTGAAGCAGCGCAGTTTGTTGCACATTCACCTAAATCAGCCAGATACGCGGGTCAGAAACCAGGCTGTTAAACAGAAATCAACATGTGTTAATCCCATTTCTCCTAATCAGATAACTGCAGTTATCTGATGAAGCATAATCAGATTACGCTGTCCACACGATCACTTTAATAATCTGATAACTCCAGAAACAGGATAATGATTGGTGTGCATGTAAACTGGCTCAGTGGACCAGCAGATACTGGTGAGGTCTGCACAAAGACGGATGGCTGCATGTCCTCAGGCAGGATTTATACATCTGACCATCCCTTTCATTTATCAACGTCTGCTTAGAACAGGGGTAGACAAGTTAGGTCCTAGAGAGCCACAATCCTGCAGGTTTTCTAAATTCCCCTGTTTCAGCACACCTGACTCAAATTAAATGGATCCAACAGCCTATAAGGATCTGCACAATGATTCATTAGTTTAAGTCAGGTGTGCTGGAGCAGGGAAATTTGGAAAACCTGCAGGATTGTGGCTCTAGGACTGAACTTGCCTACCCCTGGCCTAAAAGCAATAAATGCAAAGTAAAACAGAAACAATAAAAACATGACAAGAGTCTCGCACTACATCCAAGGCCAGGTTGGTTTTAATAACGGACCATGATGGGGCGTCTCTGTGGCTGCAGAGTTCCACAGTTCAAGAGCAGCGACCACAAAGCCTCTATCCTCTCTGAGCCTCCGCTGAGACCACGTATCTCAAACAGGATCTGACCAGCTGATCTGAGACGCTGGGCTGGCCAATATGGAGAGGTAGAGCGGGGCCAGACCGTTCAGGATTTAAAAACAAAGAAAATAATTTTAAAATGAACTCTGCATTGGCAGCCAGTGAAGCGATGCTAGAACAGGCGTGATGGGCTCTCTCCTACGCCCTCCAACCAGGAGACGAACAGCTATGTTGACACACATAGTCCTACCCTCCAAATAAGACCCGAACCGGTCTAATGCAGTACCTCGGATCCCTACCAAGTTCTGGAGCCGCGACAACAGGATCCTGTGATCCATTGTGTCGAATATGGCTGTTAAGTCATGCAGAACCAGGACCAGGATCACATAATCTCCAGCATCAGTAGCCAGGAATATCATTAACAACCCTCAATAAAGCTGATTTGATGCTATGCAGGGATCTGAAGCCAGACTGGAAGACTGAAAACAATGCTGTAGTGGTCCAAGAATGACCTGAACTGTAAGTATAGAACTTTCTCCAAGATGTTTGATAAAAGAGGCCTCTTGGAGATGGGCCTTAAGTTAGCCGTGAAGGCCAGGTTTTTGGAACAGGGGTTGCATAAGTGCATGTTTTAAAGAAGAGAGGAAAAATACCGGTCTCAAAACAGCTGTTAATGATGGCAAGGACCACCTGAGCTACAGCGGGAAAGGTCTCCATAAAAAGATGAGAAGGAATGGCATCAAGAGGAGAGCCAGATGCCTTAATCTGCCAGACCTCATCTAAGGAAAACAGAGACACCGGCTGAAACTTTCCAAAGATGTTCCAAAGAGTTGCTGGGTCGGAAGGAGGAGGAGCGACGGCGGCCCTTACATTTGTCACCTGGTCACTGAGGAAATTCAGAAAAGTCTTACACATTACAGAGGCGGCATCGAACGCTGCAGCCTGTAGAGCAGAAAGGACAGAATCTGTTGTTTTACACAGAACTTGGGTCATGTTGATTAGAAACATCTTCGACAGATGTTCTCTTCCTGCCTCTAACTGTGGTTGGGTAAAGCTGCCAGCAGCTCCTTAAGATATGAAATGAGACCTGCAGTTTGTCCATTTTCACTTGCGTCCTGTCCTCCTGCAGTCCCTCCGAGCTGATCTGGTCCTCTAATTCCAAGTCCTTAACGAAGCCACAGAGTCCTGAATGTTGCTACAGGAGGAGGGAAACCAGAAGCCGAACTCCTCCACATAAGAAACGGAGGCAGCCGAGGGAACGGGGAGCTGGTTAAAGCAACGGAGAACAGACTGGCAAGATTTACCTGCAGCACAAGTCCAGCATCAAACTACTGCACGTGGTCTGAAATAGCAACGTCACAGATCTCTGTGTTAGATACAGACAAAGCATACTAGCGAATGAGGTCCAGAGTGTGTCCGTGTTCAGCCCCAGACACACTGTACAAGATTAAAAGAATTAATAACCTCTAAAAGGTCCTCCACTAGAGGCTTATCAGGACAGCACACCTACAGTAAGGACCTGGTCATGGGGCGTAATTCCTGCCAAGAAACCAGAGAAGTTATTCACAACGTCCTTGTAGTATTTAGGAGGTCTGTAGATGCCACCGGGTCAGACCCACCCACCATGAGGTCCATTCACAGCTGGAGTAGGAGGAAATCACACGGCGCTATCTGCAGTTCAAATCGTAGTCTGATTCAAGCTGCATTCAGAATCTGGAGATATGAGACTTAACATCTGATTAACATCACTTCCATTAATATCACATCCACCAGCGGGCCCAGCCAACAGCATCCACTGGCGTGTCCAGCCTGCAGCATCCACCAGCGAGCCTACCAGCAGCATCCGTCGGCGTGTCCAGCCTGCAGCATCCACCAGCGAGCCTACCAGCAGCATCCGTCTGCGTGCCCAGCCTGCAGCATCCATCGGCGTGCCTACCAGCAGCAGATGCTCTTATTCACGACAGCTGTTCACCAAGTCTATAAATGTAGGAATAAGTTCAACTTCATCCGACTTTCCCACCTGGATCTGTAGTACTACAGCTGAAACATCAGCAACTTTTTTACTGGTCCTTGTCTGATGGTCTGTAGCAGGGAGTGTATTTAGTTCCAGATGTGGTCTAGGTTCGTGATCTCCACGCTTCCAAGATTATTTGTGTGTCAAACAACAGCTGGAAGCCAAAGCTACCAAGATGTTTTCCTGCTTTCAAAAGAAATGTTCTAAAGCATTTTTATCATTTAGTTTCCAGAAAGAAACTTTCCAGGTTGTGGTCCAGGTCCAGTTCCAGGTCCTGGTCCTGGAGCCTTCCATCTGTTTCTGTGGGTTAATAAGATTTATGTATTCTGCACACAGCAGATTTAGCTTTACTTGTGTTATTTTGTCATGTTGGCATCAGCAGACAGAAAGAGATAAAACTTAAGACCTAGAAGGTTTTACTGTGTTGAACCGACGCATAATAACAATTATAATAGTAAAATCCTAATTTCTCTGCTAATAATTGTACCAAGAACATCTCTAATCAAGACGTCCTAACCTCTGAAGTTAGACGACCTGTTTCTAGAGAACAGGAGAGCAGAGATGAAATCATGAAAATAAAACTCACACTGGTCTGAATCTGACTCCTGCTGAAACACCGTACAACTTCTCACTGATGGGATTTAGGTGGAAGAAAAGTGGCACACTGAGGACGGACACTCTGGTCACCCACTCAGCGATTTCTGACACCACTGGGTATTACACTGGGAAGGGTGGGGTGGCAGGCAGTAAAGTGGGAGACCAGTATTGTGGTGACTGTTACAGCCTGCAGGAGATGCAACACCCAGAAACTCCCAGGTCAGACATCTTCACATGACTCATTCCAATCGCATGACATGTTGACACAGAGTACACAGAGCAACCCAAAGTCTAAGAACCAGTGAGTAACTAGGAGGAACTACAGTAGGCCACTGTGTTAGAAGCAGCGTTAAAGGGTCTGATGTCTATGGTGGTCTCGACCTCCAGAGGGAAACCAGCCCTGTGTGCCCACACAGGCCTGCGTTGCTCGTACATTTCACAATCAGCACATTCCATCAGGTGCATTCCTCTGCCTGCCTGAGCCTGCCGCCTCCAGTTTCACCTGCTCCGCTATAAGCTCATGCTTCTAATCCAACACCTGAAACAGCTCTGAACTCTCCTCCTGAGCTAACATGTGGCCTCAGACTCACCCGTGTTGTGCTGAGCTGGTTGCTGGGCCACAGTCTCGCTGCTAGCACTGTGTCCCATGCTACGGCTCCCGTCCCCGCGGACCTGACGGCCGCTGCCTCTTCGGAGGCCTGCAGCAGCAGGACGACCTTAGGCCACCAAACGGACGCTGCTACTGTAACTACAGACCGTCTTCACAGCTCACTTGAGGAGTTTTGTTTCTTTTGGCTGTAGTCTTGCCCTCCCCCTTCCTTCAGCCTGTCTTAGTCCCTCCCTCCTTCATCCTGTCTCCCTCTCTCAGAGCTTAGGTTCCTCCCTACTTGGAGATCTGCCTTCATAAATAAGGTAACCCAGCAGTTCATTCATTCACTGTTCATTCCTCACAGCAGATTTTTTCAAAGCAGTTGAGCAGTGAGGTTTGTCTGGTCCAGCCACAAGGCCTTCAGGGATTTACAACCCCCACCCCGGCAGTTAGCACCATTTTACAGGCGGATACAACAGCCGTACCTGAAGGAGGAGGAGGGGCGGGCTCAGTGAGCTCAGGTAACTGGAGAAGGTGAGCCGGGCCAGGGTGGAGCGGGAAGTGAAACCTTGCAGGTGTACAGTGACTTTCTGGGGATTGGCCCTTTAAATCATGTGCAAACAGATGACTTTAAGTTAAATATTAGCAACTCAGGACTGCATCTGGTTTTACTCCAGCTCAGTCCGTCAGGTTTCTACTCAGAGTCATGCATCACTGTAATTTCACCTTTAAACTGGAGAAGCCGAGCAGAAAGAGGATGGCGTAGTAGCAGACACCTTTACCACGGCGCTTCATCCACCCTGGAAGGTGGAAACGCCGGCTTCAGTGAAAACATGTGGTGCAGTCAGCAGCTGTTAACACCGTTAATGTAGCTTGAGGAACAAAACGTTGTATAAATAAACACGCTTGAGTTGAATCAGGCTTTTCTGTTCTAATATTTTAGCAAAGCCACATTTATCACATCCAGTCTTGATATTTACAACTCTACACCCTCCGATCCTTCCAGGAGCTTCCATCCTGTTTTAGCCAAGTCCGTCTGTTAGATCTTTACAGTGTGTAAATGGAGTGGAAATTAACTTCATTTAAACATCATTTTCCACCTTGACTAAGATACTCTACATCCCTGTTGCTCCATCTACAGTCTAATTCCAGCTACAGCACAGCTCTGCTGCAGGAATGTCAGGAATGCCAGACCACAAGTCTACTTCTGGTCCAAGGACAGTAATCAGGACAACAACCCAGGAAAGCAAAGATAAACAAGCAGGAGGAGCTGCAGCAAAGCAGCATGTCTTCCAGCTGCTCATCTTCCAGCAGCGTGAAGCATTCCTGCTGCTTCATGTCAGAAACGGTGCTGAGGAGGAAATCCGGTTTATTTTTACTGCTTGGCCACAGAGCCAAGCAGGGATGAATACATCCAGCTTCCTTAATCTGTTCTCACCATGGCTCACTTCTCTGAAGAGCTCATGAAGCCAGAAAAAAAACTAATGCCATCAATCCAGCTTGAAATCCTTTACAGTACGAGCTACAGTCAGATTCAGAGAAAAAAGCTTTACTCACAGGTGACTTCAGACTGCACAGCCATCCCAAGTGTGTCTCTGAGGCTACTGCTGGGCCACCACAGCGTACAGCGATACGCAGCACCTGATCCAGGTCAGCCTGGAAGAGGTTCAAGGCCATGTGTGGTGGTAACAGTACCTGCCGGCTCCGTTATCCTCAGGGTGGGGCCTTTCAGCTGATTTCAGTCATAAACCACTTAACACGTCACACAGCCGAGCCCTTAAAGGACAGGTCTACCCCGATAGGTCAGCCCGACCCGTCAGCAACCACGTCATGTCATCTACGCCCCCCCCCCCATTACAACCTGGATGGTTCGGCTCCGACTTTCCAGCTGCTTTGTTTTCTATAAACATGACAGGTGAAGGCAGACTTACCTTTGTCCATCACAGTGTCCAAAACTCAGCCGTCAGCAGCTGAAACAAACAAACAGGATCAGTACCAAAACACTTCTAATATTAGCTTTGTCATCATCAGTAACCATCAATCAGTTTAAATTCAACTAAAACTTCAGTGAAATGGTCAGAAACCCAGAAGAAAGAGTTTTCAGGACCAACAGGAATACAAATATTAACGGCATTTAGCTCCAAACCAGTGTATGCTGGTGTCCTGCAGCTTTAAGAGCTAGCAGCTGGGTTCACATCAGAACAAGGACAAACTGACGGCGTGTTTTCTCTCCCAGAGAGCTAACGGTGGCTTTTCAAAGGACAACCCTGATTGGTCAAAATGAGAAGGTGTGAGGATGTAATGTGGATAACTGGGCTCTGTCCTCGCAGCAGTATCAGGCTAGAAGCCAAAAACGCTGAATAAAAGGGTGTAGCTTTATTTTTTTGTGCTCTGTGACTGTAGCTGCCACCATGAAGGAAAAGCTCAACACATTGAAACTTTGCTAGTTATTCATCTACAGACGGCTGTAAGGTAGCACACTCACCTTTACTGAGGATCATTGATCATCTATGAAATCTTCCCTGGGGCCAGTCTGCCTGGGGCTTCTGGTTCAGGTTTCACAACTCAGCAGTGGGTGATCACAGTGCTCCTCTGAAACATGTCAACAAACAAGTACACCATGTATGACACAAAGGCAGCTTCCTTCAGGGGGCGGCTGAGCCGTGTTAAAAATCTGCAGAGTAAGGCGTTGATCAGGGAAGATTTCACTATGCGGCCGGTTTTCACAAGATAGAGATATCCTGGTGTTTTTGTGACATGACAAAACACCTACAACTATGCTTTACGTGTTAAATATTTGGTTCATGACCTCAAAAGAGCTCTAGAGAACAACTCTGGTCAGCTCTGGTTCAGTCCTACTGGTTTAACAAGTGTTGGGTAATAACGCAAACAGCATATTATCAGCAACAGCATTGTGCACAGCTTCCAGAGCTTGATGGTATTCTTCAATATTCAACATTAAGGACATAAAATAACTTCTAAACCTGAGGAAAATAAGAATGGCAACCACTTTGTTTAATCTACTGTCTTTTCATTAAAAGGTGTATTGGCTTTATTATTCATTTCCAGTCAGCTGATGAGGAGAGGGAAGCTGATAAATAAATAATCAAATAATGGTCAGCACGTCTACAGCCCGGTTCTGTTCTCAGATATCCTCCCAGCAATGGTGCAGGCTGGCAGCAGAGCAAACACTGAGCCAAC
>JBAFTA010000019.1:4211566-4231009 GCA_036919975.1 Melanotaenia parkinsoni | reverse complement strand
GTCTCCAGACCCGGATTCCTGAGCAGTATTCAGTCCCTTATAATAAACCTGTTTTCTTACCCAACCCTCTGTCCTGAACTTTTTGTGGTCCAGCTTGCTGAACCGTTACAATGGGGGGCTCTGGCTGGGGCTTTCCTCTGCTGCCCTGTCTCCTCTTCCTTTTTTCTACGTTTCATTTTATTTCTGTTCACTAGTCTCTTTTTTCTGTCCCCTCAGGTCAGGTCCAGATTATATAAATTCCATAATTCAAAATAAATAAATAATTTTAAATAAATAAATCTGATTAACAAGAGGAGCCTTTTACCCATAAAGCTCCTCTTGGCAAAGCTATATTGTTCACCACAGCACAGCAACCAGACCATCATTCTACCACATCCATGCTGACAAAACAAGCTAAAAAAAAAAAAACGGAAATGGTTCTCGTAGCCGGTTTCTCTGTGTGGTTCAGCTTTGGGTTTTCTTTAATTAAACGTCATATCCTAAGGCAGAAATATTCAGTTCCCATTTAAAAAGGTCCAGTTAGAGAAAATTTCTTGACACAAAAGTCTCAAAGCTCATAAAGTCTAATTATTTTCACCTGACTGTCCAAGCAAATAAATTCAATACAATTAATCAAAAACATTTTAATAATATTTATTTAGATGTAACATAGAACTGAACCTTTATTTATGACTGATAATGTATATATATATATATATATATATATATAATTCTCTTCTAAAACTAGGGCAGTGTTTCTAACTCAGAGAAAATATGTAAAACATTCAGATAATCTTTGACTAAAGAAAAACAAACATCTCTTTCTCAAGTTGTCCTGCACAGATATTTCTCTGCCACTGTTTTTTCTCTACAGGTACTGCTATCTTGCTTTTTCTTCCTACCATCCTTTCATACTTGCTTCAGATGGCACATTCACATGTAGTAGTCCATTAGACTCATACGACTGGGGACTTGGTACAACTGGGGATTTAGTATGATGGGGGGGGGGGCTTGGTACAATGGAGGGGACTGGCTTGCAACATTCTTCTAGTCCGAGTTTGCTTTCACACTGCACTAGTCAAACAAACTGCTATTCTACTCTTCACCAGAGGAGGCGCTGCATGAAGAATTACTGCAGGAGAAGCTGAGACAACAGACGAAGAAGAAAAATGGTTCATCTATTGGTTAATGCAGGATCAGAGTAAAACATGGAGCTGCATCAGATCCTAGCGGTCTTAGGTTGACCAGAACTTTTATCACATTCTTCCATGTCTATCCAAGACATTCTCCCGGATATCGTCACACACAAACTTACTCCATTACAAAAGGCTGTATTGTACGTATTTAACAGCAAGATTTGATTAATATTCTTATTTTATGTTAAATTAAAGTAACTTTTTACGGGTCAGGACAAAGTAAGGTGAGCACACCACAGTGCACATTATAAGGTAACAGTATATTATATGAGTGGCTTAATTTGAAAACCAAACTTTTATTAATGACTCAGTAAAACATAGTTGGCATCCTCTGTATTTATTTTTTTGTTATAATTAATGCATTTATGTGGCCGTGTAGTGTATCAGACATGCTAATGAGAAGAAAGCGGATACCTCTGTGAAATTTAACATCTCAGTTACAAGAGAGGAGCTGTTTGAAAGGGGGCTGAAGCAGTGGATCAGACAGAAAAAGGCCTGACCCAGGAATCTGCTCCCTGTCTCCCTCAATGGTGAACATGCTCTACGAACCAAGTTCCTGCTCCAGTAAGCACATCTCAGGGCAGTAAAGAGGAGTCAGGAAAGGGCTGATCTGTGTGATATGTTGCATTTACCTGCTGCATTGTTTTTAACTGGGAGACACCATGTGTAGAGCTTTCTGTGTTTGGGACAAATGCTCCCTGACTGTAATTCTGCCTGTCTGTTATAACAAACGTATTTTAGTCCTCCTAGATTTCAAAATGTGATAGAGAACAGAAATATGCCATAGCAAAACTATGATACGTCGTTAGTCTCATAGCAGATTTGCCGTCATGCTTTATGGACAATGATGGCGTCAGTCAACAATATAGTGGGAGAGAACAGTTGGACATCACAATTCAGCCAAAATATGACTTAGGTCATTATGCTGTGAACTAAATGTAATATAATTTGCGCTGTTGTACTTGGTGCAGCCTCTTATTGCTCATTTTAGGATTTATCGTGCAGTTTTAAAGTTTGAATGTGTTTTCCTGTTTCAGGTTGATGCAGCTTCATAGTTGGTGCTCTCTCTCCAAACTGGATCTGTCAGACGTTGGCAAGAATTGAAAGTTCTCAATTTTTTGCAAGACTTTCTGCAGAATCTGGAAGACATGGGCAGGACAGAAACAGTTGAAGACTAATGGAAAAAAAGTATAAGATGGACCCGTGGTTGGTTGCAGTTCTGCAATGATGCAGGAATCTTACCACCACATGGGGGCTGAGAACAAACAGAGGCATATATGTCAAGTTATTAGTTATCTACAGTCCTTCCCTCACCTGTAGACTTGAGCTTTGCTAAAGAGCAATTAATATACAACAAAGCCAGTTTTATGGATCTACATTGATTTTTGGGTTCACAAATCAATTTAGGACCAAAGCAGAGCTTTTGCTTAATAGTTTTGAGGCGTCTGTACCAGCGCTTTGGCACCTGGTGAGAATGTTTGTAGAGGAAACATCAGGTGAGCCTTGCAGCTTTGTAGCTCTGGTGGCTACACCTGATGGAGAAAGCTGACACCAACTGGTGGGTGTTCTTGTGTCTGCCAACCTCTTCCCAGCTAGACTGGCAAGATTTAAGAATTTGGATGTCAACATCACTACAATTCGTATGACGAGCAGTTGTGATACAAAAATTGACATGTTTTTTTCTGACTAGATGGAGACCATGAAGAAAAACTCAGTGCAAGTGAAGAAGAAACGGCTGGAACTCTAGAGACGATTGGGAAGCAAACGTCCTTCATGGGTCACTGGTCATGCTCACATCCCACTGGCTGAGTCTCAATGAAGCATGTTCAAAATCTCCATAAATCCTCAGCATGTCCGCAACTCCCATTATGAGGAACATAGCATGTGTTACCTAGTTGTCAATGCCTGTGGGGCTACGGTCACATGTCCCACACTTGGGAACGTACAGCAACTTTGAAAAGAGCCTAAGCACCACATCGGAGTTTGGTTCTGAGTTTAGCAGGTACTAAATTACAAAGAACTCAAGTTATGTTTAGATTTTCAGCAGCTAAAGCTTCGCTGTGATTGTTGCAACTCTGCAGTTTTAAAAAGACAAAAAAAACAACTTCAGAAAAATGTATTTAAATTGTTTACATGATCACATGTTCAGCTGTACATGTGATCTGCTTAAACCCTCCAAAGAATTGCTTTACAGTTGTGAAATTTAGAGAGATTTTACATTTATTACAGATTCACAAGCAAAAGTTTCAGGGTAACAAATTCCTGTTTGACATTTCAGACTGGGCGAGTGGGTGCCATGGCAACACACGAACATGAAGCGTTTCTATGATTACACAACATTTCAGATTATTACTTCTGTTTCCTTCGGTTCTGATGGCATGGTGGTTCCAACCTTTCATGAAAGCATCCAAGTCATTCTGAAATTTGAGAAGGAATGCCAAAGACTCGGACACTTTGTAGCTAAACACTTGTTAGTGACCGTGTACAAATAGATTTAGAGGACGTTTAACTAACGGAAAACAAAACTCCTT
Organism: Melanotaenia parkinsoni; assembly: GCA_036919975.1. Taxonomy (NCBI): domain Eukaryota; kingdom Metazoa; phylum Chordata; class Actinopteri; order Atheriniformes; family Melanotaeniidae; genus Melanotaenia; species Melanotaenia parkinsoni. Next base: position 4,227,303 of record JBAFTA010000019.1, on the reverse strand, counting down.
TGATTATGAACACCTGTCCCCAACCTAAAGCTCCCTCGGTCAGTTCCATGGATAGTAAACATATATCTGGCTATGTCCACGTTCTCTACACTTATAGAAATAAGGGTTCCAAAAGGGTTCTTCTCAGAACCATTTGCGTCTGAAAATCCCTTTTTTGTTGAAAGGATCTATCAAGGGTTCTTCAAGGGTTCTCTGTAAGAATAAGGGTTCCTATAGAAACCCTTTTAATGCAGAGAACCCTCTTTTGGGGGAGAAAAAGTTCTTCAAGGCCCAGTGAAAGTATGGGTGTTCATATTCATGTTTCAAAAAGTATTTTAATGCATGTGTCTGGACTGCTCTCATCATTTCATTTCACTGATTCTAACAAAGTCTGAAACTTCATGTCTTGTCATAGACTAGTTCAGGGGTGGCCAACGTCGGTCCTCAAGAGCCACAATCCTGCATGTTTTCCATGCATCCCTGCACCAATACACCTGAGTCAAATTAAATGGATCCAACAGCCTAAGGATCTGCACAATGATTCATTAGTTTAAGTCAGGTGTGTCGGTGCAGGGATGCATGTAAAACCTGCAGGACTGGCCACTGCTGGACTAGTTAAATGTATTGCATTTAGCAAAACAGTGTTCCAAGGCTGGCCTTTGAACCCCAAGCTCCATGATAGATAACTGTGCTGACCAGTCAGATGATGAGTTAAACCATGAGGCTGTCTTCCGGCACCATTTTTACAATAGAGCCAGTAGCAACATAATAGATCACACAGGAATGCACAATGAAGCTCGCCCAGGAGGACAAAACTTTAGGGGTTTGCTTCTACCAGTTAGCCTGCAAGTCAGTCATGGCAAGCACCATTTTCCTGAATGCTGATTGGTGAATGTTATAACGTGTTCACGCTGAAGTATGTGGTCTGGCATGAACTTCATTGGGCGTTACCATGTGTTCTACTCAGTGGCTGCTGATTGGCTGTCATAAAAATGGTTTTAGAAATCAGCCACATGACCAGCCATCTTGAACCATGAATGTGCATTTTGTTTGTCTGAATTTGGTGTTAATGGGGATGGAATTTCCACCATGAAAAGCTCGGCAACTTGGAACTATCTGATTTTTTTACCAAGCCAGTGAAGCTGTTTTAATAATAGCTATTTAATAAGTTAATGTCGCTAATGTGGACTATCATCACGCTGAGTTTATCTACAAGCGGTGTGAGATGAACGCAGCTTTGATCTCTGATGAGTCAGAAGCTGAGCTGGACCTGGAAAACATGTGGTTGAGACCCTGAACTACAGGTTAAATCTACGTAGACCACAAATCAGTACATAGACCGCAGATTGGTACGTAGAGCAGAGACGCTGATAAACAGCTGGAAACGTTAAATAAAACTAGCATCAAGCTATGCTACGTCAGCTTTATTGGTGGGATGTAGGATAAGTTAGTGAAGCTGGTTATCTGTTATTTACACAACACACACTTGCTACCTGATTTCGGTATTGGTAAAAGTAAAGGTTAAGGTAAAAGAAAAAAAGTGAATCAGTTCATCCATAATCCCTTTATGACCATCTGGTCATAGAAAGTGGACCTGATGAAGAGGACGACCTGGTACTAGAAAGCGGTCCTGTTGGCTTCCAGCTCCTGTGGGCTTTTTGTTTCCTGAAGTCTTTACAGTCTAACACTCCTGCATGGATTTAACTTGACAAGACAAGCTTATTTTTTATGCTCCCTGTGTCGCCATGGTTACAGATCCCTGAATTCACAAAGCTGATTTTTTTGTCCCTCTAATAATTTTTCAGGAAGCTTAAAGTGTTAATGATGTTACTGGTATTATGTCCCATCACAGAGTCCATCTCCCAGATGGAGGCTATAACTCATTATGCTTCAGTTCTAAGTTGCAGCAACAATGATGAATCAACATGTGAAACAATTCATCTGGAGAAGATTCCTCTCCAACCATCTGTGTCTGGGACGTTTATTCTTATTATTTCTTCCTTAGCATGTGAGACAATCATGCTCAGATCCTACAGCTTTTAGATGACGACCACCACGTCCTCAGGGAAAAATTAAAGTAACACCGCATGGCGTCTGGCTGATGCTCATTTCAGGATGATTAATGGATAGATTCACTTTTATAAACATTTAGATTTATGATCCCCACATGTGTGTAAAGAGGTGACGAGCTGTTTAATCTAAGCTATCTGGGGCAAGATGGAGGTGGAGATTCTTCATGCATGACTTCCTCCTGTTTGTCTGCAGAGGCAGGTGGTCCTTTCCTTTTATGGACTGTGTGTGGATGACCTTAGCGTTGACATAACCAATGAATGAATCATCCAACATTCTTTTGTTTTGGATGCTTTACGCACACTGCCGATTTCACAGGGATAGCTCGACCGGATCAAGGGTCCACCAGCACTCAGTCCCGATGTGTTTGGTAGTTTTACCGTGTTTATCAGAAAAGATAAATTCTACATGTTCAGCTCATTGATGGTCATTATTTGAATGGATAATAACATGAAAATTGATTGATGTAACAAGATTTTGTAGCAGTTATTTTTACCCAAAGGTTCCCAGAAGGAGTATCGCTACATAATAAATCATTTAGCTGCTAATCTTCGGTGTACCCAAGACCAAGTGTATCCAGCCCCTGAAATTTATCATACAAAAAATAATTGAGCTTTTCTGGTGTTTTTTTAAAAAATTATTTAAAAGTCAAAGGGTTAAAATCCTTAAAATGATTGAATGCTTGGCAGTTTTAACCCGTTAAGACCTGACCCATGAAAAAATTATAAGAAAAGTCCAGTTTTTTTAAATATGAGGTCTTTTTTTGGCCCTTTAACAAAATGTAACAAAAAATTTACATTGTTGGATATCTACCATTTATTACCATATGATATATTAAAAATATTATAATGTGGTTTTCTGCTTCTGCTTATCTATTAGGGGACAGAAGACAGAAGAGTATCAGGTGTGCTCAACAGGATTTTGAGCAAAGTTTATGCCATAAATTGAAGCAAAATGTCTCAGAAACTGTATGTGACAAATATGTCACATTGGGCTCTTATGAGTTAAGCAGGGCTAAAGCTGTTGTGGTGATTTATGAGGAAAAGCAGAAAAAATACTGTTTGATGGTTTTATGGCAGTTTATCGTACGCCAACGAAGGTCACCAGAAGGAAGTAAATGCATCATCAGTGTATGAAAGACACTGAGGGGAAAAAGACACGGGAATTTAAATAAAAAATATCTAGAAAGAAGAGTTTTTATAAGAATTATAGTCACAAGCTGTAACACAGCAGAAATGATCACCAAAGACACAAAGGTAAGAAAAATAGAAATAAATGTCTGAAGAGGGCATAAGGGTTAAATCCACTAATGAGGCTTATGTTCCAGTTTGGTTTCACATCCCCACACAGCACTCCAGAGAGGATTTAGTGAGTTTCTTGACCAAATTTAGCTTTCTATTCTATTCTATTCTATTCTATTCTATTCTATTCTATTCTATTCTATTCTATTCTATTCTATTCTATTCTATTCTAAGTAGGAAATGCTGCTAACTGGAATGATGAGGTGCAGATGTTGGTTGCTAGGGAAACGGAGAGGCACGCCCACCACAGCTGGGACCGTTTTGTCATGGCTTAGATGTTATTCGTGACAGACGTCTGTTAATGTCTCCGTTGGGGAATACTCTCTGTCAGCTTTCATTTGTTGTGGTGTACCTCAAGGCGCCATCCTAGGGCCCCCACACCATGTTAATTATGATTCCTTTGAGATCAGTTTTCAGTCAATATCAATATTTCCTTTGACTATCAAATTGATGACATCCATGGTTATTTCTTTTGATACATGATGTCTTTGTCCAACTGCAATCCTTGTGCAAGATGTCAAAGACTGGTTAATACAGAATTTTCTCCATAAAAACAAGATTATTGTATTTGGAAATTGTTCCTTTTTTTGGGCCTTTCTGGGTCCAACGAGATGTAGAATGCTTTGATGCCAGAATGAGCCAGAGGTATGAAGGGCTGTGGGGGTAGTCCCAGTAGCAGGTCTGAAGTGACTCTTCTTTTCCCAAACTTTTGTCTTGGCACGGCGCACACAGTGGATCTTCCGTAGCACCTCCGCAGGGATCTGGTGTCTGTCTCTCTTGATTTTAAGATTCCTTGACATAATGTTCTCAGTGGTATGACACCCAGCTACTTCACCAAGCTGATCCACTTCTATAACCCCAAAGACCCCTGAGATCATCTATCTAGATGCTCTTAGTGCAGCCGAGGTCTTTATATATTTCCTTTCATTGTTATGCAGACGACATCCACATGTCCCTTTTAAACTAAATGTTTCCATCCCCCTGCAGCCTCTGGATGTCACACTGGTTAATACAGATTTTCTTTTGCTTTTAGGTTTCATTTTATTGCACTTAATTTACCAACTGGGTCTTGTTTTTAAATTAACTCTGACATCAGAGATTGTGAAACATACACCTGATTTTACCTTTGTAGAACATGTTGTATGACTGTCCATCAACAAAGTGGAAGACACAAACAAGTGAAGGACTGTGAGGGTTGCAGGTAGTTTAAATGCATCCATCTGGTCCTAGGGGACGTGCGCATCCTCTCTCGTCCACACTGTTCTGCTACTGTTGATCACGTATTCACCTGCTTCATAGCAGATTACAGATGAACATTGTCAAGTGTCTGAATGGTGCGTTTAGATTGGGATCCGCAGGGCAGTGGCTGTTTATGGAGCTGAAAAGATTGTTTACACTCCTGCACCATCAGACAGCCATGCTGCTAGCGGCTATCACCAGATCTAGTGTACGTGTGCCCACACACAGAGGGACATCCCATGGCGATCTGGAATATAATGTGAAGAATGCATCCAGTCGGGACATGCCAGCAAGGTTGTTAAGAAATGAAGATGTGTCTAGTCTGTGAGCAGACAGAAGAATGTCTGGTGGTTGAAAAATAAATCCCTGACCATTAAAACCTCTGAATGATCACACTGCTGCTGCTCTTAATGAGCCTCACATCTGACCTTGGTGAGGAAGCATCCAGGAATGCCAGCTATTCCAAACAGCTGTTTATGCTCCACAATGTGAGCACAACACCTGCCTGTAAGTGACTGAAAACCTATACATCTATGCAGAAAAACAGCTTTTTGCCTTCCTTTCTCTGTCTGAGCTGGCTTCCTTCCTGCCAGGTCTGTGACTAGACCTCATGTTTTGGTATCAGTGGACATTTTTGGGCCACTCGTGCAGATAGGCCAGTCTGTCCCAGTCTGTTGCACAAGCCATCGGGCTTCCCTGCAAACAAACCCAGGAAGAGGAGGAATGTACGGATTGGCTTTGACTGTAATCGCAGCCGGATTTGAACTAGAACTGAACAACACGAAAACAGTTGAAGAAGTTTTAATGTGCAAACAAGGTCATTTAATACTTATTTTATCTCACATTTAATCTAAGTGACAGTTTCAGCTTAAGCTGCAATGTGTCCACAGAGGATTCGGGGCAAAAGGAACCTGGTCTTGAAGTAAAATATGAAATTGTTATGCAACAGAATGGAAGTCATGATGGTTTTTAACTGGAACCATTAAATGTAGTTTAGTATAAATAACGACACGGTGCCTTCGTAACTGAAACTAACATGTTAAATGTGATTTCTTTAGCTTGACAGTTTAGAATTTCTCCCAAACATCCCATCCCCATCCTCCAAATGTGGTTGTTTTTTGCAACCTGTATTCGCTTCATGAAAATCTTTCTCAATGCTGTTCCTTTGTGATGTTATTTGTGTGTGCAGTTGCAAAGAAAAAAATTATTTCTGTATAATCAACTGAATGCCAGTAGATTCCTGTTCCAGTTTGAGCTACTAGCTACAGGATTTATTCAGGGGCATTACTAATGTACATTTCTACAGCTAAGAATCTGGATGGGATGATTTTAAACGGAGCCTTGGGGTGAGTGTGAGGGCTAATTTGTCTCTGTGTTCCTGTCTAGGATGAACCTGCCTGGATGGAAAATCCAGGTTATGTTATGACAGTGAAGTGATTAAAGTGGCAGTCTCAGACTCCAGTCGGTCCATATCAACTCTCTGCAGAGGCTTGCCAGCTTGCTCCTGTTCTGCCTTTGTTTCTTTTCCTCTCCCACTTCTCTTCGGAGCTGCAGGAATTCAGCAGGAATGCAGAGAAAGCTTCCTGTTTTCATTCCACTCTCTGAGTCAGCGTTCCACTCTGCAGCTTTTCGGTGACGTCAGCTTACAGTATATCTGCTACCACAGGATCACTGGTTTTATTTAAAACAACTAAACATCACATCAACTTGTGATGGACTTGTAACGGTCACTCTGGGTCTGTCAGGCCTTGACCCGTAACCCGGGACATCCTGGAGATAGCAGGGGGCCATGTTGTCACCAGCATCCTCTGAAATAAGCTTTTTCTAAGCTCATGTCCTTTTTCAAGAGCATCCTATCTAAAGTAAACATCAGCTTATGGAGCAACAACAAGACGTTCGTCTTGGATAACCAATGAGCCGGCTGCTGTAAGGACAAAGAAACCCTGTGTTGGAATCACACATCTTATTATTCTGTTCTCTCAGGACCTCGGCACATTCAGTGTGCCCCCCGCTTTGTGGTTAAATGTTAAACAAGACTTCAAAGCAGACACACCTGCAGTTGCCCTACAAGCTTAAAAGGTTTCTCAGAAAGTTGCATGCAGAAAAATATAATGGCTTTCATGTTATTAAATCTAGAACTCAGTATTGCAACGTTGTGCACAATCTCATGAAGGACGGAAGAAGCTGGACTAAGACCCAGGGATAATGGCAGATTTATTTAGTTAGATTAGATTCATATAATGAAAAACACAATAAGAAAATAAAAAGAGGTCAGTGTTGTTTCTATCTCGGGAAATGTGGAAGTCTTTTTTTCTGTCAATGACTGACCATTCGTGCGCCTTGACTTGACAAAGTTTCCTGCAGAGCAGGAAGAAAGTGAAAGAATTCCAGATGTTGCTGCTAAAACAAAATCCAGTTGTTTCTTTCTCTTTTCTTTAGCTTATTTAGTCCAAAGTTCTGAGCTGCAGTAAAACTTAACACACTGATGGATCTCTCACCAACCACAATAAAAACACACTGCAAACACACACAGGAGGTGGAAACAACCAGAGATTCTCATCATGGATCTGTAGCAGTGATGCTGTCATGTCAATATAGAGCAAAACCTCTGAGAAAGGTTTCCACCACCTTGTTCCATCTATCACACCAAGGACTAAAACGGTCAACCAGGTGCTAGAAGGTGGACCCAATGAAGAGAACGACCCGGTACTAGAAGACGGATTGGATTGGACTGGATAAAGGATGGTGGGTGTAGCTGTAGTTGTTTTCCTGTTATCTTTTACTATATATTAAATAAGTAAAATAAAGTTTTCATTCACAGCGAGGAGCTAAATTTAATGTTGAGCCACCAGATAAAAAAAAAAAAAAAAAAATCGACACTGTGCAAAAAATACTTTTTATTTTCTCGTCCAACATTCAGGTCATCAGAAATATAAATACATTTTTTAATAAGTTAGAGAATAAATATCATCAGTAAACTTCAACAGCTTCTATACAGCATGGAGGATACTACTCTGTCCAGTTTCAGCCAGTTATTTTCATTATCAGAACTTTTAACCACAGCTTAATGATGAGCTTAGCATGACTCAGCAGTCGGGAAGGACGCAGATGTTTGTCAGGGGAGAAACAACGGCGCTGCTCATCTTTGGGACCTTCAGGCTCATCTTCAATCTGCTGTGCCACTGCTGCCATATTAACACTAAGCACGTTTATAGGAGCTAGCAGAGGAACCTTGAATAGGCTAAATGTTTATTTTTAAGCCCAAAGAGGCGACATGGAGTCAACAAGTTCTGGCTGATGGTTGAAACCAGCTTAAACATTAAGCTCTGATACAGAGGAACATTAAACCATAAACATTTCTGCAGACATGAAGACAGTATTCCCAACTACACATGGAGCTTATGTGGCTCTGGAATATTTAACAATCCTTTAATCCTGTTTCACACAGTGTTTCGTAATTAGAGCCAAATTCCTGCTTCTCTGCTGGTGGTCGGAGCCTTTCCTCCCGTTTTTACCCCTAAAGCCATTTCAGGGGGATCCTTCTTTCACATGCGAGTTGTGAAAAGATGTGTCCACCCATCCTTCTTCCTTCTGATGGGATTTATATTGGAAAGCCTTCCAAAGCGTTATCTTGCAGATTAAATGCTTAATTTCTTTCTTTTTCCTCCCGTTTCCACCTGTGCTGCTTCAGAGTTGATGGCCATCTGAAACCAAGGTGCTGGAAGGCATATCAGTCAAAGAGCCTCAGGTCCAAGAAGACTGAATTTCCTTCGTTTCTCAACCACTCCTTTACCTCCTGCTTCTGTTTGTTAAGTTTGTGATGACGGTCGAGTCTCCCTTCGATGCCCGAAGGCCTCTGATGAACACCATGTTGGATTTTACCACAGATCTGCAGGTAATCCAGAGAATCCAGGTCAGACATGTTTCTGAGATTTAATTAAAAACGACACACCGATGCTGATTTTTAATTTGTTATTTACCGGAAGGTTGCCAGGAGTTTTTCTCCATTTGATGGTTTTTCCGTCAGCTCTGTGATATCATCTCTGGTGTTCTCCGAACTGTGGACAGATACAGTTATAATTGTAAAACAAGGAAAGTGCCAGGAATTAGACTTTTACAGCTTTTCTTTCCTACTTCAACATAGTTATTCTACTTCATTTCCTTGAAACACCAGGCTGAAATATTTTAAACACCTCACGGTCTTAGAAAAACACCTCCAAGGATAACATCTAGAGATAGTGACTAATACATGGTGGTGCTTTCATTAACACAATAAACCCAAAGACGAAACAAACGCTCCCTTGAGGAAAAACAAATGTAAACCTTCTAAAAATAACCGCTCTGTCATTTCTGCCCAGTCCTCTTCAGAAATGCTACCCCCATGCTACTCTGCCGTTATCACTGGCTCTATCACACTGCCTCCTCTCTGACTCATCCTCTTCCACAGATACATCACAGAAGACTGAAGGAGACATGGAAGCTACGGAGATACAATCAGGTACCCACAGGACGGGCTAGAAGGAGACGGGCTGACTCCCCTGCAGAGGTATGTAGGTGGAAGGTCAGCATGAAGAGGAAGCGTTGCTCACCTTTGATGGCAGAAGCTGTGGCAGGTTCTATCAGCAAGGTTGAGGCATTTGCATCGGTTGGCTGACCGGCGACGGCGAGAATGGGGACTTCCCAAACCGTACGGAAGGAGTTTACTGGAAAGGAAACAAAACATTTTTGATGATGTCTTTTTTTTTTACTCAGTGCTTCAGGCAAGCTAGAACTTCAGCTCTCTGTAGCCTCACCTCGGCGTGTTGACCCAGATAATATCCAGGTGGCAGAAGTAGATGCACTCTTTATCTTCCCAGCTGTTGCAGGAGCAGCGTTTGGTCCTGATGTGGCTCGGATGTGACGCTTGAGCCGGGCGCTCCGACAGGGGGAGTCCGGATCCTAGAAACAGGCAACGGATCCAGAGGTTACTAACTGAAATGGGATGCAGGGTGACAGCAGCCTGTCTGGAGATCAAGCTGCCTCCTCTGTGTTTAAACAAATATTCTCATTTATCAGCTTGTAAATCAAAGAAGTGAGTCCAAGTTACACCCCCACAAGCCAGCCTGTGGTTTAATTGTGTTTGTCCTGTGATAGAAGGTGTGCTGCTTTTCAAAGAAGTAAATAATCCCTGGAAGTTTGATCCCACCTTCTATCAGCCGTGTTGTATATTTTTAATGAACTGTTTATTTATCCTAACATTCTTTGTATGTTCATGTTTTTTCGTACCTGGACGACAGATGAGCTAAGTCTGGCTGAACCTCATGTGAGTTAATATGCATGGTCCCATTTTAAATAAAAAAACAAAGTAAAATTCAGTAAAGCAGCAGTCCAGCATATTTTCTCCCAAACTAATTAGTACTTTTCTTTAATGAACCTACAAATTTAGTCATGAATATCTAAAACTCACCTTCCTGCAGAGTCATGCAGACAATAAAGAACAAAAGAATGTTGCAGATGAAGGAGGACATCATCATCATCATAGTCGTCATCCTTTGCTTGCTAGAGGAAGTTTTGATGAGCAGTCAGTCTGAAGGGTGCGTTTGAGTCCACAGTGAAAGCTGGGTGGCAGCAACAGGTGCGTTGTGTTCATGTCGCCTCCAACAGCGCTGGCTTATATCTGTGTGTGGCCCCTCCTGCTGTTACACAAGCGTTAGACTCCACCTGCATCAGCCCTCCTCCATCTTCCCTCCAGCAGTGACCTGATTAACACCGTCAGCGCCCCCACAGGCCACGACGAGGACCATAAGGCATGCTCATGCTCCACGTCAGCATCATTCTTACACTCAGCATGGAAAAAACTCACCTTTCTGGGTTCAGCTTTAAAAGTTTCAAGTTGTTTATTTGTCACAGGCAAGATCGTACATGCATCTGAGGCTGTGTACACCATTTACCAGCAGTAAAAAAACAAAAACAACAGAGTTATAAACTAAAAAGATAATAAATAGAAATCTAATGAGCCACAGTAATGTGCTGCTAACAGACTGACTCACATGATATTATGTGATGAAATCGTGCACTTATGACCAAGTTGATATTGTGTGATGAAATCGTAATCTTGTATTTAAGTAAAATGACAAAGAAAAAAAAAAAAAAAAAAAAAAATTACATGCACTGCACTACCACTACATGACAGCACCTGGGTCCAACTGGACTCAAAAGCAGTCTGACTATCACTTAATTATGACGTCCTATCTTGTTTGAATTCATGCTTGTGTTGCTCTCACTCTCAAATGTAAGTCGCTTTGGATAAAAGCGTCTGCTAAATGACTGTAGAATAGACTACATGTACATATTTCCAGTGTAAATGGATCAGAATATAAAACTTGTTAAATGGACATGAATAAATTACAGTGTTTCCAGCAGAAGGAAGGGAAGATAGGACGCTGGCCAGGGTCACTACAGGGTAGAGTTCCCAGTTCCTCCAGCCTGAGGGAAGAAGTTCCTCCTGAGTCTCTCTGGGTTTGCCTTCATGAGCATCAGACGCCGGCTAGAGCGCACCGTTGTTAGGATGATGAGGGTCTCCATGATCCTGTTCGCTCTGGCTGCTGTTCTCCTCATGAAGATGTCCTGGGTGTCACTTTATGAAGAAGAATAGTTTTGTTTTAAAGTCAAAACAAAACTGAAACCTTTTAAATGCCAGACACACAGGCTGCATGTGTGCTTGTGTGTGTGTGCATGTGTGTTTCCATGTGGACGAAGCCGAAGGCGGCAGAGGAAGACATGACAGACGGCAACAACAGAGGCTGTGCATGTGCCATTCTTGTGATATGAGGATGAAGAGGAGGGGGTTTGTCACCCCCCTGCAGGAAGGTGAGGTCATGGTACAACCGTTCCACATAAACAGCGTCTGTGAACGCATCACGCTTTGACCTTAGTAAAGAGATACGCCTCTGACTGCCACACCACCTCTGCCGCCTCCGGCTTCGTCCACATGGAAACACACATGCACACACACACATGCGGGTCCGTGTGTATGGCGTTTAAAAGGTTTACATTTTGTTTTGACTTTAAAAAAAAACACCAGCCCACCAGCTTTAGGTATTCCTTCTCTTATCTGCTATAGAATTGCTTTTATAATTGTAATCCACAGGTATGTACCTGCACACACTGATACAGTGTCCATCTGATAACAGAATACCACCAGGAAGAATGGAGGGATTACAATAAACCCTACAGTAAGTCAGACCTACACATACAGGTGCATTCATTAAGGCTGCAACACAAGAGTCCATTTTACTTTTTATATAGATTAAATACACTACCCGGCCACTCATATTGACATGACAGCATCACACAGTTGCTGCAGGTTTGTCGACTGCATCCATGATGAGAATCTCCCGTTCCACCACATCCCAAAGCTGCTCTACTGGACTGAGGTCTGTGGCCTCATGCACACACACTTAAGACTTGCATAGGTTTCCCACTAAAATATAGCATACGCTCAAATCCAGAAAATGTTGTACGAAAAAAAAAAAAAATACAGATGTATGAATCTGTGCACACGCATGAATCCAAGCACATTTCGTTTGTGCATCCCAACCAACGTGGACCAGACTCCTCCCTGTGTACGCAGCCATTTAAATACACAAATCATATTTAAATGAGCTGCACCCGAGATTCTCCTCTTTGGGAGAAGGTGAGGCTGACTAAGATATCTTACACTTCATGCACGGGGTTATTAACCTGAGTTCTTCACACATAGAGATGATCAGGCTTGTTAGAAGGATCTGAAGCTGTAGAAATTAACAACCATGATGCCATGAAGATGGGACAGAATGTGGGGCACATGCTCAATGCTCATCACAGGGATTCATTTTAGGACTCTTGTTTCTATCACCTCAAAAACATTGCTAAGATGAGTCCAGTTGTTTTATCATCTGAGATGGAGATGATCGTTCATGCCTTCATCTCATCCAGACTGTAATTCCCTCTTCACGTGTTTAAACAAAAAATCGCTTGACTGTCTCCAGATGGTTCAGAACGCTGCTGCAAGGCTGATAACTAAATCCCCCAAATTCACCCATGTCACTCCTCTACTAATATATCTATCTATTACAGGGTGCATTTTAAAATTCTGGTTTTTACCTATCAAGCCCTACATGACCAGGCACCTGAATACATCAGGGATCTCCTACAGCTCTATGTGCCCAGCAGGTCCCTGAGATCGAGTCATCAAGATCTGCTGGTTGTTGAACCAAGACGACTGAAAACTAAGGGTGACAGAGCCTTTGCAGCAGTGGCTCCTGTCCTCTGGAACTCCCTTCCTCTAAGCCTGAGAGCTGTGGACTCCATGATCTCTTTTAAAAAGCAGCTAAAAACACATCTTTTTAAACTTGCTTTTACTTTTATTTTTACTTAGTTTTATTTGTTTTTATTCTCTCTGTATTACTGTTATTTAGTATTTTATCTTATTGTTAAGTACTTTGTGATTTTATCTTGAAAGGTGCTATATTAATAAACATTTACTTACTTACTTACTATCAATTTTCCCAGCAAACAAAATAAATTTCCCAGGAAACTAAGCACCTTCACCAGCATATTGAGCAACTTTCACAGCAAATTAAGCAAATTTCACAGTAAACAAAGCAACAGTACCAGCAGAGTGACTTTCCAAACAAAGAAAGAAACTTTCATAGTAAATGCAGTGACTTTTCCTGCAAAAACAAAATGACTTTCCCAGGAACGAAGCAAATTTTCCAGCAAACAGAGCGTCTCTATAGGCAAACAAAATTACTTTCCCCAGGAAACGAAGCGACTTTACCAGCACACAAAATGACTTTACCAGGAAAAGGAAAGACTTTCCATTAATCCACCAACCAATTATTTCCTTCCTATTTGTGCTAAATGTAAGGCAAGGCGAGGCAAGGCAGTTTATTTATAAAGTACATTTCATGTACAGTACAATTCAAAGTGCTTTACATAAAACAAAGGCATTACAGATGTAAATAGTAGCTATGTACCAAAACTGTAGGAATTTAACATCAGAGCTGCAGAGAAAACCTGAAAGATAGACAGAACTGGCAGGAAGAACAGGAGGAAACAACACATTGTGCCTTAGAAGGATGAAGGTGAAGAGGAAAGGCCACAGACTGGTATCTGACCGACTTCCTACAGTGACAGAAAAGTGATGCAAAGTAAATATTTGTCTGATGGAGGAACGGGCTAAACCTGAAAGTCCCTTCTGCCCCTCATTTCCCTTCCCTTCTGTTTTCTCCAGACATGGCAGTGTAAAAAATGTGGCCTTATCTGCTGCTGCTTCCGGTTGTTGCCGATGGCGACAGAGGAATGTGCTGCAGCGTGATGACAAACAAAACACTGAAGCAATGATTGCAGAATCATTAAAAATTCCTCTGGGATGAGGTGAATGTCAGACCGTGACATACGTCCATGCAGGTCATTATGCAACCAGAGAAACACTAAACGGGTTTCAGTCCCGTGATTTTGCAGACCCACATACCAAAAAAAAAGGGGGGTAAACAACCCAAAATTGGCTGCATGGTGGTGTGGAGGTTAGCACCACCACTGCCTCGCAGGTGGGTGTTGATCCTTTCAGCTGCTACACATAGAGCTCATGTAATGTTTGTTCAACTTATAATTATCCAACAGAGATTTTAGGTGTGAACTGGAGAAATAAGAGGTTAATTCAGGCAGATGAAAGCATGGAGAATCCTGGAGAATCCTGGAACTTCTTTGTCTGTGGATGTTTCTGCTCTTTAAGTTTTAAAAACATTTCAGTGTTTTTGGTGTGAACAAACCACAGCTGCTTATTTCACTCTGTCATGCCCTAAACTCTGAGTAGGGATCTGGTCTGTGTCGTCATCATGGAGACTGCTGGGAGAGACCATCAGAGAGGGACCAGAACCAGCAGGAGACTATCAGAAAAGGACCAGATACAGTGGGAACCATCATAGATGGACCAAAACCAGCAGAAACCATCATGGAAGAACCATAACCAGCAGAAACCATTTAAAGAGGTACCTCAACCAGCAGAAACCATCAGAAAGGGACCAGAACTAGCATAAACCATCAGAGAGGGACCAGAACAAGCTGGAACCAACAGAGAGGGACCAGAATCAATGAAAACCATCAGACAGGGACCAGAACCAACAGAAACCATCAGAGAGGGAGCAGATCCACCTGGAACCATCAGACATAGACAGGCCAAGTGATACCCCAGATACTGTAACTTCTTCCATCCAGCAGCGCACCTCCTGAGGTTGGCAGTGAGGCCAGCCAGCAGTAGAGACTCGAGCGTTGCAGTCAGGCAACCAGACACCAGGGCATGCACCAGCCTATGGCAGCACATCCGGGCAGGCCCAGACCCCCAGCACATACGGACCCCACCACCTCGGAGGGAGGGGGGACCACCCCCAGGCACCAGAGCCCAGAACCCCCGCCCAGCCCGCCCCAGAATAGCCCAGCCACTCGGCCCAGGGCCAACGGCCACCAACCCAGGCACCACCAGTGGCCTCACCCCCCACCACGAGGCAACCCCAACCGGTGGCCCCCACACAGGGCCCTATCCAGAGTTGATGATGGCATTGTACAGGTAGGTGGCAGCATATGTAGCATGGGGACACAGCAACTGGTTCATGAGGAGCTGGACGGTGGCCGGGGCCCCAAACAACCCAAAAAGAAGCATCATGAATTGGTACAACCCATACGGAGTGGAGAAGGTTGTTTTTTTTCCCCTAGACTCTGGAGACAAGGAAATACGCCAGTAATCCTTGGTCAAATTCAATGTCGTTAACAAGCGAGCCATGCCATGCCGGTCCAGGAGCTCGTCATGCCGGGGCATGGGGTCAGCATCAAACTGGAAGACTTCATTGACCTGGCTTTAGTCCACACAGAAACGTATAGACCCATCCTTCTTTACCAACATAACGATTCCCCCTTTATAATTTCATAAAATGAATGAAGTAACTTTGAATGATTGGACCAACCAAAAACAACACGAAAATGAGATGTTCCCAGCGATGAAGCATGTGTGCCACTTTCTATAACGCCTGGAATCAACTAGGGTGACCAACACATCAATCAATCAATCAATCAATCAATCAATCAATCAATCTATCTATCTATCTATCTATCTATCTATCTATCTATCTA
>JBAFTA010000019.1:4170282-4205196 GCA_036919975.1 Melanotaenia parkinsoni | reverse complement strand
CAGGTTTTAGACCAGGGATCCTCAGTCTGGTCCTCGATGGCTAGTGCCCCGCAGGTTTTAGACCAGGGATCCTCAGTCTGGTCCTCGATGGCTAGTGCCCTGCAGGTTTTAGACCAGGGATCCACAGTCTGGTCCCTGATGGCTAGTGCCCCACAGGTTTTAGACCAGGGATCCACAGTCTGGTCCCTGATGGCTAGTGCCCCACAGGTTTTAGACCAGGGATCCACAGTCTGGTCCCCGATGGCTAGTGCCCCGCAGGTTTTAGACCAGGGATCCTCAGTCTGGTCCCCGAGGGCCAGTGTCCCGGGTTAATCTTTACCCATGTGGTAAATCTATGGTTTTCATGGTTCAGTTTTATATTTTCTGTGGAGAGAAACGTGTTTGTATCATGCTCACGCTACTATCACTACTTTGTTGCGCTTTGGCTTTAATGTGGCTAATCACAGAGTGTTGCATTCATGGTACATATGACAGAAGGAATTTTTGAATGCCTGATTAGGAACATGCAGATTGACATGGGTTGAAATGTGAATATTTTCTAAAAGAAAACAAAAACACTGGCATGTGCTTCAAGCAGAAGAGACTTTTAAAGATCTTCCTGCAAAAAAGCAGAAGGAAAATTTGACTGACAACATTGGGCATGTACAGATGTGGAAACTGTGATAAGCAACAACACAACAAACAGTAAATCCTTTTGTCATCCACATCCTGGAGAGAGAATTCTGATAGGAAGAGAATTCTACATGTGATCTCCATGCTGTTGTGTCCCTGTGGGCTGGCATCAAACAGCAACCCGCTTAGCTCATGGAGGTTCGGTGGAATCAAGGGTGGAGACATCAGCAAGAGGAACTGACCCAACCAGGAGATGTACGGAAACTAAATACTGGCACCAGTTAGACTTCATGATGGTTTCAGTCTCAGATGTTGTCTGGCTGAGGTTGTTCGTTTCAGTGATGTGTAAGTGGGCGTGGTCTGTATGGTTTGATTAGGAGGGTTAACAGACGCCTGCAGTGTTCAGAGCTGTATTTATTCTGACTTCATCAGGCGTGAAGATGCTCTGATGAAGCCTCTGTGCCAAAACACGAAAACACACTTTTGTGGAATGTAAGCCAAATAAACGACTCCAGTATTTTTTTTTTCAGTTTTTTTTTTTTTTTTTAAATGAACATTTTCCTTTCAGGTAAAAATTCTTCCTCTGAAGTTTGATGTTGTGATAAAAAGTCACCGAAGCTGAGCCGGTTCATTATTAGAGGAAAAAAATCCCAGATAAGCTGGACTTCAGCAGCCATTTAGTGACATTTTCATTAACTTCAAGGCTTTTATTTGAGCAAATGATAAAACTTCCAGACACTCACAAGCTTCAGCCATCATGATGCGATCTGCACTGCTAGTCTTTTTTTTATATTCAAGAAGTCGTATAAACTAACAGGTGTACATAAAAAGATGGAAATCTTTCCAATATATCCAGTTGAAGAACACGTTAACACACGTCCATGTGTGGAGAAAAACCCTGTAAACAACATAAATGGCTGTTTCCTCCTGTGAGGCCTGTATTAGTGTGAGGAGGAAGCGGTGAGCACAGGTTTGGACCAGTTAGACTTTATGACGGCCGCCATGTTGTTTTCACGGGCGACATGTGGTTCACATCTTTGGTATTTAATGATGGGCCTGCTGCGGCTTCCCAGGGAAAACATGTCTATTTGGGAGCTCTCCTGCATTATTTTTAATCTAGAGGGGCTGCAGGCTGGGCCTGGCTGATATAAAACAAGAGAGTTGCCTTTCCTTCCTTTTCCAGTAAAAGTAAATAACCCTCACAGGTCCCAGCCTATCTATATTTGTTCTATCTGTTGACTTACTGGGATTTAACGGAGCCACACAAGATCGGCTGTGTGAGCCAAAAAGCTGATTTATTTAAGCTAACCGAGCCGGACGGAGTCTCAGGTGAACCAAGACCGCGGTCTGAACAAAGCACATTTTGGGAACAGGGTTAATTATACGTGCAACAACAACCAGCTAAATTCTGACAATGATGATTTGTCTTATTCAGTACTCACTGGTCTTGCTGCAGAAATCTGGTCTGTCAGATGAGGACAGGGTGGACACTGAGCAGAGACACCTGCTGGACAGCCTCCAGATGCAGAGGACAGGCCTGGAACTGGAGAGTCCTGACAGGTGGAGAGGGTTAGAGGAGGAGCTGGGGACTGGTGAGGCCTGGACGATGGGTCAGAAGGTGTGGATGGCTCCCTTCCAGAGCCCGGAGAAGGAGGGTCTCCGGTGGACGGTGACTCGGAGGCGTTGTGGCGTCTGCGGGCAAACAGTGCTCTCCTGGCGCCGGCAGAGCTCTTCTGGGTGGAGGTGGCAGGGACGGGCAAGCTGCTGCCTGGATTGGCTTCATCACTCACGGCCACTGTGGACCTGCTGTCTTCATCCTGTCCATGGTCATCCTCCTCAACCCACCCTTTCCCCACAGCAGAACTCTGACTATCATCATGTTGATCCGGACGAAATGACTGGTCCTCAAAGACTCCTGTAAGAGATACATTGATGAGCTGAAATCAATCAAAGCGAGCAGAAGAAACAGGATGTATTAAACTGTAACTATTCTGCTTGTTTGCCATCTACAGGTTGTGATGGTAACCATGACATCAGACAAAGTGACCCTCTAAAATCTGAAGTCCCCCAATTCATGGACTTTTACAATAGCTGGGGCCAAACAGAGCCAAAATGTTGGAGACGCCTGCTGAACTCTGGGCTTCCAACCTCTGATTTGGCCCGGCTTCATTTTATCAGATTTTTCCCTGTGATCTGATGGAGGTCTGCAGCTGCATCATTCCAGACACACTCATCCTGAAAATGAGACTGAAACTTGTTTCATTCATGCTATGTGCCATTTATTCCTCACCAGATTGAACATTGAAGGAAAAAATCTCCCTTTACTGCGACTCTAAAATTAGACCCTGTGGTTGCAGATAAATCCATCTTCAACATCAATGCTGAAGTTTTTTCTGCCGTGATCTCAAAATGAACCAAATGCTGACTTTCATTTTGTTTGCACCCTACCATTGAATCAACACTATGGGCTGGGATAAACCTGCTGTGAACATGTGCACATCAACGTTCCGCTACGTCTGTGTGAATACAGGCTACAAACAATGGAAGCACAACGTGGCAAAAACTCTCAATACTGGAGGTCACCACTAGGGTAGCACACATCACTTGGACCCTGAAATAGTGAAAAGGTCAGTCTAGCGGTCACATTGTAGATGCTTCCAATCTGTTGCCAACTGTTCAGGTACGAGTGTTTGTCGCTCTGCAGCGGGAAGGAAAAATCATACAGGTGCACGTAGTTGTGGACAAAGTTCAGGAGACCGTCTTCAAAACTACCCGCCATCATGTTTACTTTGGACCTGTTGTGTTCATGCTCATCTTGGCATGAGTGTCTCTATCGTTCAAGTCAATATTGCAACTCGCGCATGCGACGTTACCTCACGTCAACGTGAGCGACAGACGTGCCAAACGAATGCTAGGAATGTGTGGCGGCCATGACACGTTCCCGCCGCAAACAGCAAGTATAGCCCAGACTTATCATGTCTGAGTTTGGTAACACAGGTAGTACAGAAACAAGTATGTGACAGTCGTACCAACAACGGAGCTCCTCAAGTACACAAATGCAACGTTAAAAGTAAGTATGTTCTTGGCTATAGGGTTTTGGGACGGGGGAGGGGTTCATAGCGACACTTGCTGCTTGCAAACTAAGAATGACAGACATGATGCTTTCACATCAGAGTCTCCAAGGTCTCCAATAACTCTAGACCTTTTCCTTTTTATCATTTTTTAACTTTGTCCCATACAGAATCATGACAGCAAAGTGCTGGTCTGGCTGCTAGAAGGATGAGACTTGCCTTTTGGAGACATAAAGGGTCTAAATATTTGCTAAATACAGCTGCAAACTCACTAAGTTGACAACCTTGAGCTGAATTTATGGCATAAATTTAAGGTAAATGTAAGTAAAGAAATCCTGGATTAAAATTAGAAGTCACAGCTAACTCATGTTCTTTACTTGCATCCATGACAACATGCATAGTTAAAAAGTTTTATGGTGTCCAGGTATGAAGTTGGTTTCTCCATTTCTTCTCCATTGCACCAACAAATCAAATTTGCCATGAAAATAAAGCAGGTGAACACGTCTTTCACACAGAAAGCGCTGAGAAGAACATATCTGTGTCTGGATTAAAGTGAATTTTACATTTTAATCCAGTTATTTCTCGAGGAATTGTTTTAACTCTGATATTGTGTTGACATGGACATCTAATAATAATGATCTGTGTTTAACTCAGTTGATAAAAAAAATACTAAAACAGGTTGGTTTATCTACAATTTCTAAAGTTTGTTAAATCAACTGGTAAAAAAAATGGATAAAAATAAAAAAAAGAGATATGTTTATTACAGGATTGTCTGTATTTCTGCCCTAGCTGCGAATGACCAGGGGATTCATTTCTAAAGCTGGCGTAGGTACAAAACCCGGCGTACGCCACTTCTAGTCAACTTTTGGTATTTATAAAGACCAGACCTGGTGGGAGGACGTCCCTACCTCCACGGCTACTCTGACTTGCCGTACGCACAGAATCTGGAGAAACTGCGACACCAACGGTGCAGAATAAAACCAGAAATGATGTGAAACGTGAGACGTTTGGTCAGAATCTAATATTACCTTTAACAGCACATGTTAAATATTAAAGCTGTTTGCAGAAACGAATGAAGAGGCATGTTTAATATTAAGACATGGCTTAACCCATCCATACCGGATAAGGCTGCTGAGCTATCAGAGCGTTCAGTGTGCCGCCACAACAGAAACATTAACTTGGGTAAGGGCAAAGGAAGGGGATTGTGCATTTACACCCATAACCAATGGTACTGTAATTGAGAAAGACTGTTCATTGGACTTAGAGTACCTTACTGTTAAGTGTCGACCAAGGGAGTTTAGCGTTGTTCTGTCTATTAAATTATTATCTTTTAAAAACATTTCTTTTCGCATGCGCCTATACATGAAATCTGCATGTTAACTTTTTTTTAACTTATCTTGCTTTTAATAATTTTTATGTAATTTATTATTTTATTGTGGTTATGTGTTGATGCCTTTTACTATTTCTAAATATCTGTAATGCCTTTGTTTTATGTAAAGCACTGTGAATTGTCCTGTACATGAAATGTGCTATACAAATAAACAGCCTTGCCTTGCCTATCTACGGACGTCTACATAGCCCTAGATGCTAATGCTAAGCTAGCGCTAAGTTCTCTGGTGAAAGCGATCCACAGGTAGCTGTCAGCTTACCCGGACTGTGTGTGTATTGTGGCAGGAGACTTCAATGAAACTAGCTTAAAAACTGTGCTTCCCTAGTTTGAGCAGCATGTTAAATGTGCAACAAGGGGGAAAACACACTTGATCATGTTTACACCAACATCAAGCACAGCAACAGGGCCAGCACTCTTCCTCACCTTGGAGCATCAGATCATCTGCCAATTACAGTGACACCTTCAATCCTCTTTGTAAACAGTCCAAACCAGTTGTGAAAACTGAAACTTCCTGGCCTGAAGGAGCCAAAGAACAGCTACAGGATTGTTTTGAAACAACTGACTGGAATATTTTTGCACAGGACAATCTAGAAGAGTACACCTCCACTGTTCTGTTTTACTTGGAAGTGCTGTATAAAAAAGTGAACTTTCCTAACCAAAAAGACATGGTTCAGCGAGGAAGTGAAGATGCTGCTCAAAGAAATTAATAATGCCTATAGCTAAATCTGGAAACACATCATTGCACACCACAGCCAGAGCAGACCTTAAAAAAGCAATTACATAGGCTAAAACTACCTACAAACAAAAAATAGAAGGGTTGTTTGATTCTGAAGACCCACATTAGGTTTGGAGAGGAATTCAAACCATAGAAAAGGCAGCAGAGATGACTCCACCTGGCTGGCTGAGGAATTAAACACCTTTTATGCCAGTTAAACACCCATCAAGGACACAATGAAACCTGTTCCCTCCTTTCACTTTCTACTCCTCTGCCTCTAAGCAACAGCAGCAAACAGGTTTTAAAACTCAGCATGTTGGAGGTGATGAAAGTCTTCCAAACTATTAATGCAAAGAAAGCAATTGGTCCGGATGAAGTACCTGGCAGGGTACTGAAGAACTGTGCACATCAGCTGGCAGGTGTGTTTACAGACATCTTTAATCGTTCATTGTCACAGTTACCAGCCAACTTTAAGCCAAATTTAAGGAGACCAACATTATTCCTGTCCCTAAGAACAGGGCCCCCCAGAGCCTTAACGACTATGAACTAGTCACACTAACGCCTATTGTGATGAAGCACTTTGAAAGGTTAATTTTAAAACAAACTACGTCCAGCACCTCTTCTCTAGCAGATCAGCATTAATATGCATACCATTCCAACAGATTCAATGACAATGCTGTCACAGGATTACTTCACCTGGTACTTACTCATCTAGTAGAACCAAACACATGCAAGAATGTGTTTCATTGATTGCAGTCCCACTTTTAACAGACGCTTAGATATCTTCTAGATCTTCTGTGTTCTAGATTGTAAACACGTCTCTGCTTTCAGGTGTCTTCACTCAGACCCACAAACAGCCATCATCCAGCCACTACTGAAAAAGTAAAACCTAGATTCGTCACTCATGAGCAGCTACAAGCCGATATCAAATCTCCCATTTCTTAGTCAGATTCTAGAAAAAGCTGTCTTTCAGCAGCTACACAACTTCCTGACACTAAATAATTTTTCTGCACTAAGACTGCTCTAGTTAAGGTCTTTAATGACCTCCGCCTGAGCAGAAATAGCGGAAACATTTCAGTCCTGGTTACAGTGCTGGATCTCAGTGCTGCATTGACACGGTCAACCAGAACTTCTCAGTAGACCAGCTGGAAAACTGTGCAGGACTTTCTGGCACTACAATTAATTGGGGTCCTATTTAAAAGACAGGGACTACTTTGTGTCTATAGGTGAGTATAAATCTGAGTGAACCAAAATAACATGTGGGGTTCTCCAAGGCTCCATTCTGGGGCCACTACTGTTCAATATCTACATGCTACCACTTGCTCACATTATGACAAACAACTAAATATGTTACCACAGTTATGCTGATCTACATAACCATCTCACCAGGAGACTACAGTCCGAGCCAAACTCTGATCAGCTGCACCAATCAAATTAAAGATTGGACGTGCCAGAACTTCCTTCAGTTAAATGAAGACAAAACTGAAATAATAGTTTTTGGAGCCAAAGAAGAAAGATTAAAAGTCAACACTCAGCTTCAAACAGCAAAGTTCAAAACTAAGAACCAAGCCAGAAATCTGGGAGTAGTCCTGGACTCAAACCGGGATTTTAGCAGTTATATTAAAACAGTCGGCCTGTTATCACTTAAAGAACATATCAAGGATTAAAGGACTGATGACTCAGCAGGATTTAGAAAAACTGGTCCATGCATTTATCTTTAGTAGACTGGACTACTGTAATGCTGTCTTCACAGGCCTCCCAAAAAAGTTAATCAGACAGCTGTAGTTGGACCAACTGTTAATTCCCCACACTGGAACTTTATTTCTGTCTTTTTATCTATTTTATTTTAGATTTTTTCTTTCTGTTTTTATTTAATTTCTTTTAGGTATGATGGTATAGTATGATAGTATGGTATTTGGTATTTGGTATGGTATTAGCAACATATTTCCCCACTGAGGGAAGTATTCCTGGCTGGATGAATATTGTGCAGGTGCAGGAAACTGCTTATTTTCCATAGAAGGATTCACAGTGATGAATGGAATTACAGGACGGACTTCCCCTGAATTGTGAGAGTAGCATTTGGCTTTTAATTTCCTTTTAGCTGCGTCTATTGTATATCTTAATTTGCGCCTTTATTTGAAATTATCTGAAGAAGGAGTCAGAATGTGGTTGTTGGTGTTTTTATTTTGGGGGGGTGGCTAGGACTTGAACCTGTGGAACTTTGGCATCTGTACATGAAGCGCCTGTTCATCCAGGTAACTTTCCTATTTTCCCATTAATAGATTGTGGAATATCAACATCTCATCAGCTGATGCTTGAAAAATCAGGCTCTTTAACACTGCAGAATAAATGACTACATGATCTTACTTGTACAGTACTGTGAAAATGTTAGCATTCATTAGCTAGCATCGCTAACTAGGTAGCACATAAGGTGTGTCCCAATTTAGGGTCTGCACACTTCGAAGTGCGGATTCGTCGGCCACATATGTCATCGCGGTACGTGAAGTACTGTCCCAATTCACAGAATTTGAAGGAATTTGAATCCGCACTTCGTTTGAGGCCAAACGAAGTGCGGATTCGAAGGGTGGATTCGGAGGCTCCTTCAAATTCTGTGAATTGGGACAGTACTTTGCGCATCGCGATGACGTATGTGGCCGACGAATCCGCACTTGCACTTCGAAGTGTGCAGACCCTGAATTGGGACACACCCATAGACTCAGTTCTCCATTGATTCCCCTCACTCCAAAAACAGATGATGACATTAGCCTTTGACTTCCATCAGGTCACTAATTGTAGTATATAAATACAACACACTGTACCTTCATGCGTGTCCTCTGAGTGACAGCTGGTTTGGTTTTCAGGTACCTCAGATCTCAGGTGTTCAACAGACCTCCCTGGATATACAGAAAAGCAGCCGATGAAGAACACACAGCTCAGTGAAAACAGTAAAAAAAACAGAGATCAGTTTCAGTCCTACCTGCAGCTTTTACAGTGCTTTTACAGTGATGACAGTTACATGGTGAAGATTCAGCGGAGAGCTCAGAAGCATTCTTGCAGTGGAATCTCAAATCTTCACATCGGCAATCCTTCTCATCTTCCTCATGTGCAGCATCCTGTGGTGTGTTTGATCTGTTGGATAGAAGAGAGCGAGAGTTTTCACCATCAGTTGGGTGTTGATGCTGCTGCTCTCAGGGTAAAGGTAGCAATCAATATGAGAGGAGCTGGAAGAAGGGCTGCAGCCACCTGGAAGCACCTTTTCAATGTCTACACAGGGAGCTCACACTGGTCCCCCTTCCCAGTACACCGAGGGTCCCTCAGCGAGGCGCCCACTTCAGCTTCAACAGAGTCAGCTTTCATAAGCCAAATTCAGACCCCCCCCCCAACACACACACACACACACACACCACAAGAGGCAGCCTACGATACAGCTCAAGGTACAGGAGGGTTTGCTGTAGCCAGCCAATAAAAACAGACCGGCAAGGGAGGGAAACCCTGGCCCAGGCCGACTGCTGCTCTGAATAAGCATGAAAAAACACAGAAAGTGAAAACATTCCGATGACAAACAATGGTTCTGGTTATAATCTTCTATTTCCACCACAGGCTGAGTGGGTGGATAAACTCTACAGGTATCGTAAATGGTGGCTTTTACAGTCCTGAAAACCTTCAAGTTAATGAAGGAGAAACACCCTTTAGCTTCATACCTGGACACCATAAAGTCCAGGTGCTCTGAAGTTTTTCCCTTACCAGCTAGAAAAAGGCAAACAGTTGATGGTCTTGCTGCATCTGTTTGGTCTTTCTGCAACTCAGACAGAATGAACCAGACTGGGAGACGGCAAGCAGGCGTGAGGATGAATCACGCGTTCAGGAAGGCTGCAGTGAGCGTTAACATGACACAGCAGGGATTCAGGGAGCAGAAAAAAAACACACAGATGGCTGCAGTCTTTATTTCTGACAGGTACCAGAACCAGCTGGAGTCTCTGATTTAACTTAGCAGTGAGTTCATCAGCAGCATGCTCGTCTTCAAAACATGGGGGGGATTTGGGTGGTGGCGTCAGGAAAAAGAGCTAATCAGGAGCGTGTTTGTCACTCATCATCTGCACCATTCTGCCTCCTGTCCTCAACTGCCTGCAAGTGGGTCCTTTATGCTTCCTCCCCTCGGAAACCATTACAGAAGGACCTGACCATACATGGATCCAGCAGACGGTATGCTAGCCTTGTTTGAGTACTTCAGCCGTGAGGCAGCTAAATGCCTCCAGACTACGTGGACCCAGACCCGATATTCCCTGGGCCTCCTCCAACGAAGTCCAGAAGGAGGAGGTCGCCCAGGCGCCAGGTGCGGCGGCCCTCCCATGAGCATAACCTCGAGCGAACTGGTGGGAAGGATCCTTGGTTTGGACATGGAGCCAGAGCCGCTGGACTTCTGGGGCCTGGCTCCGAGGGGGTCTCTGATCGAGACACTCCTCACCCGCCTCTTGTCCCTGTCATAATGTGTATGTTGAGCACTCCAGAGAATCCGTCTGTGCAGCCTTCAGAAATCCAATCTGCTCAGCCTCCTGAAATTCGGGCTGCACTGCTGCTACTCCCAATTCTGTTGTCTGCTCGGCCCCCGGGCTGACCCACGGAGTCAAGACTGCTGTCTGCTCGGCCCCCGGGCTGACCTCGGGAGTCAAGTCTGTTCGGCCACCAGGTCGACCTTTGGAGTCAAGTCTGTGATTTCGTTGGCCACTGGGCCGATCTCCAGGGATAAGTTTGTGGCCGGCTTGGTTGGTGCGAGCCTGAATGGTGCAGATGGTCGTCTGCCGGAGCTTAGCCTATTGTTTGCTCGGCCACCTGGCTGGCCTCCTGAATTTGGTCGTCAGGACTGTTTTTGTCTTGGTTCGGTCCCTCCTCAGGGCCCCCTCCACCTTGCTTGGCCCTGGACTTTGTTGTTGGGACTGTTTTTGGTTTAAGTTTTGAATAAATCACTCATCATCTGCACCATTCTGCCTCCTGTCCTTAACTGCTAGTGAGTGGGTCCATAGTCTTCCTTATTCCCAGAACCATTAGACCACTCCCTTTGTCCATTAGCCCTCCCTGTCCACAAATCAGCATTTTGTCCACTTTTGGCTGTCATTTTGTGTACAAACACATTAGGGAGTCCACTCTGGTGCAGCCTTGTAGTGCATCACTTGAATATCAATTGACCCAATTTTGGTGTCTCTAACCCATTCCTAGGGTGCGGCAGGTCCAAAAGGGGCAGGTGGCCAGGGTTATCTGTCAAATTGCAAGCCCTTTACATTGAAGCCTTTTTAACGCGTGACGTTTTTGGTGGTATTTTGCACATAAACACAATAGAGACACCATTCCAGTGCACCCTTATGGAGCATAAACTGAACAATTGACCTGATTTTGGCATTTCTAACCCATTTCTAGGGCACGTTAGGCCCAAAAAGGAGTGGTAACATAGGGTTATCTGTCCAATGCAAGCCCTTCACATTGGCCACGTGTCTTTTTTGCTGGCATTTTGTGCACATAGATGTTTTGAAACCAGCACAACTCAGCCTTGTTGGGCCGACAACAGACCCAATTTTGGGGTCTTTGGGCTCATTCTGGGGCTGCCCAGACCCCCAAAAATGATACAACTGAAGTGAATGGGAAGTGGACAAAGTGTCCATTTACCATTTACTCCCATATAAAACATTCTGGTCTCCCACGCAGCCCCCAGGTATCCTAGGGGCCCAAAATTTTGTGTGCGTGCGTGCAGCAGCCTCCTCTCTAATCCCTAAACATTTTGGGGCCCGCAAGACCCTAGAAATATTTTTTCACTTTTTATCCCCCCCAAAATTTAAATGGTGCCAGCCTTATGGACCTGGAGAGGGCTGTTTCAAATGTTTAGGCTTTGTTGGGCAAATTTGTTTTACTGAATGATGAGGGCTTAATATATGCATCTCGGGGCCACCCCGGTTGCATCTGAGGTTTCCGCATGGGGTACGCGTGGGAGGCTGTTCAATTTGTATGCGTTTTGGCATCTAAGCCAGAGGAACGAGCTGAGAGTAGAAAAAGAGACATTCAGTCACATTTCTGTGACACAAAGGAAAGATGCCATTAAAAACAATATACATACAGTATATACATATACATTAACTCAATGGCCACTTACCCTTGATAACACAAATATCTAACCAGCCAACCACATGGCAGCATGTAGTCACGCAGACATGGTGAAGACGACTTGCTGAAGTTCAAACTGAGCATTTGAATGAGGAAGAAAGTGGATTTAAGAGACTTTGAATGTGGCATGATTGTTGGTTTGAGTATTTACTGGGATTTTCACTCACAACCATGTCTAGGGTTTCCAGATTATTTTCTGAAGAAGAGAAAATATCCAGCGAGCAGCAGTTGTCTGGACCAGGATGCAGCAGAAGACCACACTGGGTGCCTTCTGTCAGCTAAGAACATGAAACTGAAGCTAAAATTCACACAGATTCACCAACACTGGACAATAGAAGATGGAGAAACATTGCTGGTCTGATGAGTTTCCATTACAGCTCCACATTCAGATGCTAGGCTCAGAATCTGCTGGAAACATCATGAAAACATGGATCCATCCATCTTCTTGGCCCACTTTGGGCCCCATAGTGCCAACATGGCCTGGTTTAACCATCACAGCCTACTAACCATGAGTATTGTTGCTGACCATGTTCATCCCTTTATGACCACAGTGAGGCATCTTCCAGCTGGATAATGCACCATGTTTATTACCTATATAAATTAACTAAAAATATTACTAAAATGCATTCAAAAGAGGTAGAGTTAAATATTTCTTCCTGCTCCTTTTTAGTCATGTTAAATTCACATTATAACAAACACACATCATGTCATTGATTTATTTTTAAAATGTTTAAAAAGCAGCACCTAAATCTAAGTTATTTGCTTCATGTTATATCATCAGATTTTGTTGATTGACATATTTTATACATATTCCAGCTACACAATGTTGTGATGCTCCATGTAAATGGCAGGGATAGTTGGTGTGTAAATGAATCAGTCCACAGACTGGACTGGAGATCCAACACAGATGCTGTGTACAAGAAGGGGATGAGCAGACTCTACTTTTTAAGACGGCTCAGATCCTTCAATGCCTGCAGAGACGTGCTGGAGATCTTTTACCAGCCTGTCATCTCCAGTGAGCTTTTCTTTGCTGCTGTGTGCTGGGAAAGCAGCATCGGAGCAGCAGCAGTGAGCAGAACTCACTCAGAAAGAAGGCTGGAACTGGTGGAGAACCCCGACCATCCACTCCACCACACACTGGTCAGACAGCGTGTGGTGGAGAAGAGCTGCTGAACAAACTGGTTTCCATCATGGAGAACCCTGGAGTAAAAAAAAACTTTTTACCTGCACCATTTTGCTTCCTTCCTCAACTGCCTGTATTTGGGTCCTCACCTCCGCCGCACGTGACACTTCTATATCCTATTATTCCTATCTATCTACATACCTACCTATCTACCTACTTAACGACTGACTACCTACCTACCTACCTACCTACCTACCTAATCCCTGCAGGAACTTGGGAAGCTTGTTATTTTCTGACTTTAGTTCTGCTGGTGCAGAAGTCCAGCCCTGCCCTTTCCAACATGGTGAATAGAAATTTTCACATCATTCCACACGGTGGGGCAACTTTCCAGTGATGGAAGCAATGAGCTTCATCACTATTAAACAAACATGCTAAGCTAGTTGGCTGTCCATTGGTCACACTTACCTTCTCTCAGGAGACTGATTTTTTCTAGAGGAAGATCTAACTTCCTCCTGCTTCTTCTTTTCTTGCTTCCCCTGTATTGTGTCTGACCCGTTGTCATCTGCAGGCAGCGGTCCTTTCCCCATCCCCTCCTGGTCTCTGCTGTAGGGCGGGCTGTTGTACACCTAAGCTCGAAAGAGAGATGGGCAAATTCACCAACTCTGCTCCAGCATGCCCAGGGAGACAAAAATTGGGAATTCTCATTGAACATTGTTTTGTAGCATTTGTTAAAGCACACATTTGTTTCCGTCTGTGGGAAATCTGGTTACCAAGAGAGTCGGTTTTAAACCTATCCTGTTTCAGATTTCCAGACTTTCTCATCAGTTTAGATTTCCCAGAAGCTCTTTTATGGTGCGTATAGATTAACAGCCAAGTGTAAGCAGTGTGTAATTACCTTGCTGGAGCAGGGTCTTTTGCTGTCTTCTTGCTCCACTGACTGGGTTGTCCTGATCGACATGGGGGATGTTGTGTAAATGGAGGGACTGAGCCTCTGCTTGCAGTGCAGCAGGGACAGCACCGTCTTGCTGGAGAGTCCAGGTGGGTTAGGATCGTAGCTGCTGGTCGACCATGATGAATACACTGAGGGCTTCTGTTCGTCCAGAGCAGAGGGATTTGGTTTAATGTAGTTTAAATAGCACCAGCTGTTACAGGTACTTGACAGCAGGCTGGGGAACGAGGTCTCAACAAGTGAGATGGGAGAACCAGCCACTGGAAAACATGGCTGATTCTCCTGTTTAAGTGTGTCTACTGTTGATGTGTCAGGACATCCAGCTTCCTTCTCCTCCTCCTCTTCTTCTTTCACTCGTTTCTGCTGCTGCTGTGACTCAGGATGGAGCTCCATGCTGTTGGAAGGGGACAGCATGCGCTTGTTGCCCCCTGAACCTGGAGATCTCAGGCCATCATCAAACCATGGTTGGAGATCTGGACTCATGTTCCTACGGTTGCTGTACTCAGCTGTTGACATGCCTATATTAGGTAAGAGAGCATCTAGCGCCTCTTGGGGCCTTGGTGACGTGGACTGAGACAATGTGGTATATATGGCGCATGCTGGCGTGAGCGTATCTGTCTGGAGACGCACTGCTACTGTTGGAGATGTGAGGGGTGTAAGTATTTCCAAACTGGAAGTGATGTGAGGGACAGAGTGCTGGATGTGACCTTCTGTATAATTGTCGCATCTTGAGGGAATCTCTAATTTTAGTCCTGTGGACATGGGGAGATAGTGGGCTCTGGCTGCCCCTGATGGTCCGTATGTAGGGTTGGGTTGCGCTGCGTGGATGTAAAGGGCCTCCTTTTTTACACCTATGGAAGAATCATGGGTAACTGCATCTATTAACTGGATATTTTGACTAAGCTTCCACTTAGAGAAATTGTCTTTGCATTGTGATCCTGCTGTATTAACCAAGAGTCTGCCAGCTGGTGAAGGGGATGAAGATGGGCTTGATTGAGAAGACCTGCAGGGGCTGACATGCTCAGGACTACGTCCCAGGGAAGCACAGTGCTCCTCTTCCTCATCTCGATCTCTAATTGCTGCATGTCTCATGAGAAGACATTTTCTTCTTTCCCTCCAGCCAACTGCAGAGCGTTCAGGGGACAAACAGCTGTAGTCAAATGATTTACTGCGGGCCTCAGCCATTAGGACACTTGGCTGTGAGTCATGGGGGGCTTGCTCAGATGCAGAGCGTCTCATCTCTCTGTGCTGGTGCTCCCCCGGCACTGTCAGCATGTGAGGAGCTCTCGATCGCCTCAGTGGTGTTGATGTAGCAACCTCCATGTCTGGTCTGTACGGTTCTTCGAAGGATGTGGAGCGACTGGATGCATATGATGCACTACTATCCTGACTAGGGCTGCGGGGCAGAGATATAGACTCAAAACTGGATTCACCCGAAGACTGGGCAGTCTCGGCTAGACGCAAGCGCTTCTTCTTCGGTGGGAGTTTTTCAATCGGAAGCTGTGCCAGAGACTGACTTCTCTGTGGCCACTGAAATTCATCAAGTTTCTCTGAATTCTTTGTCGTGGAGGCTGGCTCTATGGAGGCTTCGGGGCTAATGCTGAAATCCTCTGTGACCAGTATTTCTGGAACCTTCACATTGTTTTGGCAAACCAGTGTTCGTGCTGGAAGTTTTGACAACTGATTTTGGGGCTGTTTGTTAGACACCAGCTGATAGTTTTCATGAGGTGGAGAGCTCTTAGATGCCTCCCTGCTTTGACTCTCATGACATAAAGATTCTTGTTTTTCAAATGAACTAGTGTGTTGAATCACTGAGCAGGTTTGCAGCACAGTCCTTCTGGGGCCCTCGTGAGCTACACTATTTTCATCTTTACACTGTCCTGATGAAATGGCTGAGAAGGGTAATGAAGGGGAAGCTGGGTCATCAAACTCAAAGCTCTCTTCTTTCCTTCTTTTACGGATGGTTGAAGCTCCTGCTCTGACTGCATGGTTACTTAGCTGGGAGCACTCCATTTGACTAAGTACCACCTCATTTTGGGGCAGCGGTGCAAGGCACAGGCTTTGCTTGTGTTTTATATAATCTTCCCAATCCTTACATCCAATGCTGCAGGCCTCACACTCGTATGGCTGTGGCAGAGGTTTCGTAAGGTCAGCGCTCACACTGTCGGGGTAAAACGAGTGAGAAACATCTTGCTCTTCTTTTGTAAGGTCTGCACCAAGTGGGATTTCTATCGCTGGCTGCCGTCTTAGTGTTCTGTAACGACGGGAAGTCTGCGTTTCTGAAGGTTGTCGTTCATCAAAAGATTGACTAAGGCGGAATTTGCATAGGCTGCCACCGGAGACATCGAATGAGCTCCCTGCAGACGGCAATGAGTGACTTCTCACTAGAGGCCCAGTTGAAATTTGGCCAACTGGTTGCTCCACATCAACAGGTGGATGGTGGAATTTTTCACACGGAACACCCATGCTGATGGAGCCAGTGCTTTTGTAGCCCACATCTCCAGCTTTATGACTATGGATAAGCACTTCTTTTGTGTTTGAACCCTTTTGAGATTCTGAGCTGTTTTTTCTGGAGAGCGAGAATCTCCTAGGTTTGACACTGTCAATCTTACTGGTGTCCACCACCGCCTCGTTGATGGTGATGAGTTTGGTGATATGGTCAATGACCTGTTTCTTGGGTACAGTGAAGGAGATATTTTTCTCCTCCTGACCAGAAGGATGCTGGTTATGATGACGAGACATCTTCTGTAGGTGTCCGAGACGTCCATATTTACCGAGGATGATCTCTGCGTAGCTTTTGGCACTTGTGTTCGGGGGACTGTCTTGTGACTGCTCTGTACTTTCAGAACGGGAAAAATAGCCTGATTCTGTACTACCTCGACTATCTAATATTAGAGATGAGGTCTTTTCATCAGACGAGTCTTGAGGAGCGTGCTTTCCTCTACTCAGACGCAGGGCCAGTCTCTTTTTCACTGCATAGGAGTCGCTGCTTCCTCCAGAGCAATCTTTGGCCCTGCCTGTTTCATGACTCTTTATTGGGGCTACACTGCTCTGTCTATCTGTAAGGGAGGAAGCTGATGACAGCTGTCTGGTTTCATCTTCTGACTCTGTTACTTGCTCCTCTAAAGATTTTGGCTCTCCAAGTGCCAACCCTGCCTTTACCCTGTGGGTATGGGACTTGCGGTGTTTGTATAGGTTACTCTTGGTCTTAAAAGAGAAGCCACATGGGGCACAGGGATAGGGTCTTTCCCCTGTGTGGGACCGAATGTGTTTTTGTAGGACACTGGGCTTGGCACACGGTCGGCCGCAGTAAGTGCAAACATATTTGCCTGGTCTCTGAGGCTTACGTTCGCGCTTTTGTTTGGGATTATCCTCCTGGGCTTTGGGTTTAGCTTGGGTAAAGACATCAGTTGAGGATGGATCTTTTGTTGCGGTAGCTTTTGTTGCTGCAGATGCCTCTTGTTTATGTTCCAGCGCTGTTTCGGAGTCGATGCCCTGCCGCTGGTGCCTGAGACGTTTGCGCTCAGGGTTACATTTTCTAGGTTGTTTGGGCTGCAGTGGTGCATCATGAGGCTTTGGGGAGTTGGTTTGCTCCAGCTGATGGGGCTGAGAGGGAGATTTGGGGTTTAGGCCTCGCTGAAGAGACTCTGGTTGATGATGTTCTTGACCTCCAGACTGCTCCCCAGTTGTTAGGTTATGCAAGGCCTCCATAAAACAAAATGACAGCCTCAGGTAGACACTTGGGTTGCGTCTGCCTGAACCAGGCTAGAGAATTAAAGGCGAATCATTAACTAGGTTTATGTGAGGGGTTATTTTAAACTGTCCACCTTACTCGACTGGCAGGCTTCATAATGTTTTATCTTTTAGTTAGATTTTATTGCTTGATAACAGACTGACGCTGTCAAATACAGAAGAGTGGCTTCGAGGAATGGAGCTGTAATGAGTCGTGCTGTAGAGGAAGTCATTTGTGATGCTGACCTAAAGTATCCCATCATGAAGCACTCAGACAGTCCCGCTGCCAACCATACTGATGCTCAGCTGGCTCAGATCAGCGAGTGGTTCTTCAGACTTCTCATCATCCAGATCTGTGAAAGAAAACAGCTCATTAACAAGGATGCTGCATACAGCTCAACTCATGACCCCTTGCTTGCCAAATACAGATATTTATGTTTCATCTGTTACATAATGACTCAGTGTGTCATAATGTTCATCTTTTACTTTCCCCTAGCTGCTGTCTGCTATAAACTAGAATGGTTTATATAATTTTCTCTATAGAAATGGGAAGCAGTCATTAAAAGTGATGCAACATTTATATGCTAACAGTAGCTATTTCATACTTTAAAACCATAAGTGAAAACATTGTTCTGTCCATTCACATAAAGGAAGTCAGACCTACAAGCTGCTTAGCAGAGAAATAAAAATAAGACACACATGGAAGTTAATATAAGCTCCAATGAAGAGCTGCATAAATGAAAACTAACATGACTAACACAATATTTTCTGCTCTAGTGCTCCTCATTCACACTGTCATAAAAATAACTTAAATTATTCGTTCTTCATAAAATTGCATCACTTGTTCATATGATGATGAATCCCACTGATACCACATTCAGAGCTTAGGCATGTGAACCTGGCAGTGCATCACATCATCTAATTAATGCAGCATTTTCTACACTTCCTTCCAAATGAGGATCAGCATACAGAGTCCATGAGAACAGCTTTACCTGCCTATTATGTATACATTCAATCTGATGAACTGGGAGTTTAGGTACATTTTAATGGACACATCAAATGTAGTGGCAGGATGGCTGTTGGCTACAAGTTCCTTAGTGGAGATACTGAAGAAAATTCCCAATGTTGTTTTGTGCCAGCACACTGAAACAGTAAACAAGGCTTCCCACACACTGACCAGCTGGTTTCTACACCCACATTCTGGTAGAAGACGGCAAAGCTGCTGGACATGATCCAAAATGACTGAAAACAGGTTGATAACCATCTTTAGATTAATGTACAGGGGCTGTATACAAGTCAGTCTTGGTTCCTTCATAGCAAAACAAGCATTATATAACGTTGTAGATGCAGATATGTGCCGTTTATACAACAGGATTCAGAGGTAAATCTATCAGAACTGAAGAGAGAGCTATGAATGCAGGACCATTGATCATTCATGGGTGAAATTATTTTAATGTCGAGTATGTGCAGAAATAGTCTGCCACTGGAACAATCCATCACACCTGACATCAACCCAACAAGGAGACAGATCCAGGTCTCACAGCACTTCTCTTTTGGGATGTTTAAAAGCTGTGTTTGAAAACACTTCTATGCCTAATAGTCACACTGACCCGTCATCAGCCACTAGTCAAAACTTGCAAGTAGGCACTGTTGCCAACTCCTCAGTAGGAAAAGTAGCTATAGGCTGTCCTAAAAGTCACCAGAAGTCGCAATATGACGTCATAATAATAATAATTAGCCTGGTACATATAGCTGTAATGGAGGCTGCCGTGGAAGGGATGCCGTGGGAAAGGCAGAAATTGAAAAAAGACAACCTAAAAATGTTTAGAACACCAAACAAATAATTAATTAAAAATAAAAGAAATTCTTTGGTTATATTTTTTTGTGTGTGTTTTAGTTTAATTTTATTAAGTGTAGATTGTTTTTGAATTAGGAGTCTGCAACATGTCACAATACTTTTAACTTTTTAAATATTTTTGTTCACACTTTTCATTAATAAACATTACTGTCTGACAGTTGGCCAGCACGGGATCATCCAGCAGCAGCTTTATTTTCAGCCTGGTGATGAAACAGATGTGATCATCCGAATACAGCTGGAAGCTGCTGCTGCTGGTGATGATGATGTGTGTTGGGCAGTTGGAAACAACTTTATAGCAACACATTACTGCTGCTAAACAGTGTCTGAAGCTGACGTCAGCTTGTGGGACTAAACTGCCCCCTAGTGGAGGAACTGACTTAGCAGCCATGGCAACAAAAGATGCATGGAAGTATGAGAACGACTGCATATGACAACGTTTGAAATGGACGTTGCCATTTACATATGTAAGGGTGCAGAAAAGGACCTTAAAGTGCTGTGCGTCTCTCCAGCTCTTCAAGGGGCCAAACTGTTCTTTAGCAGTGCTGCAAACACCAACATGACACACAATGACACACAAGTCCTGCAATCTATTTTATTTTTCATCATGTTTTTTTTTATGTGATCTTGCAGGCCAGATATTATTGGTGGCGCGCCAGTTTTGGCCCATGGGCCGCTAGTTGCCAACCACTGGCGTAAAGGATGCAGAAGTTGGAGAGAAGCCTGGGTCTGTATACATACATAACGTAGAGCAGTGGTTCCAAACCCTTCATACAAATACTAAAAGCCATGGACCCTCTGCCCCACCCTGTGCTGAAACCATGCTGGTTTTATGCTTTAAAAGTGAGATTCTCACCATAAATAATGTATTCTGGCTGAGTTCTGTCCTTCCATGAAGGCCAAGTTAAATTAACAACATATACAGAGGCAAATCATCTGCTATGTGGTCTTTTTTATTAATTAATTATTGTAGGAAAAATCAAGGTGACAGGATAGAGATGAAGTGGTCCACCACTGTAGCTCCACCAGCTCACAGACCTAACTAAACCTATAAACTATAGGTCTGTGTTCACAAGGTCTATTTTTTTTATCACATTGGCTCTAAATGGTCAAAGCCTCATGGACCCACTTGGGGGTACCAGAGCCCAGGTTGGGAACCACTGTAACCTCGTAGCACATACATATACAGAAGGTGGATGAAGGACCTCTGTCAGCATTCATATCTGCCTTAGCCGGCAGCTTGACCCTGGCTACTAGACGCTAGTTATTTGCTACTAGCATAAACACTTCCAAATGTGACCTAATCCCAAACATGCTAGGTAATGCAATAATTTTACATTTTATTGTTTTTATATTTTACACTGTTTCATTTATGACTCAAACAATCAGCCAGGAGGAGCAGAAATTACAGATCAATTTACCAACCACTTGTTTCATGTTACAGCACATGAGCATAAACATGATGATCTGTGCGGGTCAAATACTTCGGCTCTGCTGTTTATCTAGCCTGCTTTGATGAATCAACGTCTCTCTGAGGGTCCCAAGACTTCGCTATTTGGATGAACTACATTAAAAGCTGTTATTACTGTTTTGTGGTTCTAGATTGAACAGCAGCAAGACTCATTAACTTAAAATTTCTCTGGCTCACCTGAGGGCTGCCAGCTGCTTTCGGCATGGCTTTGCTGTTTTACAAAAGTGCTCTAGGTTTTCACCTCGTTGAGTTTCTGAAGTCAAAAAAGGGATGACAACTAATTAACACAGATGAAGTTTAGACATAACTGTGACACTGAAGTGTCGGGAGATATCTGTGGACTGTGTGACGCTAAGATCAGCTAAACATATACGAACAACAATGTCTTTAACAATAATAATACATTTTATTTATAGAGGGGTTTTCATTACATTCAAAGGCGCTTTACAGCAAGAATACCACAAAATGAATGCAATACATTTAAACAATTAGCAAAATCAAAACATTAAAAGTGGGTTAAAAAGGATACATAAATCAACTGAAATGATTAAAATCATTAAAGGCAGCCATTGCAAGATGTGTTTTTGGTCAGTTTTTAAACAATGTTAGGCCAGAGCATGCCCGGATGTCTTTGGGGAGTGAGTTCCAGAGGGTAGGGGCAGCAACTGAGAAAGCTCGGTCCCCCAGGTTCTGTGTTTGGTCATGAAGGGAGTAGAAAGAAGGTACCAGAAGAGCAGAGATCACAGGACGGCATATGGTGATGAAGGAGGTCAGCTAGATACTATCATAACATATTGTACTTTACCATAATATCATACCGTACTGTACCTTACTATCATACCATATTGTACGGTACCATACTCATACCATACTGTACCTTAACATACTCATACCATAATATCATACTGTGCCATACTGTCATAACATATTGTACCTTACCATAATATTATACCATACTGTACCGTAAATACTATCATACTATACTGTACCGTAAATACTATTATACCATACTGTACCGTAAATACTATCATACCATACTGTACCGTAAATACTATTATACCATACTGTACCGTAAATACTATCATACCATACTGTACCGTAAATACTATCATACCATACTGTACCGTAAATATTATTATACCATACTGTACCGTAAATACTATCATACTATACTGTACCGTAAATACTATTATACCATACTGTACCGTAAATACTATTATACCATACTGTACCATATTGTCATACTTTTATGACCCAAATTTTAAAACTTTTCTTTGGACAAACAATTCAGAAAAAATATATTCACAAAAAAATGATAAGTGGCTTAATAAAAAGATAAATAATGTTTAAATTTTTGCACTTTGAGGTCTATCCTTGCTTTCCTACCTCAGCCTGGTTTTTGTTTCCTACCTCAGCCTGGTTCCTACTCCAGATAGTTTAATAAGTAAAAAAAGGACCATTCCAGCAAGTTTTCATGTTTTCATTCTATAGGAGTGATGGCTGCAGCTGGCTACAATGGGAAAATGCTGTATTCTGAGAGTAATAGCTCGCAGCAACATATCAGGAAACATATCATTTTTAGAACTGTGAAATTGGTTCAACAATTTAAATGATGAACTATGAACTAAACTAGTTCATTCAATAGTTCAAATGTTCAAATGTGTGAACTGAACTTTCATGTTTTCATGTTCATGTAGAAATTGAACTGCCCCAACACTGAGCTGCATTGTTTAACGCAGAACAACTTCGATTTCTAGAACAGCTAACATGCAGCTGTATCAGAGCCTAGCGTCTTGGGTAGATCAGATTTCTATCAGAAGTTCCACATCTGACCACCAGACATTTCTACCATCCAGAGCCGCCTATCGTCCCACGACTTTATGGTTTGGTTGTGTTTATCCACAATGCTGTGTGCTGAACCCACAGTGCACTTTGTTTTGTAGTTCACTTCCTGTATTTGGTCCACTTAAAATGGATCAAGACCTGCGTTTGTAGGCCGACCGAGTCCACTTTTTTGATTCAAATCAGTCTGTTTGTGCATCACAATACCTCAAACGAAGCGACTTTCCCAGCAAACAGACGAGGATTTGAATAAAAATAGACTGGTTTGAATGCTTCCTTAGATGCCACACAACACGAGTTTGAATCACAGCTCCTATGTTTTTGTAATGATTTGCAAAAGGGGACACTGACGCAGGGACTTCTCACTTTCTTATGTTTGTCGAGAGGCTGCAGCTTAAAATCCGCAAGAAAAAACAAAAACATGAGGACAAATCTAAAATGTGAACAGAGAAAGACAACTGCATAAATGGCTTTTTAAAAATCTTGTCAATTTCCTCTCCTCACATTAATGGGCACCCAGCAGCAGTTCCTATGGTAACGGCCCTAAACCATGTGGTAGCAGATGGAAGGAGAGCTGGAGGGCTAAATTTATCTCCAGCATCCTCACCGACAACAGAGAGCGAGGTAGGCGGAGGTGCCGTCCTCCAAAAGCTGCTGATTTTTAGAGAGAACACATCTCCAAAAATAAATAAATAAATTACAATCAATAATTTAGGAGTCTTGAATGTGTATTAAAACTGAGAACTGGTACATTTAGCTATTTTTTCCTGATTTAAAAATACAAACATAAATTGCTTTAAAAACTTGGTACTATCTCAACTAAAAAAAATTATTTACTGGATGTGACTCCATTATCTTGCCAACTCATCTGACCTGAGCAGCCCTGCAAATACAGTCGCGTGCTGCTGCGTTTCCACGGCGATGTCAGCTGTGCATTTACAACACTGTTAGAAAAGCACAGCTTCACCAGCAGCTGTCTAGAGACGCTTCATGCTCCCACAGGTCTACAGGAGGAGGCTGTAAGCTCAACACATGGAGCTCATTCATTCTTGCTCTCAGCTTAATACATGCATCTTCTTTTTCCTCATTCACACACAGCATGCATCCTCCTCTTCCCCATTCAGACACAGACACACACTCCTGCTGCAGAAGATGTGTCGTGTGCACGTTTAGAAATCCAAATGTGCAAGCACAACGGTGTTTTTCCACCGCTCGCTGGCTCCCTCGTGCAGCAACAAAGACATGAATGAAGAAAACCCCGCCGTCTCTGCATCACGTCACACACTTCACACACCAAATCACTGCAGATCACAAAAGGACGTCAGTAGATTTTCTCGTCTTATTTTTTTTTTCTTTACCTGGTTGCAGGTGGTGCGGTCCTCCGTTTGTGAATGACGGGAAGGAGAGGGAGAGCCAGGAAAAGGATGAATGAGAGTGACGATGAGGAGAGGTAATCGAGTCTCTGCTCTACGTGCACTGCGCTGACAAACAGGTAGTGGAGTATATGATGCGTATGAATGAGGAGGAGGCGACACGCTCTCCCTGTCCATCTCCACCTCCCCATCCACCTCTCAGTGTCTCTCTTTTGGGTCAAAGTAAAGCAGCAACTCCATATTTGGAAGTCGACGTAAGCTTGTGTTTCTTTTGGCAGCAGCGTCCGGCTGCACAGCTGGCAGAGCAGTGAGAGGTAGAGGAGGCAGGGTGAGGGTCCAGGTTGGAATTTGACTGGGACAGGAGGTGGAAGGGGGTTACTTCTTATTTTTAAAACACAGTTTTCCCATTGAGGTCTAATTTTCCACCACGCATGTAAAGATATAGCTGCTGCTTTCTCAGAAAGGGGAGAGGGGGGGGTCATAGGGATCTGGTTGAAAGAGCAGCACTGGAACATGTCCACAGAGCAAATGGTGCAATGCAACTCTGACATCACTCTGATTTTATGCCATGTTTAACTGGTGACGCTCGTCAGCAGGCTGGACGTGTTGAGGGAATACCATCCAGGGGGTGAAAACAGGCGGTGAGAGACCCGCCTGGTCAGCCAAGGAAAAGGTATTTATGCTGCACCAGGACCGTGGAGGTTAAATGAATTAGTGTGCTGTGACGTGTGCAGATTAATGAAGTTTGCTCTGTTCTTAAGAAAGAAAAAAATGTAAATGTGTTGTTCAGATTCATTAAGCCATGGTCCTCTTTCACACAAAGGTGTAAATTTTTATTTTTTTTTTTACATTTGACAGAACCTAAACTACTGAAAGGAAAAAATAATGCAGGTCATCAACTCTCGTTTAGGTTTACCTGCATCTTTCTACAGCTTGACTAAATTATATTACAAGACCAACAATCTAACTCTAAATTTTCAGGAATCATACTTCTCCGCCTGCTTGGGAAAGTTTACTGCCTAACTCCACTGATGGAAAGTCTGGCTCTTGGCCCCCAAATGTTTCTTCTTTTAGATTCGTGATCAAGCTTTTAACGCTTAATGTAAGATGTGCTAACAAGGAGTAAGAATGTCTCTGATCAGGAAGGCGTACATAGAAGTGCTGATTATTAGTTGCTGCTTCTGAATGTGAAGGACTGGTTTAAAGTATAGAATTATAGAAGCTAGACCCACCACGTCAGACATCTCCATCCACTTCATCCCTTGGCTCTGATCAGACAGGTCAGCATGTTTCACAGCTATGGCATCGCTTCTTCATCCCTTTGTTCTGGGTCACACATCCTTCCTCCACCTCTTCAGCCTCCTCCTTCATTCAAACAATCATTCAGGCGGCATTTAGTCTACACATCCTGAGCTCTTCTGAGCATTTTACTGACACTTACTTATCATTTGCTACAGTAATAAGTAAGGCTGTCCAAAATAACTTCTTAACGGTGTTAACTAATTTATGTAATTATGTTAAAATTTTTAACGCATGTGCAGCATCTGCCATTAATGACGGCGAGACATGGAGGTGTCTAGAGGCAATATGGAAAACGTGATCCGGCTGGCTGTATGAGATAAGGATGTTTTAACACTCACACGTTCCTGGTGAGAGGGTTCATCACCTGCATGTTCCTGCATTTTTTTAATAGAAAACTTCTCACATAGTTTTACCCAAGCGTTATGGTTCTGGTCGTCTCTGTGTCTGCCCAGCGCAGCCTCTTCCTCCTCTTCTCTCTGAGGCTGTCGGTGATCAGCCGATCAGCTTTTCTCTCTTGTGTGTGTTTATGGTTCAGCTGATCAGGAGGAGTGGTTCATGGTTCACACCGTCACATATAACTCCAAAGTGTTGTTATTGTACATGCTAGCTGAAGCAGGTACATCTATCAGCTGTAAAATCTACCAGCCATCAGACAGCCATGCACACATCTATGCAGATAGACCAGGTTCAGATATCTTGTGAGAGTGAAACAGCAAAAGGAAACAAGGAGACGTCTTCTCTAGATCATTGTTGCTGTGCAGATGTTGGAGACTCATGTCTGATCCTTCAGAGCCTGAATGTGGTGACAAGTTATGACCAAGTTCTAAGATTAAACCAGACCAGGACCTTCTATGAGGTAAGTATAAAGTCATAAAGATGTTGCAGCTGTAATTGAATGCTTGCAAATAATTTCAGTCTGTGTTTGCAAATCAAGTTTGTCATCTTGCAAAAAAAATCTGCCTGAAAAATTCAAGTTTGCGAATGTGCAGAAAAGGTGACTAATCAAACTGTCCATTCAGAGAGCAGACAGCTTCCTGTCCTTCCACAGTGCTACAGGCTCTTAAAGGGACATTGTGTACGAATGATTTCCAACGTTTGAATCGTGTGTCCAGCTCCGGTCCTCGAGGGCCACAATCCTGCAGGTTTTCTATGTGTCCCTGCTCCAAAACCACCTGACTCAAATCAAGGAGTCATTGTGCAAAACTTAATAGGCTGCTGGATCTATTTAACTGGAGTCAGGTGTATTGAAACAGGAAACACTGAAAACCTGCAGGAAAGTGGCCTTTGAGGACCGACTTTGGACACCCCTGGTTTACGGCATTCTAACATACATCGCATTCTAGTGTGTCACTTTCTCACATATTGCAACAACGGTAGCCCCCATGCGTCAAAAAACCTCCTGGTATTGCTTTACTTGTTCCTGGTATTAGTTTTCTCGATATTAAATCTACTTTACTCATTCCTAGGATAACTTTATTTGTTCCATGGACTACCAAAATGGCCTGATAGGACTCCTTCTTTAGCTTGACAGCATCCCTCACTGCTTGTGTCCAACAACGAGTTCGGGGATTACCGCCATGACAGGGACCGATGACCTTACGGCCACAGCTCCAGTTGGCCGCCTCAACAATAGAGGCATGGAACACAGCCCACTGCCGCCTCACCCGAGGTTGAGGCTCTGCCAGAGATGGAAGTTGACAAGGAACTCCGTCAGACGTTCCCAGCAGACCCTCACAACACATTTGGGCCTGACAGGCATCCTCCCCCACCATCTGAGCCAAACCACCACCAGGTGGTGATCAGTTGATAGCTCTGCCCCTCTCTTCACACGAGTGTCCAACACATGTGGCCGCAAGTCCGATGACACAACTACAAAGTAGATCATCGAACAGAGGCCTAGAGTGTCCTGGTGCCAAGTGTGCATGCAGACACTCTTATGCCTGAACATGGTGGACAATTCATGACAAGCACAGAAGTCCAATAACAAACACCCCTCAGTTTCTGCAGAAGCACAAACAACAGTCAGGACTCGTACCCCTACCTGAAGGCGGAAGGAGGCTACCCTCTCGTCCACCGGGGTAAACCCCAACGTACAGATGCCAAGTCGGGAGGCAATGAGTATGCAAACACCTGCTCGGCGACTCTCACCAGGAACAACTCCAGAGTGGAGGAGGGTCCAGCCCCTCTTGAGGACAGTAGTTCCAGAGACCAAGCTGTGCATTGAGGTGCGTCCAAATATATCTAGCCGGAACCGCTCAACCTCACGCACCAGCTCAGCTCAAGGCCGGCCAGGGAGGTGATGTTCTACGTCCTAGCTTCCGCAGCCGAGGATCAGACCGCCAGGGTCCGCGCCTTCAGCCTCTGCCCAGCTCACACTGCACCCGACCGCTACGGACCCTCCTGCAGGTGGTGAGTCTACAGGAGAGGTGGTGGCCCATGTCACCCTTTCAGGCTGAGCCTGACCGGGCAGCATGGGCAAAGGCCTGGCCACCAGGATCTCACCTCCATACCTAACCCCCAGGCCTGTCTCCAGAAGGAGGCCTCAGTGAACCATGTCTGGGCAAAGGAAACCTGGATTCATTGATTTGACTCATCATAGGGGTCTGTTGAGCCGTGCATAGTCTGGTCTCTCCCCTAGAGACCCTACCAGGGGCCCCATGGCAACATAGCTCCTAGGACTGACACGCAAACTACCCTACCATGGTAAGGTGGCAGCTCATGAGGAGATGATTCC
This sequence comes from Melanotaenia parkinsoni, assembly GCA_036919975.1. NCBI lineage: Eukaryota > Metazoa > Chordata > Actinopteri > Atheriniformes > Melanotaeniidae > Melanotaenia > Melanotaenia parkinsoni. The sequence continues at coordinate 4,176,877 of JBAFTA010000019.1, read as the reverse complement.
TTTAATGCATTTTTTTTTTCTAGTCCTAGTATTATTTGATGACGACATGAAGACCAGGGTTGGCTCCCAGATGTGGAGGTGTAAACAGTGTGGACTTTTCCACAGCTGACTGCTGTCGGTGCAGCTGGGGTTTATCTGACTGACCTCGTCACACAGTGAACCTCACGCTACCAAACATTTCCACAACAGGGTTTTCTTTTTTTCTTGAAATGTAGGACGAGAGACGTGATGGAAATAGATAAGCTTTTATTTCTTTTCCTCTCTCTCAACAGGGTGGATTCATTTTGTACCTCAAGCAAAACAATACATTAACATTTAGCTGTGGCTGCACAGTATAAATAATGGTCTACTTTTTAAAATGCAAAAGCTGTAGGTGTATATGCTCGATTTCAGTTTCACCATTTTATTTGCAGAAGTCGACATAAAGACTGTAGTAAATTAATATTTAGGTTAATTGAGTATTACTAAATTGATTAATTGGATTTAAACTAAGTTATAAATGACAATTTAAAAAGTCTGTACTATTCATGGAAGTTATTTTGTTTTTAATAATTAGTAGGATTTTATTATTTGAATTTCAAATATAGCCACAATTAGTTTATATGGCCAGCCTAATTGGCTATCTAGCTACAACTCAGTAAATCCTTTTATTTTCTTTTTCTGTTGTCATCAGCGAATCAGGAATACAGACAGAAACAACAGTAGAGACCACACCTTAACCAGCAGTCAGATTTTATCTAGTGCAACATCACGTGATAACACCATCTACAGTGGAACTATCATGTAAAATAACCAAAATAGCTACAATTAAGTTGACATCTTTAGTAGCCGTAGAAATCACACCCAAAGAGGTTGGGATGAGAATCAGCACCTCCAAACCCGAGACCATGGTCCTCAAATGGAAAAGGGTGGACTGTTTTCTCCGGATCGGGAATTACATCCTGCCCTAAATGGAGGAGTTCCAGTATGTCGGGTCTTGTTCAGGAGTAAGGGAAAGACAGAGCAGGAGATCGACAGGAAGATCATGCAGCATCTGCAGTGATCACCCTGCATCAATCTGCCCTGGCGAAGAAGAAGCTGAGCTGAACGAGGAAGCTCTCGATTTATTGGTCATTCTACGTTCCTACCCTCACCTATGGTCACCAGCTGTGGGTAGTGACCGAAAGAACAGGATCATGAATACAAGCGGCTAAAATGAGTTTCCTCCTCAGGGTGTCTGAACTCTCCCTTAGAGATAGGGTGAGAAACTCAGTCATCCAGGAGAAGCTCAGAGCCAACCCACTTCTTCTGCTTTGGCCACTGCCCCCACAACGTTGGCCGGATGGATGGCTGGATATCGCTTGATTAATATGCTACTGCAATATAGCCTATAGTCTATAAGCTAGACTTTCACATTGGGTGGTTTTTATAAAGCCATCCTGGACATAGCTCCTCTAGCTTTCTACTGAAACAATTTCAAGCTAATAAAACTCCTTGAGAGAATTTAAGCACTTTAGTGGGAAACTTGTGATTCATCTCATGTATTCCATGTTGGCTGCTACATCTGTTACTTGGGTTTAAAAGGTGATGTCGGTTTGTTTTGTTCTACATAGGTTTGTTCTGGCTTTTTGGCCAGGTCATGCTTGGTGAAGAGATTTTAAATCTCCATAAGTCTTCTTAAATGGAGAAATTAAATCAAATTCATGCACTATTTGTCCAAAACAAACATGCTGCGTCAAGAAAAAAAAAAAGTCACTAAGTTGGCCAGTCCAAGCTTCAACTAAGGCATAATCTTTACTAGATTTATGGTTCATTTATCCTCCCTTTACGAAGGTAAATGGGTTCAAATATCAAACATCCCTGCCAAAATACTCCCGTGTCCTTTAAAAGACCATGGCTGTTCACCTGTACATCCACCAGAGGGCAGTGCAGAGTTCACTGCTGAGTTCCTACATCTGTTTCAGACAATAAACACGTTGATAATAAAAGAGTTTGTGATGATGTTCAGAGCAAAAAAAAAAAGAAAAAAAAGAAGTAGTAGTAGACAGCAATGGTCTGAGAGGTGATTAAATAAATCGCCACTTCTTTGTTCCTGTTGCTGATTGCACATGATCTATGTTGTGCTGTTCTGGTCGGCCTTTATGCTGCTATATCTGTTGATACATTCATTTTAGCCTCATAATCAGACAATCTGACGAGTTCCCACAGACTGGTTTATACTGGGATTAAAAGCTTCAGCTGCTACAGACCGGTTTATACTGGGATTAAAAGCTTCAATTTCTACAGACTAGTTTAGATAAATAAAAACCAGGTGGATCAAAAACAGGGAAAAAAATAGTCTTGGTGTTAAACAGAAATAAATAATTATGGTAAAACTGCTGTAAATCTTCATGTGTGAAAGTAAGAAAATAAAAACTGGGACAGAAAGAAGGATTCAAGTCAAAGCTGGAGTCAAACCGTGGTTTCTTTCAGGGTTTCCAGATTTACTTTCAGTGTGGCCATCCCTAATGTGTGTGCACAGATTACTCAAGTATCGTGGGTCAGAACCCACTAAATTCATCATGTCTACCACAAGTAGAGGTTTCCATTAGTTCTGGACTGTAGAGATGTAAACTTTAACCTGCTTGCTGGTTGTTGCCTGATGATACAGACTACTGTATTAGAGGTCTCTTATTATACACAGAGGTCTGCTTACAGGCGAAGGTTTGCTGAGGTCTGCTGTTACAGGCGGATATCTGTTACACTGTATATTATATATATATATATATATATATATATATATATATATATATATATACAGTATATATACACACACATATATACATATACACACTGGAGGTCTACTGGATCTTTTAGGATTGAAAACCCTGACCTCATGGCCTGTCCAAGTTAAGCCTGCAGCACCTGAGACTTCCAGCCAGTGACACATGACAGTATACACCTCAGTTTGGAGTGAACCATCATTAAAACCCTTGGATCACAGGGTTTGTCCTCTCCAGTCCTGCTTGTTCAAGCATTAGATCTATAAAGTACATGTTTATCTTTTCTGCTGGAGATTAAACCAACCACAAGAAGCTGAACAAATCCTAAATCCATTTGAAAATCTAAGTGAAATTGTAAGAAGAATCCACATCATTAACATACGAGTAGCGGGTTATATTAAATAAATATGCTGCAGGTGCGTTAAATTTATCATGTCAAATGTAGGACGGCATGTTTTATGTAAGACACATGTAAAACTGTAAATGAAGAGGGTCTTGTTCAGGTAAACTTTACCTGGTAATAAATTAAATGCTGTGTCTGGATCTACAAAGCTGCTGTGTGGAAACTCAACCAATAAATCCCTGCATTTAACCACAACCACAAGTTCCCCCTGCCTCCCGCCAGACCCCAGCCACAGACCAGAGACTCCCCCCTCCACCACACAGCCACCAGTCCCAACAGAACAGATGCCCCTCTCAACCTTTACCTGCCCTGATGGCCTCAGATAGCCGTCACATGACCAGCAGACGGCGACTACGCCGTCCTCTGGATGTCACAACATTGGACTACGTTGACAGATGTTGAGCAGATGTGGGTGCTTTATTACCAAAAGTTCCAATAACATACTAGTTCACATGTGTACCAGTGGACCTTTATGGACCAGAAAGACCCATCTGTACATTAAAGATTTGCTCAAAAAGATTTAAACAATTTCTCTATTTTCAGCGTTCTTTATTTCTAACTTCTCTTCATGCTGAAAATAAACTATGTAAATGTGATTTCCTGGGTAGAAGATTTACGTCCTGCTTGAGGTTGCTGTGGAGACGTCTAAGCTTGGGACGTCCCATGATGCATCGGGCTCCTCCCTGTACTACTCTGCATATATAAATATCAGACATTATTGTTGTCAATAATGTGTTTCTGTTTCCCTTCACCAGCAGGAGTCTTTCCTGTCCTCTCCACCCTGAACAGGTTGAGCTTTTCATTCCAGTTAAAAGGAAGTTTTCTTACTGTTACTTGTTTTTTTTAATCTGTCAGTTCCATTTGTGACACATATTTTTTCTTCTAGCTTGGTCTTCTCTTTTGTCTATGTGATGTAGATGTTTATTTATTTGGGAATCATGTGGAGGGGGCTCTCCCACATTGCCTGCACTTTGCAGTGTATGAAGAAACTCTTATTCTCTGAGACTTGTAGCAGTTTGTTTGTGGGTTTTTTTATTTTTATTATTCTTCTAATTATGTCTTTTTTACTGGGTGTTTGTATTTAAATTTTATTTTGTCTTTTAGTTCATATCTGAAACAGCTTTCTATATAAAAATATGCCTGCTGTGCATGCTTAGCACAAGGTTAATTTCAAGATTCAATGCAATCCATTGATTTCCTGCTTTCATTAATTAGCTTTAATGCACCACTAAACCTGCAGCTGGAAAATGTTTTAGGGGACCGTTTTCTCCGCTGCACCACCCAACCTGCAGCAGAGCAACTGGTGTTGAAGGTGAAAATAGATGGAGAAAGTTCAGAAAGTGAAGCTGAAGCAGCCGTTAAACATGACAGATCTGTTGTGAGGAGATAGTTTGGTTTAGAAGGCCGGATGTGGTCTGAACTACTAATTACTGAAGAGCATGTTCAGATAAAGTTGTTGATGGAGGTGGCAGCATGAGCAATTTTCTGCAAAACCTTAGTCCCAATCCCAAACCAAGACTGTCTGAAACTAAGATCATCAGCCTCCTCATCCTCAGGTAAAACTGAAGGAGGACACTGGGGTCAGAGGTCACATGTAGATGTGTTTGGTGGCGGGGGTGGAGATAAAAGTCATTTTATAGAAGCATTGCGTTGCAGATGTGGATGCTTCTACAAATTATACAAATGTTAAAAGTTAGATTTTTTAAAACATTTAATTACATAATGTTGAGGAAAGCAGAAGGTGGAACCTAAAACTGGAAGTCCAGCAGCTGGCCAGTTTGTGGCCCTGTCATTATATCTAGTGGATATAACTTCGTTTTAATCTTGATTATAATGTACTTAATTTTTATTTTTACTTCTTGGGTTGACATAAACGGTTTAAATTTATTTCAGGAAGATGTAAAATAAAATAAAAAGAACCTGTAATGTCCATTTTCCATCATTTCGGCTAAAACTTCTCAGATTTTCTCTTGTTTGCTTTTACTTTATCTTCTTTTTTTGTATTAATTTGGAATAATGAAATGTTTAAAAAAAAGAAAAAGAAATCATCTTATGATTCCTTGATGATCTCCAGCTCCAGACCTCTTGCTGGGAGGAAACCAGTTCCTGGTCTCCATATTGACCTCATATCAGTAGTAATCCACCTTCCAGCAGCGTTCCAGTGTCTAGACGACGTGTTCTACACATAAAATACAGTTTAGTTGGTAAAATGATGATGATGATGAAGGATTTGTAATGAATGCTGGTGTCATGTCACCGCTCTCCACTTCCTGGTTATTATTCACGAAGCTGCCGCAGCATGCCAGAGAGGTCGGACATTATTTTAGCTAAAACCACGTCCACGCCGCCTTCCTGCTGCAAAGCCAGAGCCAGAACAACTTTGAGTCCATCAGTAAACTCTAAGTAAACTTGAAATCGTGCCTCGAAAACAAAACCATTTTGTGAAATTTCTCTCTTAATTTATGTGAAATTTATCACATCATCTTTCTTCCACAAACTCACGAACTACAGCAAAATCAAACTGATCAAGTTCGTATAAGTTCGACAAACTAAAACCATTTTGGTTCGTTCTACTCAATCAAATGAAGTAAAAGTTTTTGAGGCAACGAGTTTGCATTTATTTTAGAGCAGTTAGCTCATACGCCGTAAGAAACACGACGCAAAATCCGGCTGGTACTCTAGTCTGACGGGCATGTGGAAGTAATTCGACTTTTGTGGGTACATTCCTCCGCAGCCTGATTTGAATCCTAGTTCATGTCCACGGAAAGTCTGGTGTGTTTGGGAAGTGTGAACACAACTGAACCAAACACAGAAAGTGGACTACAACGTAGGGCAACCAAAACATACGTGTTTGCAAGATGATAGTCGGGAGAAATGTCTTGTGATCAGGCGTTGAAGAGAAACTTGATTAAAGTTCAGCCCCAGACGTCAAGTACCTGATGTAGCTCCATGTTTTACAACAGATGACCCGGTTTTCGTCTTCGTTGGTTATCTCGTTGTCCTGCGATAAGCCAACGGATGAACCGGTTTTCGTCTTCGTTGGTTGTCTCGTTGTCCTGGGATAAGCCAACAGATGAACCAGTTTTCGTCTTCGTTGGTTGTCTCGTCCTGCGATAAGCCAACAGATGAACCGGTTTTCGTCTTTGTTGGTTGTCTCGTTGTCCTGCGATAAGCCAACAGATGAACCAGTTTTCGTCTTCGTTGGTTGTCTCGTTGTCCTGCCATAAGCCAACAGATGAACCAGTTTTCGTCTTCGTTGGTTGTTTCGTCCTGCGATAAGCCAACAGATGAACCGGTTTTCGTCTTCGTTGGTTGTCTCGTTGTCCTGCGATAAGCCAACAGATGAACCGGTTTTCGTCTTCGTTGGTTGTTTCGTCCTGCGATAAGCCAACAGATGAACCGGTTTTCGTCTTCGTTGGTTGTCTCGTTGTCCTGCGATAAGCCAACAGAT
>JBAFTA010000019.1:4141747-4160513 GCA_036919975.1 Melanotaenia parkinsoni | reverse complement strand
TTTGGCTGCTCCTGATTGGACGTTACCATCAATCTAAGCTCTCTGATTGGTGGAAAGTTTGACAGGAAGTGGCTTCAACATCATGTCCAGGTCTAAATAGACGTCTCTTAGCAACATAGCAGTGATAGTGATGTTTTTATGATGAAATGTGATAAATAATGTAATAGAAATGCCTGGAAAACGTCTGTAGATCACCTAAAGGGTAGCTATCCATCACAGTTTACCCCACAGAGCTATACACCACTGCTCCTGGTGGTAGAAGAGATAGACCTCAGGGAGATCTGATGGAGGTTTATGGGTTAATATGACAGGCTGAAGATCAGAGCGTCAGCAGGGCAGATTCTGGCTGAGCAACTGAAGTATGTGGAGAGCCGAGCAGGGCCCCAGAGACAAGTGCCCTCACATTTCACCTGCTACCAAGGACACTGCCATGACTGACAGGTGAGGGACGAGGCGCCCACCGGTGACTCCGTCAGGAGGAGCTGCGTGAATATTAACGTTGTCCTCGACCCGAACAGAGGCCCCTTTGACAGAGCCATAGCATGAACTGATTTCATAATGCAGCAGCTCGCCGTGGGGCTTCAGAGCACACTCAGAGACTCTGCACGCCACATAAATGTTTACCAAACCACCGCTGGGTGGGGCCGATGCTTATACTAGGTGCCCCAGTAAAAACCACTGGGACTTCAAGCTCATCAGGACCACAGTAGGACCATTATGCTCCGTAATAAGACCTGCGGACCGCAGGGATAAATAAATGACAGCATGCTGTTTGTCAATAACATGAAAGCATTTGATTTTCTCTCACTCGCCTACTTTCTTCCAGGAGAAGCTCTTTTAGAGGATGCATCGCGTAGTAGCCGAACGTTTAAAGCCAACATCTCAAGCTTTACCTGCCAGAGGGGGTGCAGGGCCTCATTTTACTGTCTAGACTCAGTTTCTTCCACTTAAAACCCCCCCTTTACCATTAAGTCTTGCAGCAACACACATGTTGCTTTTATCCTGCAGTTTGACAGGTTGGCGCCACCTTGTGGTGGTAGTACTGCATTACTGCTAGCTGCTAGTTAAAACAAGACTATTTGATTTAATTTATTATTTCTTTAAAAAAATATTGATATTTTCTGGTTGCACAAAGCAAATGCTTTAACAATTATCTTAATAATGTGCAGTTTTTCTTTACATACATAATTAGGTACGGTTGTTTTACACGTCATTGTCCTCATACCGTCATGACTCCCTTACGTTGTCATGGTCGTTAGCAGTACGTCCACCAGAGGGCAGTGCGGAGTACAGTACAGAGTTCTGACGTCATGACGAACGTGGTGATGGTGGAGAAAGTCTGTACATGTGTGAGAGGAAAGTGAGGATATCCTTCAGGTCTGTAATTGGCATGCCTTTTCACCTTTTCATGTTGCCCTTTAAAATATGGAGGTGCTGCATTTCTATGTACTCCTCATTTTACTAAAAGAGGGTAAAAGTAGTGCTGTGGGTAATTTTTGTAATAAATAGTACTTTTTAAAATTCAGATCAGATGATATGTGTTTCTTGGGGTCCAATGTATTAATAAAATATGTTAAAGCGAACAAAAAATAATGATCAGATCATAGAGGTGAAGTTGCTCTGTAAAAGGGAAACCAGACATGGGTCTGGCGAGCATTGTTTGTTTATTTATTTGGCAAAAAGTTTTTAAACAACCAAAACAGTTTCAGACCCCTCAGTGTTATACAGACATTGCTAAATCAACGTTAGCTACCATGAGACACTCAGACCACTACATATTTTCTGATACCTGTCTTCTGCCCCCAGACTTTTCTGTCCAATATTCTTATGGCAGACATTAAGGAGTTAATCCTGTTTCACACTTCCACACATGAACTTATAGACTTCCAAACTTTTCCATGTTTTCATCTGTAGACTCTGGTCTGAAGCACCAGCTGGAACCGACCTCAGGGTTTTACTTAAAGCTTCAATCTTTCTGGGATTAATTACTAAGTTTATGACATTACTGTATCTAGTGTGAACTTATGCATCTAAACTTGGAAATATGTCTTCCTTTTACAACATGAGCCATATTGCTTTGTTTGGTCATTGGTCAAATGGGTCATCACACATTCACATCGCAGATGCTAATGTCAGGGATGTTGGTTTATTTCTCTTATTAGAGCAACTAATCACCAGCAAACTGCTGTTGACCTTCACAATCTTTTTGTTCATTTAACATGATGACTTGCAGATTAATTCAGACATAAGAAAAGTGAAAGATGTGAACACACCTGCCTGTTCATTCAGAAAGACTTACAGCTTCTGAACGATCACGCTCTGACAGGTGATTGACAGGTGATTGACAGGTGATTGACAGGATGAGCTGCTGAGGAAGTGATTGCTGCCTAAAACCTGCACTGCACATGCTGCTTTTCTGTTTTTAGCCAGGGTGGATCCACGATTCAGCTTTGATTCATGTTGACAAGTGTGTCCATGTCAGCTGTGATAAAAGCTAACCTCGGTAGATCTAACCATACACTACTGACTACTAACTCTTACTTTTACACATGCAAATGCTTGGAAACTAAAGATGAATGAAGATCCACGTGAGAAAAAATTGTATTGCACATCTTGTTACGACTAGGAATGAAAAATTGGGTTATTGAGCTAAAAAGTTGAAGCATGTTATGTTTATTTGCCGTATTTAATATTTCATTTCTCTTATGACACCTGTAAAGAGGTGTTAACTTTATTTAACTCATTCTCTTTATAACTCATCATGCATAATTAAGTCTGTCATGGGGTGAACGGCTGTACTACTAACAGTTTAGCTCTGCATCCGCAGTAAGATCCATCCTTTGCATGTCACATCTGCATCCATTATCCCAGGCTGGCAAAGGTCAAAGGACAAACTTCAGGCTTCAAAAAGACCAGTGGGTGACAACAGTGACTACATATTTAATACACAGCCTACCATCCCAGCCAGTAAGTTTGACTTGGTACTTACATAAAGAGCTGGTGCCGTCAATGTTTGTTTACATCATACCATGTTCCTCTCAGCTCTTAATTACACAGGACATAATTTTACAACATGCCGTAGCTCCAGTTCCATAACAAGCTCCTGACACACCTCTCCCAAACAATACCAATGTGCCACATAGCTTTACAACTACTACAGTCTTGTTCTAACATCTGGTAAGGGCCTGCAGTAGCTGACTGTGCTGAACAGCCGGCAGTCAAATGAAGCTGCCTCACTTTGGTGTGGAGCCTCCACAAACTCACTTTGGAGTTAAGCTAGCAAGCGAGCCTGTAGACTGAAACAGTTGCTTTGTACAAAGGTTTCCAGAATGAGAATCTGATACTACTAACTAAACTGTGAATGCTATCAAATCCATTTTGCTGATAATCTTAGACATATCCAAGATTAATCACCACCAGAGCCCCATATTTATTAGGTGGAAAATTATTTAAGTCCTTTTGGCTCCAAGTAAAAAATCCATTACCAGAAGTGTTTAAATCCATCACCGCCTACAATAAATGATTAGCGTGGGATATTATATAAAATGACAAGCTGACCTGTTACTTAAGAATCAAAAATGTGAAATTTTACCAAATTTGGGACAAATGGATCAAATTTATATCTGCTATTCGAGTAGATTTTATATAACCCCTTCATATCATTTTCTAAGTCCCAAGTCCTAAGTTGATTTCTTCTCTTCTACTTTTTTCATTTATTTATTTTTTCCTTTGTTTTAAACAGCATAAGTAATCCTCCTCGGTTGGAGTGTATTGGATATTTGCAAGAACAGGAGGCAGATGAGGAAGCTGTATCCAGGTACGTGGCTTGTATGTGGGTGAAAGAGGAAAAAGCAGGCCAACATGAACATGGGTTCATCCTGTAGAAGTGGAGCAAAACGGACATGAACGATCACGACTGCCTGGTACACAAAGTTTTTTAAATCTGCTGAGATCTTTTATCTGGTCGAGACCTGACACATGAGAAAAACTCAGGCATGTAACATAGCTCCGATAATCTCAGCACAGAACAACACACACATAACGATGCCGTCCTGCAACCGATCCAAAATCTAGTCCTCCAAGCCGGAAACCTCACGTGACCAAACGTGATCGAATAAAAACAAAGAAGAAGAGCCATGGCAACAACCAGAAAACACAACACCCAGCATTCGCTTGTCCTTTTCTGTATTCACTTTCCAGCACATTTGGTGGAAGAAAAAAAAAGAAAAGAAAAGAAAAATTGGCAAAGGTGAAAATGTTTTCTCCAAAATAAAAACAAAGGAATTCAGTTTTTGTGCTTTTTATAATAAATAACAATCATTTCAATACTCAAGCTTTTATTGAAAGTATTAAAATCCTTAAGCTGCTGGTCATTGTGAGCAGGCATAAATATAAATATGGATATATTGATCTCTGATTATTTTATGGGCTTTTTGTGGGTGAATATTTTTGAACATCGTGACAGTCAGAGGGCACAAATCTAAGGAGGGTACAATGATTAATAGTGACAATTTATTTTCAAAATGAAGACAACTGTGCAGATGAATATGGAATTATTGTTTTTGGCAGAAGGATGAGGGGGGCACCACAAAGCAGTTGTGCCGAGGGCCCCCAGCTGGCTAGCAGCGGCCCTGGGTGTCTGTATTCAAACAAGAACATTATGTCCTAGAGAAAACATCTTGTTACATTGTGCATTGTTGTATTGAAAATAAACAGCCACCACGAAGAAAACCCAGGGATGAATTACCCAGTTAATAACCAGCTTCGTAGTTCTGCTTAGCAGGATCCTGAATGTGTGGATGAGTCCGCCCAGGTAACGGGGTGATATTCGGGTATGTTAGTCCTGCTTCCTGGTTCAGGCCTCTGGAGTTAAACTACATGGTGGCAGCATACAGCTCTGAGCCCAGACAACTGCTCCCATTACATAAAACAACCTAAACAAGACATTTCTGTCCTATCATACAGTCAGTAACTTCACCAGTAATGAAAAAAAGATTTCCAGACCACTTCATGACCAGGACACAGCTAACCTCTCAATCCAGCAGACATCATCTCGGAGGGCAACAGCAGGGTCACCCCCTCGCTCTGTGTTGGTACCCTCTTCCAACTGATGTCATCCCACCCAGGATCAATAAGTAAATAAAAACCCTGATGCTGACAGAAGTCCAGAAACAGGCAACACGAAGACATTAAAGCTCATCTGCTGCTCAAACATCCACAGCAGCCTACCAATTTAAGCTCAGTTGTGATTATGTAATATTATCGACCATTTGATCCTGCAGCTCTAGAGGCAAATAAATAAATAAAAGCAGTCCGCCCCGCGCGGGACTGTTCCTCATGCATGATGTCATGCTGGATTCCTTGCAAGCAGCCATTGCCGAGCAGCAGGACGCATATATGTTTTCTGTTGGCTTTAGATCTGACACGTTCATTCAGAAAACTGAAACATCTCGTCCTGATTATAATGACCTTCCAGTCAAATAACGACACGCATGGGGCAGAAACAAAAGAAAATGCGGCAAAGCTATGAGATGGATGAAGACGTTCTTCCATCATCTTCTACTGGAGCATCTTAAGCTGTATTAATAAATATTAACGTGTTTCTTTTTTCTTTTTTTTTAAGGAGGCTCGTTTGCTACAACCGATGCGCATCGTGCTGCTGTAGACCAGAGCAACGCCGCGCGCCGCCGCCCGCATTGGCCACAAACAGGAGCGGTGGTACACTTGTGCCAGGCAACCTCATCTTAGTGTGTTAGAACTGGACTTCTGGATGAATGTCAACATTAGACACGAATTTCCAACATTATTCTGCTCCAAGCCGTCAGCATCAGCGGAGCAGGAGGGCGTCTGGAACAGGTTTCCACACAGCTGGAAGACCGTCAAGCTAACGGCGATGACAAGCGTCCAAAAGCTCTTCACAACATTACTAAACACCCCGTTTTGTCATACATTTTCAAATATATCTGTTAAAAGTCAGTGGAGACGTTTAATACGTCAAATGCATATGCAAAGTGACCACAAGACGAAGCACGAGACGCCCGTTTTCAACCATAAATCAATGCACTTCCTGCGTCTTGGTTCAATTTTGGCTAACTTGTCGCAGCTCCTTCCTCCTCTTTCATACAGACAATGAATGAAGCTCGTTTTGGGGGAACCTGACAAGCGCGAGAGCAGCTCAGGTAGACCCGCTACATCTCCAACATGTTGGGGAGGAAAATATCATCCGTCCCCTTCAGAGGAGGCACCACCGGTTAGCGCGTTGCATCCTCACTAACGAGAAGAGAAAAACCCGCTGAAGACTGAAACCCTCCAGCAACACTGGCTGGAAACGTGTGACTAGTTAACCAGGTTACACATGATAACGTCTAATCAGCGCCTCGCGGACCCGTGTGTGAGCTTACATTACCTGCAGGATGCTCAACTTCACTTCTCTGCGGTGCGGCCACCGATTCTCAAAGCTACATCAAGTCACACGAGACTTACGGTGACAAACCGGAAGTGAGCCAACGTACCATTCAAAATGAAAGCTGAAATGAGTAGGAACAGAAAACTGTAGAAGCTTATAAACTAAGATATTATTACCTTTTAGTAAACTTAAAGACTTTTAGGATGTAACGTTTGTTTTATATACAAACAACGTCAATTCAAGGCCAAACTACTCTGTACGCCACATTTAATGTAACATCAGGTTTCAAACCGGAAACGCTGTATTTAATTTTAGATAGCTTTGATGCTGGCAGGTTGAATCCCACCAAAGAAAGCAGCCAAACAGTAACCAGGCTTTTTTTATCATTACACATCTGTCTGCTAACATGGCAACACAGACTTATTTCAGTTTCACACCAGACAAGTAAAACACAGAAAGTAAAGGGAGAACAGTCCGTCCTGCTCCACATGATTAAGTGATCCAGTCTGGAGGGAGTTCAGCATCCTTACAACCTGGTGAGTGAAGCCTGCTAGTCCTCCCCCAATGACTCCTCATACTCCTCCTGGACAGCAGGAAAGTGACGGGGAAGGGGTGTGTGGAGTCGCCAGCGATACACACTGCTTTGAGGGCCAGACGTATGCTGTAGATGTCCTGGAGTACCACACAGCCATGCAGCTAGGGAGGACCCTCTCAATGGTGCCCCAGTAGAAGTGCATGATGGAGGCTGAGGCTTTGGCTCTTCTCAGTCTGCAGAGGAAGTAGAGCCACTGATGCAGTGTTGGTGTTCTAGGAGAGGTCCTCTGTAATGTGCACACCCAGGAATTTGCTGCTGCCAACTCTCTCTACGGCCACACCGTTGATGGACATGGGAGGGTGCTGGTGTGCACTCTCTGGAAGTTGACAACAATCTCCTTTGTTTTCTCTACGTTGAGGTTGAGTGTGAGATTGTTGTCGCTGCACTATTTGGACAGGCCCTGTAACTTGGTCTCATCAGTCCATATATATAGCTGTTCCTAGGACTGAATGGAGATGTCTGACGCAGACGCCGCGTGAGTATAAATCCAGCTTCAGTGTCCAACGAGAGGCGGAGCCTTCAGCTATCAGGCCCCTCTCTGTGGAACTAGTTCCCAGTTTGGGTTCAGGAGGCAATCGCCCTCTCTACCTTTAAGATCAGGCTTAAAACCTTCCTTTCTGATAGATCTGATAGCAAGAGGGGGGTCTAGCCATCCTGCCATATGCTTAGACTGCTGAGGGATGTCCCATGATGCACTGGGCTCTTCCTCTTCATCCCTCTGCCCCTCATCTTCCATATAGAAACACATGACAGTATCAGCATTACCTGAGGTTTTTCCTTCTTGGTAAAAGGGAGTTTTTCCTTTCCACAGTCGCCTCTTGCAGCTCAGGATGGTGAATTAGATCAAAGTCAAGATTCACTGTAATCTGTTGGTTTTCCTTAACGAGGCTGTTATTGATTATGAATTGGCTGGAACTGATTTGTCTCTAAAGCCCTGAGATGACGTTGTGAAGAGGCGCTATACAAATAAAGCTGGACTGAGCTGATATCTCACATGGCAGCAACTCAGTCATGTAGACATGATGAAGGCAACAACACTCCTGTCAGCTAAGAACAGGCTAATAATCACACAGACTCACCAACACTGGACAATAAAAGATGGAGAAACGTTGCTGGTCTGATGAGTCTCCATTTCAGCTCCACATTCAGATACTAGGCTCAGAATCTGCTGGAAACATCATGAAAACATGGATCCATCTTGCCTTGGATCAACGCTTCAGGCTGCTGCTGGTGTAATAGTATGGGGATATTTTCTTGGCCCATTTTGGGCCCCTTAGTACCAACGTGGCCTAATTTAACCACCACAGCCTGCCTGAGTATTTGAGTGTAGGAACACTCTCCTTAAAATTCAGGGAATGTATGCAAAAGATGGATGCTTCCCCTTCTTTTTACAGTAATGTGTGATGTACCCTGACATATTTTTAATCTTCCCTTTAAATGCTGTGACAACAAATCTGAAGTGAAGATCACACAGCTTTTAATCAGGACTATTGGGGCCACCTATTAAAAGCCTTGAACTGCCACAGGGCTCCATGTAGAGTGTTTTTCTACCTGGGTTGCCTGGAGCCTCAAACCCTCATGGAGGAAGGTGTGGTTGCTGTTAACCGTGGTCATGAGGACGGTCCTCTGGGGAAGTCTCAACAGACGGAGGAGAGAAGAAGCGTGATCCTATAACTGGCTTATGCAACTGATCAGAGACTCATTCTGGGTTATGTAACAGCACCATGTTGGCCTGCTGCTTGCAGCTGGGCTGGGGGCTTCCACTCTCACTTGCACCCACAGCAATCTGGGTCAGAAATCACCAGCATTTATGGACAGTAACAATAATAATAAACCAGTGTCACATTTCATGCTTTATTATGGGCTCTTAGATCAATAAAATCAGGTTTTTAATAAGCCGTAGGATAAAACAGAAGCAGAAAAGACAGAAAATATACCACATTCTCTTTTCTAACAGAGCTAATGAAACTATAAATTAATAATGGTTTTGTGTTTTTTTTTTCATTCAGTTCTCAGCTGGCTTACAGAAAGAACGGCGCTGGCGGCAGTCCAGAGGAGCTGCAAGTAATTGCTGTAAACTGGTCTTCTTGCCACATCCTCCATATTTTACCACTCGTTTTATTCCCTTCCAGCTAGAAAACGATTAATGGATGCATTGACCACTAAGATCCCCACACGGAAACGTAGACCAAAGGCCTGTATCCAGGATTAACATACCCGGATCTCTCTGCTACATGGGTGGACCTACCCAGGTATTCAGGATCTGGATCAATGGTTCTACGAAGCTGGTTATCAACCCAGGGTTTTTTCATCTGGATCAGAGCATGCTCACATAAAAGGGGTGGAGTTTGCAGCGTCTGACCAATCGGAGACATGGAGAAACCCTGCAGAGCAGCTACTCCACCGTGGAGGAGCAGTTATTCCTTACAATAAGAAGAATTAAACACATCATCCAGGCCAGAAGCAAATGTTGCCATAGCAACACCCAGGAAGGAACCCTGTAACTGAACCCTGTAAATTAGTGAAATTATACAACATTAACTGGACAATATAAATGGACATCACTCTGATCAGTCACTTTTACTTTATTACGCTGCAGACGTTTGGGGCGGAGCTTCCTCACTTTCTTTTTCATCTAGAACCTCCACCAAGGCCACGTCTGTCCGTCTGTCAGCAACATAAGTTCTGGACGAGTAAAGCAGAGGTCCCCAAACCTGATCCTCAAGGCCCACTATCCTGCAGGTCTTAGATGTTTCCTTGCTGCAACACACCTGAATCAAGTTAATGGTTCATTTGCAGACTTGTGCAGAGCTTGTCAGAGAGCCATTTAATGTGAATGCGCTCTAGGACCTGCAGGATAGGGGGCCTTAAGGACCAGGGTTGGGGACCTCTGAAAGGAACAAGTGATTACATTTTGAGGGTGATCCATATCATCGTCAGTATCCCAGATATTTTTGAAAGGATACTTTATTGAGGAGTCAGGGATCATTTTGCTTTTAGAGCTTTAAAATAATGCCACAATCATTGGTCTCTCCTTTTATGCCTGAACATTTTGGAGGTTTTTAGTAGCTTAAACACAAACACATTCTTCTGATAAAAGTCAGGTACGATGTCCAAAGAAAAACTTCCTCCTTTAATGAGGCCTGGAATGTCATGGCTTCCCTTTTAATTTGGGAATTGTAGACTTCCAGACATCAGCAAAACAGAGATTGTAGTCATTTTTTCTTAATGTCAACATTTAATGATGATAGAATTAAAGTGGGATTGCTCAGATTATCTGTTTTAAGGAACCGTCTGGTCAAACGCAGGCATGTCATCTACCAGCTAGAGTGACCATGAAAGGAGCAGCTGCGCCATGTTGGCTTGAATAAAGAGTTTCTGCTTTAGTTAAAGCACCAGTGGAAGAATTACTGCTGACATCTAGATGGAAAGACAGCAGCTGTCAGTACTGTCTTCTTCTGTGGTGCTTTTAAGGCATTACTTATCCCAAACGGTGTTCTAGCTCCCATCAAACAAAGCTGCTACTTCAGTTGGAAAGGCCTAGGCTTGTTTGTCCATTCAGAGACACCACAGTGCAAATGGTGGCAGCTGCATGTATGTGGATATAAACTTTTAACGAGCTTTTAATGATCCTTCTGTTATTGGCCTGATTTTGTTGCAGGCTGCAGCTTTAAATGCAGAATTACAAACTTTTGAAGGGTTGTTTCTAAAAAAAGCAAAACTCTGGAACTTTTTGGAAAATGAGGTTTATTTAAAGCATGAGACCAACGGTAAAAACGGTGTGAACGGAGGCCGCCGTTTGGAAGAAACATTAAATACCAAAATGTCTTGGCGCTGATGAGGACGGTAGTTTTACCAGCTGGAGTCAGAGGAACGTCTCTGACCACAGCTCTGCAGACGACTCCACACAGCAGCACGAGAACCAGATGCAGCTCTACTGTAGCTCTATGGTGCTCTACTGTAGCTCTACTGCAACTCTACTGCAGCTCTATTGATGTAAACATGACAGGCCGGTCGCTGCCGTTCTTCCCTGAAATGAATAATGTGCAGAATAATGAAGAGTTGTGTTCTCCGCTCTGCTCATGCTTGGGGAAAAACACCGTCCCTCTGCATTAAAAGCCAGATTTATATATGTGTGTGTGTGTGTGTGTTGCATTGGGGGAATCCTGCATAGAGGGAAGGCCATAAATCATATTTTTGTGGGATTATGTGATGAATGGAGGGAGGGTAGTAAAACAGGAGGAAGACCCTGCTCAGAGGAGTCATGACTTTGTGTTTGCAGCTTCTAATAGCAAAAGAAATAAGCTGGTGTGTAAACCACCAACAAACAACCACTGTTTAGAAATCTGGTGAGTTTTATTAGACACGGCAGCACCACCTACAGGACAGAAGACGGTCAGCATGTAACAGGATTACATGCCTGATTATTTATGGTGAAAACATAAAAGAAAGGAGAATCGCTCCCTCTGAAGCAGCTTGTGTGCAAAACTAAAAACATAAGGCACTTTTATAGAATACAGGAACAATAAGAGAACAGCTGAAGTAGGAAGCTGCTCTCTGAGCTAAACACAGAAAAACAAGCCCAGGGATCATCAAGGATTCCTTTAGTTTCTATACATTAAAGCCTGTAGTGCTCAAAATAGTAAAAATCATAACGGTGAAGGAAAGAAACCGGAATGCGATTAAAGCTCAAAGAACTAAATACAGTAAATGATCGTTTACTGAGAAGGGTTAAGATATTTAAAGCTAAATGTTTTTTCTCCCCATTTTTAGTTGAAGTCTCGGTCAGGAAGCACCAGCGGGGCCACCAGGGTCCACAGGTAGAGGGCCAGGCCTAGCCAGCTGGAGCTGATCTTCACCCAGACGGCCGGCATGGCGGTCTGCATGGCCTGGTAGTCCGTGTTGGGTCTGACAAGTCAGAGGAGGCAGGGTTAGAGAAGAGTCGGGGAGCTGGCAGGGAGCAGCAGATAGCGGATACTTACTTGTACCAGTTGGTGAGGGTCATCATGATGTAGAGGGAGGCCAGGCACAGGCTGAAGTGGAAGAAGGAGTAGCTGTAGGTCACGCCATCCTCCTCGTTGTCCACGGCACGGTGGGTGCCGTCCTCCACTGGGGACGGCTCGAAGTTAGCGGTAAGACCCTGGCCTTCTTCAGTCTGCATCAGCTTGTTGACCTGGGTGTTGTTAGAGGAGCGGATGCTGGAGGGAGAACGAAAACATGACTGCATGGAGCTTCCAAGTTATTCAGGATCTTCACCCAGTTCCAAGTGTTGGGCTGCTGATTGTTTAGAGCCTCAATGTTGGTCCAGAACCGTCCAGAAGCTCCACATGAAGCCGGAACCCTGACATCCACTATAATTTCCACTCAGTTCAGTTCAGAGTCGAAACGAAACCTGAATACCTCAGAGTTGGAATGAAACCCAGATCCCCCAGAGTCGGAATGAAACCCGGATCCCTCAGAGTCGGAATGAAACCCGGATCCCCCAGAGTCGGAATGAAACCCGGATCCCTCAGAGTCGGAATGAAACCCGGATCCCCCAGAGTCGGAACGAAACCCGGATCCCCCAGAGTTGGAACAAAACCCGGATCCCCCAGAGTCGGAATGAAACCCGGATTCCCCAGTAGTCGGAACGAAACCCGGATCACCCAGAGTCTGAATAAAACCCGGATCCCCCAGAGTCGAAATGAAACCAGGATCCCCCAGAGTCAGAATAAATCTGCTGCAAAACAAACAGATACCTGTGCAACTTTTGGAAAACAAAGGTGCAGCGCGGTCAGAAGACGGTTTAAAGACGAAATATAAAGGTAAAGAAAGTAGTCAGCACTGGACCCCAGAGGGTTTCCAGCAGTTACTGGTCTACTTATACCTGGCGTAAAGTGTACAGAAGAGGAAAATGATCAGTCCCACGATGCCCTGGGCGTCCCACCACTGCACATTTCCTGGAGTAGGAGCTGGTCCCGGTGGTGGAGTGGTGCTGCTGGGCTGGACCAAACTCAACAGACTGGGGTTACACTGCCGGTCTGAAGTTGGAAAACCTCTTATCAGCATGAAGGTTAAAGACCATTTAAACGTGTTTGTAGATGTGATGGGAGGCTGGACTTACTGGGGTTGTTGGCCATGGCCGACCAGGTGACATACATGGTATAGAGGGAGATGAGAGAAGCCTGGAGCAGACCGGAGCTGGGCTGAGCCTCCTGTGGAGAAAAAAGATGGAGAATTAAACAAGGACCGGCCAGATGTTTAGTTGACTGGGAACCAGATCCACGTTAGGACCAGTTGAAGACCACTGCTTTCAGTTTCCCTGCAGGTCTGAAGGAAACAATGTCTCCACTACTCTTCTCTCCCTCCAGCCTCTACCTGAACTTTGGGCAGGATAGCCACGATGGACACGATGATGCAGAAGATGAGGTTGAGGCTGATGAAGACTTTGTGCTCGGTGCAGTCATCAGGTTGGGTGTAGAAGACGTAGAAGAGGACTACGGCGGCGAAAGCCACAGCATAGTGGATGAAGGTGAAGGAAAGCAGAGCTGTGAGGAGAACATGAACAGCATCACATTAACCGTCATTTCCTGAACAGAGAAATCACCATGGAAACGTCACCTGTTCGTTATTATTGATCTATTTCCATCAGCTGGACGTCTGCTGTTTCTACACAGTAATCAATATGACATCTTATTGACATCCTGAGATTGAGCTTCAGGTAAAACTGCAGACTTGATGCTTTCAGTCTGAATCCCCAGATCCCAGTGGAAGAGGTGGATGATCTGGTGTTACATTTCTCAGGATTTTTGTCGTTTTTCATTATTTCATCAAGGAAAATCAGCTGATCTGACTCCATTCAAGAGTCAAAGACTTTTAAAGTCACTTCGCTATATGCAGTGGAAATTACGGAGAAGTGAAACTCTAAAAGAGTAAAGGGATGGAATAAACCAGACAATACAGGACAACGACTTCCACCCTGATCCTCAGAAATTAAGAAGTGCTAGCTTAGCCATTAGCTGTTACCCTGCCGAGTGAATCACCAAGTAAGGTTTTTGTCTCCTGGTGATGTAGTAAAACTTTTTATTTCTAAAGATAAAAGTTACTACATCCACTCTTACTAAACACGCAACTAAACATAACCTTTTATTGATTTCTGTTCTGATTAAAGCTGATGAGGAAAACATGAGCAGCTGATCAGACATCACAGCTTCTTTACCTGCAAACCAGCACTTGGAGTTTCCCTCCTCCGCCTTCTCCAGCCAGGACTGGTTCCAGGAATGAGCAAAGTCCACCAGCAGAATGAGCTGGATGATGATGAAGATGAAGGAGCCCACCACACCAAAGTAATACCAGACTGAGAACAACAGGATGATCAATGAAATCAAGGTACTCTGCTCTGATTCCATACAAAGTAATGACTGCATCAGTAGCTTCACAGCTGAAGGACATCAAACTCACAAAAAAAAAAAAAAAAAAAAATTACTGTCAAATTACTAAAATTTTAATCAGATTAATCACCATCCACGACTATGTCTGAAATCTGCCCGTCTTTACTGTATTACATCAACAGAAAGAGCCAATGCTACAAATATTTACTGTTACCTGACCTTCTCTTGGGTAAACATCAGATGTCCAAGGGTCAGTAAATGCAGCATGTAATGTTCTTCTATATGTTGTTCTGAATCATCTCTACCATGTTCTAGATCATAATTCAGAATTCATTTATCATCCTCTCACCAATCGTCTCCATGGTGATAATTTCTGTCCTAAAAGCAGCAGATGTGACGACTGAAGTTAAACAGCCGACATTGATGAAGAAACTCTGATAAAACTGATGATCTGGATAAAAACAGCTTTTTCCTTTTATCATTGAAGTGAGTGTTTATGCAGCAATGATAAAAGTCCTACAGCAGCATCACCCAAAGTAAACACCTGCTGATAAAACACGTCATTGGCTGCTTGTTTTACTAGTTTTTATTCACTTTTTTGTCTACCACAACCAGCTAATGTTAGAGAAGGTCCTGCCAGCAACAAGACTTTGGGGTAATTACTTATGTAATGGTGTGAACCATGAACTGCTGGTTTCCTCCTTCTCAGCTGAACCATAAACACATGCAGCAAGAGAGAAAAGCCGATCACCGACAGCCGTCATGATTCTAGGAACAACACGAGAGGAGGAGGAAGCAGCTGCTGCACGAACAGAGACGACCAGAGATCCTCTAGAGCAGCCATGATGGCGCTGAAGGCAGGATGAGTTAAAAAAAAAATGCGGGAAAAGTGCGGATGTGGTTCATCTATTCTATCTGGCCTCTCCACCTCACGCAGTCATAACAGAGAAATAATGGAAGTGTTGGGCTTTTCATGCTGCGCATGCGATTAAAAGTATCAACGCAGTTACAAAATTAGTTGCTGCTGTTAACGTGTTATTTCTGACAGCCCTAAAAAAAAAAAAAAAAAAAAACGGAAAGTGTTGAAATGTTAGTCCTCATGTAAACTCATCCGTTAGCTGCAGCGCTTTCTCCAAAACACAGGATGAGTCAGGACGAGCGGTGACCGTGGACCAGAAGCTTCAGTTTACAGAAACTTAGCATCTCAGGTATAGTCGCAGGAGTCAAAGCTCAGATATTCTCAGCTCTAGTCATCAGAAAACTAAAATTCAGCTCATTTTAAACAGTAAACAGAAGAATTTCATCCACATTCCTGTTAAATCACATGGAATGAGACAAAAAGAAAACTCTGAAACCTGAAGCAGTAGCTGAACAAGAGCATCTTAGAAAGCTTCTATAGGAGTGAAACTGACCAAACCCCGGCTGCCACATCCGTGTTTCATACCTGTAGTAAAGGTGTCATCTGGAATGAAGAACGCTCCCACAGTTAAACCCACCAACACCAGAAACTTGAAGAACCAGAACCTGAGAATCAGGGAAAAGTGAACTTATTCTCTGTTCTTTAGTGTAAACTCAATCTGAACAGGTGCAGTGTCCGTGCTTGGCCACTAGAGTGCAGTATGCCATGGACGTCCTGAAACCGCAGAACAAACCCGTTTTGGACGGCAGCTCGGGGGTCCTTGCTGCTGCGCACTCGGATCATGATGATGGAGAAGAGGAAGAAGAAGCAGGTCATGGCGAAGCACATGCGGTACACAGACTTGTAGCCCACCATGACGTCACAGTTCACCTTGTTTTCCAGACCAGGTATGCTCGAGCCGCCCACACAGAAACCTGGAATCTGACACAGAGGAGACGAAGACTGAGTCAACAATGCTGTTTAAAGAAAACAAAACATCATCCTCTGGGAGCCTTGAGAAAAAATAAACACATATTTCAAGCATCCTCTTGTTGCTGGGTTACACCACCACGAAACCAGTCTGAACACCCCCCCAATAGTTTCTCAAACTTGCTGAATGAGATGATTTAATGATAGTTTGTACCTTTTTAAGATGTTCCTCCATGCCTGGAAGAATCATGATGATGGACACCAGCGTCCCCAGCAGCAGCAGGAAGGAGAAGGCCAGCCGGCTGATGGTGGAGTTGTTTGTTGAAGGGCAGCATGACGAAAGGAGGCAGGAGGCGGAGCCACACAAGCAGGATGCCTGCAGGAGGCAAAAAGGACAGTCAAACATTTTTTTTAAAACTTGGACAAGGTTATCCGGGTGTAGGATAATCAGGGGGATGCATGCTCAGCTTGACCACAGTGTGGTTAGGAGGATAAATATCACACCGACCCAAGCCTCCTGCAGGATCACCTGCAGGCTGCTGACACTGCAGCTGAACGCAGCCATGCTTCACTACATGTGAGCTCTGCAGAAGACAAGACCAGGGTGGAACCGCTGCCACGGCAAGCAGAGGCTCCAGTGGTTCAGACTGCTCTGCTTGAAAAATTCTCTGGTATGAGATTATTAATGTAATCTATTGATGATGTCTCATCTGCAGCAGCTTTAGAAATGTCTATAGAAGCCGATTTCTGACTGGACAGTTTCTGTCCTGTACAGCTCCCTGAGTCAACCAGAATAACAGCTTCATCTGAACCAGGGGAGTCAAGCTCAAAGACACAGAACCTGAAACAAGTCTGAGCCGGACCGGTTCAATGTTTGATAAAAAGGTATTCAAATGACGATATTGCACAGAATAATATTATATATACATGTATGTGTGTGTACATGTCCTTTATCTTGTTTTTTACATGACTATATATGCATGTAAAACTGCTGCAGTAACCCTCTGAGCCACAGCAGGGTTAGATGAACAAAAAATGCTTCAATAACAAAAATCCTTCAGACATCTATGCATTTAAATCAGCTCTGCGTGCTCAAGGCTACTTTCCTGCCCCCCCTTTTTATACTTTCCATAAAATACTGAAGGAGTTTGCTTTTATTCCATTCATAACATTTTATTTGACACAGACATAAACACCAGTTTTCTCTGCTGAAATGTACTCCGTTACAGTGGCTACGAAACACAGCAAGAGCTTTAACCAGATATGATGTATAAGGGTCAAAAATTCAGGGGGAGGTGCTCATGTTCTTAATATTTATTTAAATATGAATAAATAAAATAAACTTAAAAACATTAAATAAAAAAAATAAACAATAAAATTAATAAAAACATAATTAATACATTTTATTAAAACAGAAAATTAAAAGGTAAAATAAAAAAAAGATAATACATAAAACTAAAAATGAAATAAAAGTAATTCAATTATATATAAAATTAAATTAAAAATAATACAAGATTAAAGGAAAATATTTTCTCAAACATAATATGATTAAAATAAAATACATTTAAACGTAGATTGAAAACAATCAAAAATAAATAATAAAAATGAAATACATCTCATTTAATTTTACATAAAAATAAAAAAAGAATAGGAATAAAATACGTCAATTTAATATTATATGACTAAATAAAATTAAATAAACCCAGATAAAATATTTGCGCATGATTTCAAATTTTCCTCCGTGGGCGGGTCTTTATGGCTGTCCCGGTAGCAGCGCGAGCCCCGTTAACAGGAAACGTTAAAACAAACACGAACATCCAGTAAAACCAGAGTCCACCTCTGATCAGTCATCTCTCTCTCACTCTCACACACACACACACACCCACACACGGAGTGGTCTTGTGGCGGACCTCACGCGCGCGCACACACACATACATACATACATACACGCGGACTGGCCTACCGGAACATAGACGTAGTTTTGTGGCGTACTTTTTATGAATACGTTTTAACGTAAACTTGTACCAATGTTGGGCTTAGGAGAGAAACAACTAAAAACAAACTTTGCTAACTAAAGAAATTTGACTTAAAGAGACGTCTCCGTCTCCAGAGTATCCAAACTTTAATAGCACAAAATGTACTCACACAACTGGCGAGGGAGCCTAACGCCAAACACGCACCCATGTTTCTTAGATTCACTATTTCAGTAAAAAACGCAGACTTAAAACTTCAGGAAGAAACGGACAGTTAAGTTATGTCAGTTAAACGAAGAGGCGGCGGATATCCGGTCAATACATTCAGAATAAAAGCTTTGCCTCCCTGACGGCACTTAAACGACATCAAACTCTTTTAATGTACGTTTTATTTTGACAGGCAACATACTTCATCTCCGGTAAATTCGGTCAGGGAACAGCTCACGAGATCTTTTTAGGGCGTAGCAGTTAAACCGGTTTTATGCTTTCGTTATTCCACACCCTGATTGGTTTAAGTCCCTCTCTCTCTCTCTCTCTCTCTCTCTCTCTCTCTCTCTCTCTCTCTCTCTCTCTCTCTCTCTCTCTCTCTCTCCC
>JBAFTA010000019.1:4112457-4124995 GCA_036919975.1 Melanotaenia parkinsoni | reverse complement strand
TATATATATATGGACTGAATGAAGAAATATTTTTTTAGAAGGATCACCAGGACCACTTGATGTCTGATAGCAGATGGCTTCGTCCATCATTTATACAACTTATGTTCCTCCCCTGCAGCGTTCATGTTAATAGTATGTGTTCCCTGTTCTGACCTCATCACCATCTTCTTAACTCACTATAAGAGTAGATGTCCGAGTACTTCAACTTATTGGTTATTATTTTTAGACTTTGTTTACTGTATCTGTCACTGGTATTCCTGCATACTTTTATCTTTATTGTGGTGTGTATAGATGTAATATTTCATCTTGCTGTCCTGTGGTTTAGTTTTTCTTAGTCGAGGGATGAAAAATAGCTAAATTTGGCAAACTCTGGTACGTTTACAGTAATGTCCACTGTAGCTGGGATTTTTGGTGACGAGGAACCTGCATGCCCCATATCAGCTAAATTTTGGGGCATGCAAAAAATATCTGGAGACCGTCTGAAATGATCTCGTGACCACTTGGGGGTCCCCACTGGCCCCTTTAGTGTGCTACCTCTCCTCTGTTGAGCCTGTTGTTGGTGCATGTGTCCTGCTGTGAATTAAATGGGCAGTGTTTCCCAGTCCTGAACTCCATGCCTGGGCTTAACTGAAGAAGTGATTTACAGTGTGCATCTTAGACCTGCCTGGTCATAAGTTACAGTGGATAGCTGGATAGATGGAGGTAAAATTTTTTCTTGTTGGTGCGCCTGTCTGATGGTTGTTGCTGATGTGTGGCCTAATTAAACGTTTAGTATTGGAGGCCCAATTAGCTGGTTAGTGTTGGCCATGGTGCTGTAGCAGCATCACTGTTGACACCACGGTCTCCTCCGGATCGAGTCTGAGCTCCAGGACGGCCTTGGTTCCTCTGGTCCAAACAAATAGCTATAGACTGAAATGTTGATATGATGGCTGCGCAGGCCGTCCTACCGCCATCATTTATGCTTCACATGGTGCAGATTTCCTGGCCTTACTGCAGCTACCAGGGTTAGGCTGAGGCTGACAGCGGCTGATTGCGTTTGGAAAAAGGATGGTGGTTTTAAAGCCATTTCCCATTTAGGGAATGAATAAAATGAATCTGCTGACCTGCATGGCACCTCATTTAAACCTTTACTTACCTTTGATCATTTCAGGATTTACTTTCTATTAACCTTCAGCCTGTACATGTATGTCAGAATGTTTACAGGATTTATTTTGTAAGGTTATAGACTTTCATTTTAATTGTCAGATAAATATTTTATCAGCATTTGTGTGAATAAAGTCAGAAATCTTAAGCAATTGGATAAAAGTGTGAAATGTGTTGTAGATTCTCATGCTGTATGAGTCTAGTGGCATGAGACTGAGCCTCATTTATTACACTTTTATAGCTGTGTCTAATTTTATTGTTTCATTGTCGATCCTGAAATTCAGTTTTAGTCTAAATGAATGAGGCAATTCTTGCTTTTAGTCCTGCTTTGGTAAAATATCCTGTAAAGCTGAATGTTCTCCTTCAGTGCTGCAGTATATGCTCCATACTTGGCAGGGTGGGTCATTTTGTAGTTTAGCTTCTGCAGAATAGAAGAAGACGTGAAGAATGTGTTTTTCTGGCCTGTGGAAAACTGTTATTGGCCAGGTCTTTTGGGTTTTCCCTTTAAATTTCCTAAAATCCCCAAAACGGATCAAACTAAACAGCTAAAGGCCACTGTTTATATGAGCTACTACCCAGCCTCAGTTCCGCCTACTACCGTCCAGTAAGTCCAGCCCACTGGGCAGTGTTCAGCCCACCGGGCAGTAAGTTCAGTCTCTCGCTTGACAGAAACAGGACGCTCTGCAGGATTAGGACAATGTGTGCTTGACTTTATTCTGTTGCATGAGAATTGTTTGTCTATGTTGAAGATTAGTTGATCATCTGAGGTAAAGCTGGACATGACGTGCATGCATCTCTCTGAACAGTCTACTCTGGTTGTCATGCTCTGTATTTTGCCCCGGGACCTCCGCCAGCCCTGCTTTCCAGCCATTCTCTGCAGCTTTCAGTCAGCTGTGCTAATTGCTGTAACTTGCTGGTGCTCTTTTGTTCTGATTGACCCTCATGAAAAGCTACTCACTCTGTTTCTTAACTGCTAATGTTTTGCCATTTGTCAGCCTCTTCTCATGTAAGGGCTTCTTGTTATTGCACATTAAGTTCATTACACCGTATCATTAAATCACACACCAACAATGTCCACCATAATATTAAAAGCTAAAGTTTTAAATTGTACATAATTCCATTGTGCTACTAAAACAACTCTGTCTATAATCCACACTTAAGAAGGTTTGCAGGTAGGTCTGTCTAGTTGAATCTGTTGCATTGACACAGAGAATCTTTACAAACATCACTGCTAACACTAACTTGATTAGATGGTAATGTGGAGTAAAAGGAATCAGTGGGCGTGTCCTTTCTGTAGTCAGCTACCCATCTAGCCAATGGTAAGCCAACACTACCACCTGTACTGGCTTGTGGGAAATAAGCTCGTAGCTCAGTTGTTCATTTTTAGGAATGACCAGTTTGACCACGGAGGAGTGAAAATCAGCCTCTCAGACCTCCAAAGACCTGCAGAACCAGTGAGTTGCTTGCAGGGGGTGCCAGTTGCTGAGCAAGTCATACTATTGATCAACCAGTTGAGGTTTGCTGCATATAACATATCAATCAAGAATCATGGAATCTTTATTATCCCGTGAGGGTGATTTGTTGTACAGCAAACAGTAAAACAATCAGTCAGTGCACAATCATACAAACAGCAATAAACTTCTAAAAGGGCTATGATATATAGATAAAAAATAAAATAAAAACAGAAAAATGGAGTTACTTACTCAGCTTATTCAACAGGTTGATAGCTGCAGGGACAAAAGAATATTTATGTTTATTAGTCTTGCTTCTTGGCAGGATGTACCTGCACCCTGATGGAAGTAGCAGGAACTCAGGAGCCAAGAGGGGCTTTGATGTGCAAGGACTGAATGGGCCTTGTTTAGCACTCTGGTTTAATACAGGACTGAGAGGTCATTCAGGGAGATCCCTGCAATTTCCCCACACAGTCTTACAATCCCCAGCAATTTGTTTGTGTTTTCTAGGAATAGGAAGCCATACCAACAGATAAAAGAAAAAAGTTTAAAGGGATTTAATAAAACAAGAATAAACCATTTGCATAAAAGTCCTATCAGCATTAAAACTACGAAGCTTTCGATAAAAATACATGCGCTGGTGAGCTTCCTGCACACAGCGTCGACATGAAGGTGGGTGTCCAGGTATTTATAAGTGTTAACCACCTCTACTGCTTGGTTTTCATTGCTCACTGGAGAAATGTTTGGCAGATTCTTCCAAAAGGAAATGCACATTTCTTTTGTTTTACTGATGTTAATATTTAAAAAAGATGACCTGCACGAGTCGGTAAATTCCTTCACTACAGGTCCGTGATCAGGGTCATCACTGCTCAGCAAGGATAGGATAACTGAGTCATCCGCAAATTTAACAATATTCTGACCTACATGTTGGCTGCGGCATCGTTTGTATATAAAACGAATAAAA
Source organism: Melanotaenia parkinsoni (assembly GCA_036919975.1). Lineage (NCBI taxonomy): Eukaryota > Metazoa > Chordata > Actinopteri > Atheriniformes > Melanotaeniidae > Melanotaenia > Melanotaenia parkinsoni. The sequence continues at coordinate 4,121,437 of JBAFTA010000019.1, read as the reverse complement.
AAGGTGAGAGGACGCAGCCCTGGGGGGATCCAGTGGAAGAGGTGAGGGTGTCTGACAGAGCACCACTAACTCCGACACGTTGTGGCCAATCTGGTAAAAAGTTGACCAGCCAGGCTACAAGACCAGAATCAATGTTATGGGAGTCTGTTAATCTTTCTGCTAAAACATGTGGCTGAATGCCGCTGAAGGCAGATGAAAAGTCAACGAATAAAAGACGAGTGAAGGACCTGGCTCCCTTAAGGTGGGTTAAAACTAAATTCAACAGGGAGCCTACTGCATCATCAACACCTCTGCCTGACCTGTAAGCGAACTGCAGCGGGTCTAGATTTTCCTGGACCCAGGTCAGAAGTGAATCCTTGACAATTTTTTCAAATGACTTCATGACCAGGGAAATTAGTGCAACAGATCGGAAGTCTTTAGGAGTTTTGGGAGATGCAGATTTGGGTACCGGAACAATGATAGAATCTTTCCAGAGTGAAGGGACCTCATGAAGCTGGAGGGATGTTGAAAAAATAAAAATAAATATATCTGCCAGCTGGACAGCACAGTTTTTAAGGACCTGCCCTTCAATGCCATCAGGACCAGGACTTTTCCTCTCCTTAACTCCACAAAAGAGTTTAACAATGCTCCTCCTATCGACAACGCTGCTCTGAGAAGAGATAATATTTCTGAAAACACACAATTCTTCACTAAAATCACAGATGTTAAAACGGTTCAAAAACCCTGTTCAGTTCATTAGAGAACGCCAGACCAGACCTTCCATTTAGGGAGACATGACATTTCTTTGGTGGCATCCCCATCATGGATAGTTATATTTTGACACTTTTTGTCACCCAATGATTTTAACCAGTGATTCTGGACTTTATCTGATGAGTTAGAAGCTGTAATGGCTAAATGAACTCTATCTCTCCATAGTAAAGAATCTTTAAAAAAATTCCTGGATCCAGGCGGTGATCTGGTTCATCTAATCACTTATTCTTTTATTTAATTTCCTGAACATTTTATCAAAGTCCAGACAACCTTTTGAGTTATGTTGCTGACAGACAGAGAAACGCCACCACATACACGACGTCCTCCGTGGTCAAATCCAATCTTTATTGAATCGTATCATATCGGCAAATATCATGACATTTAAATGATGAAAACTGGGTTGTAATAATATAATAGTTTCATACTTTTATCTTCCGTACAGGCTTAATAAACCGGATGTAAATATCAACAACCTGCAGAATTATACAGGTTTTTATGAACTGCTCACCCTCCCATTACAGCATTACAGTGACAATTTAAACATCATATGACTACACGCTGTGAAGTCACGTCACAATTCCAAACTTCATCACGGAGCCATTTTCCATTAATGACTGAAATGTGGTGATAAAATAGAAAAACATCAATTTAAAAACAAATGAAACTTCTTAAATGTCCTGATGAAACCATTCAGTTCAGCTGCTCTAAATGTTCTCAGAGTTCAGACCTCAGATAACGTGTTGATGTTAATAAAACCTACAAAAAATATTGGATCCATTTAAGCTGTAATATGATCAGAAATCACTACAATGATGGTTCAGCCGTTCAGTTTCCCGCGATGTGCACGATGTTCTCGGCTCCACGGCAGGAGAAAAACTTGGGAAGCTGGACCGAAGGTGTCCGTCTCCTCCTGGTAGAGTTTAAAAAAACGCTGATATCTGGGTCTGATTTTCAGCTGGGTGACGTGTTTTCCGACGGGCTCTGAATGTGGCATAGCGGAGGTGTACTCACCTGTGTGTACGAGCGTGTGTGTGGTCGCATCAGAGCGAAGCTCTGAGAGCAGCTCTGGCCTGCTGCCATGGAAATCAGATAAATAACATCAGCCTGTTTAGTTAAAGAACAAAGTAGAAGCCGGTTCTACCTGAACTGGTGCTGTTTAGAAAACCTGATCAAGATGAATAAGCTTGACCTTCTAGGCGTGAAGGTGGGTCTGGTAGGGAGGGCGGGGTGCCCCGCCTAAGTAACGGTAGGGGAAACGCTATCGTTAATGTGTGGTATCGCTGGCAGCAATGCGCATGGAGTCGGCCTCGGTGATGGGGATCGCCTGTGTGACCTTAATCTGGGAGATTTGGATGGTAAGGATGGGACTGTAACCAGGTGAACCACTCTGTGTTGCATTGTTTGTATGACGAGTGCTTTAGAAATAAAGATTGGTGCTTTTACATACTTGCTGACATCCACTCCTCCTGATGATTGTCTGCTTTGTTTTCCTGCAGAGGCTGTTGGATGATTTTTTCTTTCTTACACATGTTGTTTTTGTTTTACTGTCTTTTTTGTTTCTGTTTCGTTCTTTTACTTTATTCCTTCCTTTGTTTGTCCAGTCAGGTCCAACATTAATATAAGAAGGAAGAATTGTTTGTCATCATGCAATACACATAAAATTTTCATTTTTACTCTTAGCATCAGAAAGAAATTAACAAAATATACAAACCAATGAACAACCTGTACTGTATATACAGTGAAAATACAACACAGCAGCCAGACCATCATTCTGCTGGTGTGATGCTGGACAGGCCACGGTAAAAAAAAAAAAAATTGAAAATTGAAAATCCCCCAGTATATGGTTTATAGATTCTAAACTGGAAACACATGCAGCAGTCGTGTGGTTTCCTGGTTTAAAGACACATAAAACGAAGACACTTAAATATTCTTGACCACACTTGTAGCAGAAGACCTTGACAGTTCCCCCCCCGAAGCCAATGATCTACAGAGCAAAAACCTGATTCTTTTTCTGGCTTCTGAAACATGAAAGCAGGCAGTTGTGGTAAGAGGATGAGGAGGAGGAAGAGGAAGGGCTTGGTGAAGGTCTGCTGGGATGCTTGTGAGATCTGAGGGGAGGCTGCGATTGTGCTGTCTCATTGGATCAGTGTCACAGCGCTGTTTCTCTGTGGCGTTTTACTGCCGCTGCTCAGGAAGAAAAACAGAAAAACCAAGCAGACTCGAGCTTCACCGTCCGGCTGCCGTGCATATGCATGACCTTCTGTGCACCTAGTGAACAGTGTGATGAGCGCAACCTGCTTCTATCTTTCACCTTGAAAAAAAATGCTATTTTATGCAAATAAATTTGCACCGCATGTATTTTATAACATCTCACATATAACAGCCTTTTTTTTTTCCTAAATCAGGTTTTACTAATCAGGTAAATTTCTAGAGAATATTTCCAGCTATTCCAGTTGAGGTATATTTATGTTGTCATCATTACGTAGCACTGATCCCAGCTTCCCCACATCTAATGTGATAACATATCTCCACGAGCAGGCAAAACAATGATAATAGCAACAATGCAGCTCCTATGAAAGCTGGTCTTCCTCCTTGCTGGCTCCCCTCCTCCACTATATAGCTGTCTTTGTAACAATGCAGCGGTTTCCATGGCAGCTAGTGCACGTTAAGCTTTAGGATAACAGTGGAAGGGAAAAGTGGGAGAAGGAATAATCACAGAGTAAGAGGGACTAAAAATAGTGAGGGACTTAATCCCAGGCATTATTTATTCAACTTGTCGTGTCTGCCCCGGCTGTGTCAACATCCTTTCTTCTGCAGTATCTGACCTCAACCCCCACAGTCTTACGGACTGACTAATACCCCGGCTACAGGCAGGGAGGGGGATGCGGTTGCTTCACAAAGACCAGACACCCTGGATGAATGTGCTGCACAAGGGTCGTATTTGCTGTGGTGAAACCTCACTGTTCATCCTGCATTGCAGGAAGCTGGAGCTCTAAAAACATCCACAGTGAGACGAGGGGGGAAGTGAATGAGCAACGACCCCACCGATGAGCAGAATACTCTGCCACTGGCTGGACTTAGTGACAACTGAAGCAAAGGCTGACGTGAAGATGATAAAGACGCTGCATTACTTTGCTGTGACTGGCCTTGGGCAGCAGGCAGGACCAGACGGCTTGGCTCTGGTCATCATCATCATCATCATCATCGTTGTCGTCCCCACGTTCAGAGTAAAGATGCTCGAACTGGTCTCACTTTCTAAACGACCGGTGATGATGTGTTTTCAGAGGTTATATCAATCCCAAAGTCATGGTTCTTTCCCACCAGTACCCACTTAGCCCAGCCCAGAACCCCTACCGATTTGTAGGTGTTCCTCTCAGGATTTTCCCGGGGTGAGTAGATACATGTTTACCACCTGCTCTGTCGGGGTTTGAAGGTGCAGAGCTGGGCAGAAAACCGTGACATGTGGAGATAGCAGGCCACTATTGATGAGAATTTGACGTCATGGGATGAGTCATAAGAGCGATTCCTGACCCCGCCATCTTAAAAAACCTTAAAGTGGATAACAACGCTGGCATTAAACTAAGAAGCATGTAAATCACGAGTTCAACGTCCTCCATTGTTTCATGTGTGTCCTTAATTTGTATACTTGCATACACAGTATTCCAGTCCCACAGCCAGCTTACAGTTCCCTCTGGGTCCTGCGTATACACCGCTTAACCATCTTCAGGCTGTGGACAAAGTAAATATTAGTGTGCCATCAAAATGAGTCACAGAATTTTAGGTTAAAAACTTAGTGATGCTTTAAGAAAAAAGACATGAGAGACACTGCTTGAGGTGTAAAGGCCCATTTATACTCTTTATGTAGCTAGGTCCGTTTCGAACGTCATCATACGTTGTCATCCTCATGCTTCCATGCATCTGTACCGTTGCCATGAATGTTAAGTCAGTTCCTTCACTAGTGGGCAGTGCTGAGTTCAGAGTCCCGCGAGCCGGCGTCTGTTTCAGACACCGTTAAGTAGTGGTAATGCGTCGCTATAAAGTTGTTTCCAAATGCCCAACATGCCCTAAACACTTGCATATAGTCTTTATTCAAAAACTCACAAAATGTTCCATTCACAGCAGCTGTTGTGCTCATCTTCATTGTTCTTCTGCTTTTTTGTTATGCATGTAACTGATGCAGAAGACGGATGAAAATATCTGTTCGTCTGTGTCCGTCTTCTACGTCCAGCATAAATGGGTCTTAAAAATGTATCATAGACATGCTAACCTGGGTTTTAGGTCAGTCTACAATCAGTGTGTGTGTGGTTAACAGCAACATCAGCAGCAGGTTCAGGAGACATACAGTGTCCACGAAAACCAGTTTAAATACCATGACAGTTTAATCCCATTAACAGAAAAGATGTGGGGGACATCTTACATCAGCTGAACTCCTCATCTTGCTGTTTGGACATTCTGCCCACAGAGTTGTTTAAAAAGGTTTCAGAGACTCTGGAGCCAGATCTGGTACAGATTGTGAACTTGTTAATTTCTGGCATCTTCCTAGAGCTTCTAAAAACAGCTGTAATCAAGCCTCTGCTAAAAAGGGACAATCTAGACACAAATGAACAACTACAGGCCGATCTCAGATCTTCTGTTTCTAAGTAAGATCATAGAAAAAGCTGTTTTTATTAGCTAAATGACTTTTTAACACAAAACAACTGCTACGATGTTTTTCAGTCAGGTTTTAGACAGCACCACAGCACCGAGACTACTCGGACCAAAGTCATTAATGACATATGTTTGAATACAGTCTTAGTCTTAATGGACCTCAGGGCCTAATTTGATACAGTCAATGACAATATATTACTTAATTTAGATCCAGGTAAAAGACCCACCTGTTCTCTGCTGCATTTTACCAGGTTTTAGTCCAGATTTGCATCTGGTTCTTTTAAGCTGGAATTTTTAAACTTGATCATGTTTTAACACTGTTTTTATCCATGTTCTTTTTTCCTTTTTCTTTTGTTTTTCTTGTATGCTGTAAAGCTCTTTGAATCACCCTGTGGTTGAAGTGTGTCACAGACAAGCCTGTCTTGCCTATTAGAGTCATTTGCCTTCAGACTAGTGGATCTATTTTTAAGCCTCTTTGTTTTCAGTTCAATTAAATTCAGTTTATTAAATTCACATCTACAAGCAGTTCAAAGAGACAGTCAACCAGATCAGAACAATTTAATGCAATTATACTGTTATTAGATCCAGTTTGCTTTAATCAAATTATTGTCCAAATAATTCTAACCCAGTTATGATGTTTGATGCACATAGACAATCAAAAATAAGTCAGAGAAGGAAAAGAGAAGATTTAAGTCTGGACTGTAGGTACCACAGTTAACTTCTACCTGTCAGGACATCATCATGTGACCACATAACTCTTATTAAGGAGATTTACTTTCCATTTCAGAATTTATTTAAACATAGAGGCAAATAAAAATGAAGTCGGGTCGCAGGGCCCAGACCTCTCTTACCCCGGCTACATTCGCCAGCACGTCTGGTGGAATCCCGAGGCGATCCCAGCCAAGAGATGTAGTCCATCTTGTTCTTGGTCTTCCCTGGGGTCTCCTTTCAGAGGGACATGCTCCACATGTTTATGTCTGCAACATGGTATTGATGACTGCCTGATCAGGAGGCAAAGTGGAGGTGGTGGATGGCCTCACGTTTCCAACATTTAAGTCAGAATTTACTGATTCACGATCCTTTTCTGTCTGTTTTGCCATTAATAGTTTTTTTTACTTTACTACCACCTGCTAATAGTTATACAGTTCCTGGCCTCTTCATCAGGTCCGCCTTCTAGTACCGGGTTGTCCTCTTCATCAGGTCCGCCTTCTAGTACCGGGTTGTCCTCTTCATCAGGTCCGCCTTCTAGTACCGGGTCGTCCTCTTCATCAGGTCCGCCTTCTAGTACCGGGTCGTCCTCTTCATCATGTCCGCCTTCTAGTACCGGGTCGTCCTCTTCATCATGTCCGCCTTCTAGTACCGGGTCATCCTCTTTTTAGCAATTTTTGCCTTTCCCACTACATCCCTCTTTATGGCAGCATCTATTACAACTATACCTACCAGGCTGATTATGGTAATTAGCGACTTCTAGTGACTCTTAGCAGCCAATAGCTACTTTTCTTACTGAGGAGTTGGGAACAGTGGCTGGAGAGGAGTATCAGTCCCTGAAGCTCTTTATTGCCAGGAACTACATGGACAAGTCATATCATGCCCTGTGGGGGTACAAAGTCGCCGTTCTGCACTGACTAAAAAGTGAAAATAAAATAAAATCATCAAATCTGATTTGATTTGACAAGTTCTGCTTGTTTGGGTTTATTAGTGCGGCCAGTAAGATGTGTGTTTTGTTTTTTTTTTTTTTTGTTGTGTCAGCTGCAAAAAAATGTGAATTGTAAACATTGTAATTTCTGAATTAATTTTTTCAAGTATTTATCACTAGTACAGTGAAAATAAGAGGGAATGTGAATATTTGCTTTGCAAGGGGATTTTTATTGTACACCCCTAAATTTCCTACTTGCGCTCCTATAACTTAAAGTTAGGGGCCACTGTGCTCCTTGTACAAACGTTAGTCTGAAACCCTGCATGTTCAAAGCCACTAAAATCCCCTCTCTTCCTCGTTCTGATGCTCAGCTTGAACTTCAGCAAGAAATCTTCACCGCGTCTACTTGCTGTCATGGGATTTGCTGGTTAATAAGAAGTAGAACAGGTGGAGCTGATGAAGGTGGATGGTTGGTGTTGTCTTGGTCTGATGTCTTAGAGGACAATGCGTGTGTAATATAGAAGATAGCTGTGTTTAGTTTTTGCTCCCTAATCATAATTTTGAGTTTTGAAATGACATTTATAAATGAGCACTTTAGCTAAACATGGAGGTAAAAGAGCTACAGCATGAAATCTGCTTTGTTTTTCTATTTCTTTCTTTCAGGTGCCCTGTTTTCGTATATTGCATGCAAACCATCCAAAAGCAGACATTAGCAAGACATAGCATTTAGAAGAGCACAGTAGTTTTCTCTTGTGAAAACAGCAGCATCTAAAATCTTAACCAACAGAGTAGATGGATTCATCATTGCAAGGTGGCTCCATTATTCTAACATCTAAGCTAGTGCTGCCTCTACTGAATAAGACTGAAAAATGAGCAGCAAAGTTTGCTAAAGGTTTGGATTTGAACCTTTTTCATGTTTCTGAGCATCAGAGTCAGGGTCTTCTTTTACCTCTTTAACTCCTAGGATTTTAACAAATTTAGACTCTGACAAAATTTCATGTCAGAATTTAAACTTGTTTGGTAAAGCATAGATACTTAGGTTTGCTTTTTACTCCTAAAACAGTCTCCAACGCAATCAGAGAACAGCAATTTCCGGGCTGGAATTTTTAAAAAAATGTTTTTATAATCTTCAGGCAACAAAAGACACAAAATATCAGCATTTATTTCCTGGATAAGTAAGTTATTAAGCTGTCAGCGTCTTTCTGTTTGCAGCTAGGTTTTTTTTTCTCTCCTGCCCGGTCTGTGATGCTGAAAGCCTTCATCTGCTGAGATCAGCTTTCTCACTCAGGATCCTTAAACTTGCCTCTTACACACAGAGAAGGAAATGCTTCCTGGAGAAGACAGCGAGGTCTCCTCGTTGTCCGGACTGACTGGAGCTGGTACAGTTTGTGGTTAAACAAGTCTCCGATGCTGAAGGTGTTGAGCTTTAAGTGCAACAGACTTGCTGTTAACTCACTGGTGCGTTAGCTATGGCTGCTTGATTGTGCCCTAATAAACCTTCTGTTATTTCATCACAGACGCCACTATTTCAGATATTTACCAGCCAGCATTTGGAGAATTATGACCTTTTATTGTGGTTTCAATTACCTTGTTTGACTTGTATCTCTGTAAGTCACCTTTGAACTGAAAATTTAATAAACTTTCCTATCAAAGTCCCTTAACATCACTGTGTTGCATAACTTACTTGCAGAGTGTTCCTGTTCCTGACTGAGCTAGCAAGGCAGTTAAAGTATGTAGGTCAATTTACTTGACAAGATAATTCCATCTAACCTGTTGTTGGATTATAAGCTATTAAAGCTGTTCACATGATAGGTCACTGCCTGTTCAATGTTTAATCCAGCAGCTTAGCAGATGTTCTAATTAGGACCAGACTACAACCCCTGGCAAAAAGTATGGAATCACCAGTCTTGGAAGAGCACTCATGTAGTTGTTTTGTTGTGTAGAACA
>JBAFTA010000019.1:4101248-4112357 GCA_036919975.1 Melanotaenia parkinsoni | reverse complement strand
TGTTCTACACAACAAAACAACTGCATGAGCGCTCTTCCAAGACTGGTGATTCCATACTTTTTGCCAGGGGTTGTATCGGTGGTTTCCAGAGCTGACTGACTGACTGACACATTGCTATTAAAATCTGATATGATGTTTTATCTTCTTGTGCATTTGTTTTAGACATTGGTGTTTAAAACCCTCTAAGCTGAATGATGCAGAAAAGCTGTCACATTGATTGATGCTGCTACCTGGGACGGAATAAAAGGTCAATATAGCCTTGGTATGACAGCAAGTCAGCACATCAGCCAAAGACATATTTTGCTTATCCAGATTAAACAAAGCGAATCTGTTGCTCAGTTTGCTGAGCATGTAAGCCAGACTACAGCAGGAAGGAGGGGCCAGCTGGCCGTGCACCATCTCCTGTTGTCAGCTGAATCACGGCGTCTGATTCGGGACAAAGAGCAGCTTTGACATGTGGGAGTTGAGAGGAAAATGTGGAATAATATTCTGGATTCCTTGGATGCCTTCAGCACAACCTGACTGAAGGGCCAGCCATGGTTTTGTGGCTAATGTTCTGTTCTGACCTGGTCATCATAGAAAACACCAAAGGCAGGTCTTCTGTGTTGTTTGTGAAGTTTATGGTGGTGGGTAGCATGAAGAAAGCTGCCATGCTTTAGTAAATAGATGTAATTAGTTCAGCTTTTTGGAAAACAGAGAAATCCAAGAGTTGTTGCTTCTGCTGGTAAGTCAGTGTTAGAAGTTGGACTCACTGAGACAAATGACTGAGATGGGAGATGAACAGGGAATATTCCACATACCTGACAGCTGTACCAAACATGGACAGGCAAAGATCTGATCCTCCTCGCAACCTTTCTGGCATACAAATGTACAGCTCTTCACTTGGACATCTCCATGATAAAAGTTGTTCCAGAGCTAACTTCTGGAGACATTTTCCATCAAGTCGTAGTGCTGCGCAGGAACTTTTCCCAGTATTTACCTCGTCCTCCACTGATAATAGAAGAATTATTTTAGTAGACTGATTGAGAATAGCCTGTTCTGTCACCAGGGTATGGATGGCTGTATGGGTTGTGATGGCATTGGGTATCTCGAACATCTCTTGTTTTTTTTTTTTTGTCATCAGCACTTCTAGCAGACGTGTCTGCCTCCACTGTCCTCCATATTTTTCAGTTTTACCTGAGGATGTGGAGGATGCAGATTTTGGTTCTCCAAACCATGTTTAAGAAAAGGCAGTGCAACAAATTGCTCGTGTTGCTGAGACAACTTTAGCTCAACAGTATTTTTAGTACCTGGTTGTCCTGGTTGTACCTGGTCCACATCTGACCTTTTAAAACCAACAAATCAGTAGACAACACGTGTTTCTTTTCAGCTTTACTTTCCAAACTTTCTCCATCTATTTTCACTGCTTAACATCTTCAGTAACACAGTTGCTCTGCTGCAGGTTTAGTGGTGCAGCAGTGAAAAAGGCCCCCCCCCCCAAACAGTTTCCTGCCCAACGTTGTTTGGATCTGTGTTTGGAGGATAAGATCAAATCATAGTATGAAAAAATAAAAGCCAGTTTTCAGTATGAACTGGTATGAAGTCATGCATCATGTGGGCACCAGTTTACAAATGACCACACATTAATACAGACTTTGAGGGTTTAGTTTTCCACCCCAACCTGGAGCTAATACTAGCAACATGACCATTTTATAATCTTCCATTTAATCTTTTGTTGAGTCTAGCTCTTGTTACATTTCTGTTTCTCAGTTTGTTATCTGGTTCTGAGTTTAGCCGGTCTCTGGTGACAGGTTGGTGTTTTTATGATTTCTTTGACTCTGGGTTCCATGGTGTAGCTTACTTTGTACTAATACAATATAATAAGAGATTTGTCCCCACAGTTTACTTGTTGTGTTTACTTGCAGCTTCCCATCAGTTTTTGTTTTATTTGTTTTATTAATGAACATACAACATTTTACTGTAAATGTAATTTAACAAGAAGCTAAGTACCATCTGTATTCCCTGAAGAAGCAGCACACTAAAATAAAATTGACAAAATAGCATCAATAACAGAACAACACAGAGAGACAGTATTAGTTAGGCTGAACCGGCCTCAAAGGGCTGGTATTTAAAGTGCTCACTGCCTGTCATAACATGAGATCAGAAAAAAAATGTTTTTAAAATGTTGAGTTTTCATTCAGAAAAGGATCAATGATCAGCATACTGGATGGTTTCTGATTAACACACCTGCTTCTCTTTCAGTCATTGGCTTCCTGTTTGCTCCCAGCCACATCCTTGTCGTCATTCGTGTCAAGGCTTTGTTGCTAGGTTCTGGTTTTAGATCATTCTGCCTTCAGGCAAGTAAAGAGTCCTATGTCTGGATCCCATCTTCTCACCAAAACCTCTTAGATTAGGACTTTTTGAGTCATTCCTTTGTGGATTTTCTGGTGTGTTGCGGATTATTGTCCTGTTGAAACTCTTGGACAGATGGCCTCACATGAGTTTCAGCAGTCTTTTATAAAAAAAAAAAATAAAAAAAAAAAGCAGAGTTCATGGTTCAACAGATGCCAGCTGCCAGGCGGCGAAGCAGCTCTGAATGATAACATTTTCACCACCACCCAACACCATCCTAGCTGAGACTTCCATGGAGAATATCCTTTTTGTACAGGCTTTTCTGGTACTTCTTCTGTCTAGTACAATACTTTTTAATCTGTTGTCACATTTGTGGTGTCACTATGTTTTAAGGAACCTTTTGTGATGATGGAAATATTTGGCCTTCTAAATCCCCAAATGCCCCATAAGCATTTGGGGTTGGGGAGCTGCACAGTGATGTGTTACTTCACTGTTACCTCATAGAGATCAGGTTTGAAGCTCAGCTGGACTTTGCATGCATGCAGAATAATCTTATATGTCCCTGTTTATAACAGTCCATTATCCTTTGTTTGACAGGCAGCTTACAAAATAGAAAAGAAAAAATAGGGCAGAAATAAGAAGTAAACCCTCTTATCCGAGCATCATTACATCACCGGTTGAGGTGATGTGACTGGAGTAAAGTTGGCAATAATCAGAATTGCTTGGTCTTCTTTGTCGGATAGCTTTGAGTTTTACTGTCATTATTCTGCTGCAGGGAAATTAAATGAATCCACTTAATAAAAAAATAAAAAGGTTTATTTAAACATTTACAGAACATACCCAAAGCTTTATACAGTACATAGATCAACTTTACAGCTCTGTGTGGCAGCTGATGATGGCCTATACTCTGTCCTGGTTCTGTTGGATCTCAGTGTTGGTTCTGACACAGTTGATTTCAGCATCTTTTTTCCCACTGGCTTGGATTTGACGTTATAATGGTTTACATTATATTGTCAACAACAAATTTGAGTTGTGGGTAATAGCTACAGTCTAGCTTCTCTCCAGTGTTCTTTTGGGCTAAGTTTTAGGACTACTTGTTTGTTTTTAAAACCTTCCCCTTGGGCATATTGTCCAGATAGGTGGTATTGCTTTTTACTTTTTTATGCCGATGGCACACAGTTGTATTTCTGTGTTAGAGCCTCTGATCCTCGTATGTCAAAGATGCTACAAGATGGTCTCCAAAATGTTAACTGAACTTGAGATGGAGTGATCGATGTACAGATTGACCAATCTAAATGGGTGGTCCGAGACAGATGTTTGCGATGCGACTGCACCGGTAGCTTCAGTGTTCATCGGATACAGCCGCCAGCTAAATGTTCAATGTGTCTTTCTTAGCATGTCTGCATCAGTAAAATCCACTTTTACATCCATTATTACGTAGTTTATCTCCTCTGTACACATGTTAACAAGGCACCTTGAATGCATCATCACTAACTATGTTTTGTTGTTTTGTTATTAAAACATACAGAGGCGGGATGTGTTGCTGCAGTTAGTAAACAGCAAACATGGAAGGAAGCGAGACAACAACTGAAGAGGAGATATTTTTGTTTAATTGTTATGTTGTTGTATAAATCTGATTTTTGATCTCACTTCTCAGTCAGCCCAGTACAATAATGTCAGCACATCAGTCTGGTAGGCAGTAGCATGGGAAGGCACTATGATGACGTTATTTGAACAATAAACATTGTTGATGCTGGAAACATTAAATTGGTAAGTTTAGTAAAACATTGTAAACTTCTAGACAGAGAACATTATTAGTAAAAAGACCTGAGAAAAGGACTGTTGGTGAATAGTTCCTGGGTTTTTTCTTTTAATTAAGAGGCCAAAACTAGCTTGTCTATATAAATGTATAAGTAATGAGATTGAAAACAAATGTAATGAAAAAACATTGTTAATGATTGAGTGGTTATTAGGAATAAAACTGTCTGGACCAGATTGAATTGAGGATTGAATAATTATGATATTACTTAGAAACCAGATGGGGCTTGTTAAAGGAGCTAAGCCTATTGCAAAGCACTGAGAATGTTTGACTCGGTGGTGGTTGACGCGCCTTGTCGCTGTCATTAAACCAATAATAAATGTCCACTTCCAATTGCTATGCAGACTTTTTCTATTTATTCTGTGATCATGCATTTCAAGACAGACAATACCGTTTAGTTAACTCGCGCCACTGCGGTCAAAAACCTTTTTCCCTTCCGGGTCAAAAACACCTGGTGACGTAATGACGTCTTCCTCTTATATACCCCTGTCTATTACCTTTCCAGGTAACAATACAGTGCCCCCTACTGGGTACATACAACATCCACAATATTTGGCTCCTATAGGGCTTTTAAATTCTTTGAATTGTGTTGAATCATTTTGAATTGTATCATTAATGTATCGTATCACTGGCAGGGTATCGAGATGCGTATTGAATCGGTCTCAGTAGTTAGGATTCATATTTCTAGGGTGAACATTCACAATCTGGTGTGGACTTAAGAAGTGAACTCTGGGCTTTCGGTTCACTTGTAAGTGAACCTGGTTAAGTTCACTAGCAGTGTGAAGGCAAATGTACCATGCAGTGAACCAAAGAGAGGAAGTGATGTAGGACATGTTGCAGATCGACATTGATGATCTGGCTGCTTCTCCTGCTGCTCAGAGTGGACAGATTCTGGTGAAAACTGCAGAGAACCGTGTCAGACTACAACTCAGCCTCCTGGTCTCAACCATGAGTTTTCACGGGTTTAAATGAATAATAAAATACTCCATATTCCAGATATCAGAGCTGTTTCATCCAAAGTGGGATGAATGGCATCTCTCCTAATAGGACCAGGTTTTCCCCAGAAAGTTCTCCAGTTATCTGTAAAGCCCATGTTGTGCTCTAGACCCCAGGATGACATGCGGCTAATGTCATCGCTGGTCAGATCTGGCAGGGGTCCAGAGAAAACTACGGAGTCCCACATGGTTTTAGCAGCGTCCCGCACCGAAGCAACATTAACTTTACCTCTGATTAGTGTAACCAGGTGTCATTATCCAGCCATTTACGTTTATCCTTCGTCAGCAGTTTCAGATAAGATTCTACCCTGGAATGCATTTCACTGTGGACCCTGGTGTCTCTAATGCCATGTTTCTGACTTTGGAGCTACCAGTTAGCAGGGTTTTTTTTCTCAGCGGATGTGTTGCTGAGTGGGGATCATCAGTGAGAAACATGGACAGGCTGGTGGGGAGCCACGGGCTTGAGGATATGCTTCCTCACAGTCGTCACCCAACCGTCCTGGAATCCCGTCTGTGCGGGTACTGTTAAGGGACGGCAGAGTGGGTTAGCCGCACTAAGTAGCTCCACACCGGCTACAGGGGCTTGGCTAGCTGCTGGGTTCTTTCCTGGGTTGGCCACTTCACACAGCCGAGCCTCCAAAGCTACAAACAGGCTACATTTGTTACATGTACCATTGTCACTAAAGGAGGCAGAGGATAGCTAAACATCTGACACACTGAGTAAGAGAAGGCAGCAGACGGGGGAAGAGAGCTAGCTGCCATGCTAATATGGAAAGCTTAACGAAAGTGGTTTAAACTTAGTGGATAATAAGGACCTGAAATATCCCAGTAACGGTGACGAAGGACAGCTTGTTAACTGTTATATGGTGTGGAAAGGACAAACAGTGGAGAAAATATCAATTTCGATGTGGAGCTAACAGAGCTAGTGGTGCAGAGCAAATAAGCAAGGTACACAGGAAGTGACACAGTACGTCTTCCCACAAACGTCAGCACACATAATGTTTTTATAAGTATATTCAGCCTTGAAGCTGACAAAGGCCCTGTTCACTCCACGAACCCCATTTCCTACCGTCACAGTGTCTCTTAGTAAACCATGAACAACCACTGCAGGTTGATTTAATAACTGAGTCAAACAAAGCGAGTCTGTCCATCTGGATACTGCTTCAATAAACAGATACAACTCAAGGAAATTGGACCATCTGTAAAAAGGACTTTATAATTTCATTGGTGCTAATCTTCTGCTTGCTGACCTAAAAACAGTTCATCATTTTACATATTTGGAGCTTTTGTACTTGTTTTAATTCTTTCATTTGAAGACCATTGCAATACTTTCTATTATTAATAACATTAATTACATACTCTATTACAGCATTTCTAATAGAAAAATCATTCATTATTGTCTTACTGTTTATCATGAGCAGTAAAGCCAAGGATGTGACAGCAGAGTGTTGGTTATGATGGTAGATTTCAGTCTATTTTTATTTTTTTATTGTTCATGGTAATTGGTATGTATAAAGTAAATGTACGGGCGCATAGTGTAAAAGCCTTCAGGTGCAGCTAAATGAACATACGTGATATCAGACACAGTCTGAGTTTGTATGTTTAGAAGAAGCTTGGAAGTTAAAAATTATTATGATCATCTTTATTCTTCAGCACAGCCTGAAACCTTTTAGGCCAGCTTTGTTTTCTGTCAGTAGCCTTCGGGAACAGTTCTCCAGGATCCTTCAAGAACTTTCTCAGAACAGTTCTCCAGGATCCTTCAAGGACTTTTCAAAGTTCTTCTTTGGATGTTTTTGCCTGTTGTTCCGTTCTCTGTCTAGGTGATTCCACACTGCTTCAGTAATGTTGAGGTCCGGGTTCTGGGGAGAAACACCATCACACCCGTGGAGGTCTGTGTTCTTGGGAACGTCTGTCCCTCAATCAGACTCATGGAGGTCTGGGTTCTTGGGAGGGTCTGTCCCTCCATTAGAACTGTCGAGGTCTGGGTTCTTGGGAGGATCCGTCCCTCCATCAGACCTGTTTCTACTGGTCTTCAGTCCAGTTCTTGTGTCGTGTGACCTACCTCTTTTCTCCTTGTTTTACAAATGACTTCTTGACAGCCATGTTTCCATGGAGACCATTTCTGATGAGGCTTCGGCCAGTAGTAGAAGGATCAGCTAAAGGTCCAGACGACGCTCTCAGGTCCTGGTTCAGGTCTATTCTTGATTTTCTTTCTTAAAGACTTCACTTTCAGATACATGTTCTGTCCCTTGCTGTTTTCTTTCTTTGTTTTGGCCTGAGGTTTCATCTTTTGTCCTCCACTTGTTTAAGATCCTCAATAATTTTAAGAACTTCACACCAGTTCAGATATGCCGCGAGATAATACCTCATTACCTTGTCGGTACCTGTCAAACTACATTGACCTTTTTTTATGGATTAAATCAACAAAGCAAGAAAAATAATGGCGTCTTTTTTTGTATGTAGATGCAGCACTGGTTCATCCCTTGACCTGGATGGCTTTTATATATGAATGATTCATAGCTGCATCTTCAGTCACTTAACAGCAAGAACACACATTCTCCTGAAAATGGTTGAGTACAGAAAAGCATCCGAAGCACAGAGAAAACTATGAACACCTTTAGAGAGTCGGGAGAACTGTTGCTAAGGGCCACTTTAAGAGATTACAGGAAAGTCTGGCTGCTTGACAGCAACATCTAAAGGAATGAGAAGAGGATGAAGATGGCTGTGTGTCTTTATATTATGAAGCTGCATTCTTCATCTCTAAACACATGAGGCCATAAATAAGTGTAAGTTTAATCCGTAAACTCAACTCGTCATCACAGTCTCGATTACCAACATGTGACTGCATGAAAGGCCTGAAGGAAATATCTCTATAATGGAATTCTGAGCTCAGAGTTTGGGTACAGCCTTGCTTGGAGCTAACAGATGGTCAACCTGTGGCCTTTTTCCTGAAGATCGAGACTGTGTGTGAGCTTGTTCCTGTAAGGACAGTTTAACTCGCGCCATGTTCCTTTGTTCAGCAACAGTGATGGGAAATGGGATTTTCCTCCACAGAATGATGAGGTTATTTAAAGCCTGGCAAGGCAACAAAAGAGGTAGACTGGAAAGAGAAAGCGTGGTAGTGGGAGAATGGAGTAGGTATGGTTGCCTGCTGCCATGGCCTGCTGTATGTGTGTGTGCCTGAATGTGAGACAAGGGATGTAATTCTACCTGTCAGCAGAGCAGCCGAGAGCTGACTCCCGGGATGCTGGTTGCCATGAGACCAGACAGACACATCCTCTTCATCAGTGATATGCCTTTTTTTACCCTGGATGCTGAAGTCATTAAACACATAAGGTCCATTTTGTTTTCTGAGGAATGTCAAGAGAAATTATGGCCCCGAATAAAAAAAAAAAATCGTACACTAATCTCATAAAGGTATTGTAATTAAATGTGTTACAACAGATATTGGCTAACTATTCATCCATCCGTTTTCTGTGCCCACTTCATACTGTTTAGGGTGGTGCGGGGCAGCAGGAGGTGGAGCACACCCTGGGCAGGTTTCCAGTCCACTACAGGGCTAATGCTGGTGAACAGCTATGCACACCCACAATCACTCCTACGGTCAGTTTAGAATCACTTTTGACCCTAACATGCATGTTTTTGGATTTTGGGAGGAAGCCAGAGAACACATGGATCAGTGGGGAGAACATGCTAACTCCACACAGAGAGGCTTCAGCACAGAAACCTATGTGTAACCACACACACATGCAGCAGATGTACCACACACACGCACAGCCGTTGTACCGCACACACATGCAGTACAGCAAGATGCTCTCTGTAGTGCACCTGTAGAAGGACACCAGCAGCCTCTGAGTGATTTTATTCTTCTTGAGCATCCTCAGGAAGTGCAGTCTCTGCTGGGCCTTCTTCGGTAGCTCAGAGGTGTTCACAGGTCAGGTCAGGACCTCCTCAATATGGACTCCCAAAAAGCGAAATTCCTCCACCCTCTCCACACAGTCCCTGTCCACAGTTTGACCCACAAACCTTTCCTGGTGCCTTTTAAATATAGTGTCTCCCTGTGAATGACCCCCCACCTCCCTGGCTGAACAGGTTCTGTGTGTGGTATGGTAATACCTTCCTGCTAGCTGTAAACATAATCTGTGCTGTGTGATAATTAACCAGGTCCTGGAGTTTCAGTAACTAAGATTGTAAAAACAGAGTTAGTATGATCCAGATAACAATTTTGTAAAACATGCACTGCTGTCTTTTGTAATATTAATAGTGAGTGAAGTGTCTTTTTTATAATTGTTGTCCTAGACCCCTATACAGTACTTATTGTAAGGTCATATTAATGAATAATAAAGAAGTGGTTTGTAATCCAAGACCAGCTTCATTTTATTTATGATTGAGATCATTTTTGCAATTTTGTAAATGTCTGATGTGGAAAAACTAATTTTATTTTCTAGCCCTCTATGGCATGGCGGTGCCCTCAGGAAACAAACCACATATCTTGTCCTCACCCCTTTAAGTTTTTTGAGGAGGTAAAAAATGTGAAATATCACTAGACATGAAAAGTTAGACAGAAGGTCATAAGTGACCTATTAGCTGGGAGGGAAGCAGTCCATCCACCGCTGAGAGGAAGGTTGATGAGGATTGTTCGCAATCAGTGTTCCACTCACGGCATCTCTTCCTTCGTCTGGACTCGTTGCTACCAGCTCTGGTCCAACAGTAATAATCTGGTCCCACGTCGTTCACTTCTTAGTGAACCCCTCAGTTATCAATAAAATACTCTGCACACTTTCTTGGTCCCACTTCCTCATAGTTTAATATTTCCCAGATGCTTTGAAATCATTCTTAGTCTCATTCAACATTTCCTGTAATATCATTTTTACTAGTTCTTATTATCAGTTAACTTATTTTCATATTTTTATATCTTTTCAGATGATTCAGTTCTTAATTTAATAGTTCCTATAAAAATACTTTATTCTTTTTACAAAGCATTTTGTAGTCCCTTGGTTAGCTGTGGGAAATTTTTATATCTATAACTTTTATTAAAGACTATAAATGGACATTTTTTATCATATAGTGATTTAAACACATGAATAAGTTTGTTATGCCGTGTCCACATCTTTTTCCCTAGAGACAACATCCCAGTCTTTCAGCATCGAGTCATCTTTTAGTGCAGCATCCTAAGTGCGTAATGACTTAGAGATGCTTGTTTTATCTGCTTCTGACTCAACAACATTAATCACGTAGATGAAAGTGAAAAAAACTCCATGTATTTCTTTTTTTCCCCTCTCTCTCTCTTCTTTTTTTTCTCGTCTATACAAACTTTAGGTGGCAGGATGAGCTGAGTGGCTGGAAGCTCTTTTTCAGATAACTGTTTGAATGTGTAAATGTTTGCTTTGTTTCTGTCTGACACCTTCATTTATAAATCAGAATTTATTGTAAACTCAAAGCACAGCCAGATGTATTAATAATTGATTAGAATAAGTACTACTAAACTTATCACACTTAATATTAAAGGTATTAATAGTGAAGTGAAAAGACACAAAATCTGATCAGAGTTAGAGAAAGATAAGATTGGGATCGCCATGCTACCAGAAACTCATCTCACTGACATTGTACATGTAAAGCTCAGAGGGACGGGTGGGACAGCTCCTCTCTTCTATAATTCTAAGAGTAGAGGAATAGCAATATTAATTCATGAAAAAACTCAACTTCACCACTGATAAAACTCTTTCAGGCCACCTTTTCAAGGATTAAATCTAAATTGAAGGATTAAAAATTAATTAAATTAAAGGATCTGAATCTTTCTAGAATGCGCCGCTAAGTGGCAGCAGGAATTGTAGTAGCTCTGTTTTTAAATCATCATTTTTGCAATATAGCCGTCTTTTTTAAGACATGGACTATTAAACATTAGATCCCTTTCTTCTAAATCCCTATTAGTTAATGATTTAATTCTAGAACATCAAATAGACT
>JBAFTA010000019.1:4090659-4101148 GCA_036919975.1 Melanotaenia parkinsoni | reverse complement strand
TCCGATGCAAGACAGAGAGATACAGAAGGTCCTTCCTTCCAGCAGCTATCAGGCTGAAGAACAAAGCCCTTAATTAAATATTGTGATTGTTTTTAAGAAAAAAAAAAAAAAAAAAAAAATTACTACTACGACAATATTGAATTTCCCTTTGGGATTAATAAAGTATTTTTCATTTCATTTCATTACATGCTAAATGTATTTGACAGCACATTCAGCTCTGGGCTTTAGCAGATTTTCAGCCATACCTGCTAACTTTATAATGTTAGGAGGTGACTTTAATTGTGGCTTGGACATGATAATGAATTATAGTCCTCCCAAACCACCGACAACACTAAAGATGTCAAAGGCAACAAAGGAACTATGTTCTGAACTTGGATTACATGGAGAGCAATATACCCCCAAAAGATATTATACATTCTTTTCACATCCACATAAAAGTCGTTCAAGAATTGATTATTTGTTAGTGTCAAGACCTATTGTAGACCATATCCACACATGTAGGATTAATCCCTGTGTTCTCTCTGATCAGTCTTCAGTTAGCTTGGGATTAGATTCTCTATATTATGACCCCCCTATCTCTACTGGTGTCTAAATCCTGTCTTGCTCATTGGCTCCTCTTTTATATCATATCTGAATGAACAGTGGGTTATTTTTCTTTCAGCTGACCGTATTCCAGACGAATCTGCAGAAACTTTTTGGGAAATGGCTAAAGCCTATATGAGGGGAACCGTGATTTCATAAACATCTGCCAAGAGGAGAAACGTAGACATAGATTTGTGGAGTATGGGAACAAACCGGGAAAGCTAGTAGCACGCTTTGTAAAAGGCCAAAGGAAGTTAATGTCACATCTTCACTTTTAGATAAAATTGTAACAAGACTATGAAACAAAATGTTTATATTTGCTTTGCTAGTATGGAAACTTGGCTTAAAGTCAGCTTAAATACAGCTGACTCCATGAGGAGCAGTGAGGTACCTGGATGGTGAGGCTAGAAGGAACTTTTATAGCAGCAAGAGATGATAAAAAGAGCAAATTTGTTCCTTCATGTGTTCTAAACATTTCTTACTCGTTCTAAAAAAAAGTAAAGTTTAGAGATGTGAACACAGATTCAGTCTGATCCTTAGTTAGATTCTTCTGATGATTTAATCCATTTTAAAACTGATTGCTCATCATTAGGATAGCAAGAATAAGTAAAAATTCACTTAAGGTCACTTTTTTTTTTCAAATATTAGTTTTT
The DNA here is from genome assembly GCA_036919975.1 of Melanotaenia parkinsoni. Lineage (NCBI taxonomy): Eukaryota > Metazoa > Chordata > Actinopteri > Atheriniformes > Melanotaeniidae > Melanotaenia > Melanotaenia parkinsoni. Next base: position 4,099,913 of record JBAFTA010000019.1, on the reverse strand, counting down.
TTTATCTTTATGTATTTATTTTTATTCTCATCTATTTTTTAAAAAGAAAACATCCATTTGTGGTCCTACATTTATTTTTATATATATGAAGTCCAGTTGCCAATAAAGTTTACAGAAAGATTTATTATGACTTTCTACGGTCTGTGTAATGTCTTTAATATAAGGCTGTGACATAATTATTCTTGCGGATTGGTCAATAAACTGCGTAGAACAGTAATAAAGTGAAGCAGACAGTACTCTGCTGCACCATGAGGGGGCGCTGGTGAGCTGACGGGTGCTTGTTGTTGCTAAGTTGCAGCAGGTCTGGTTTGTTTATTTTATATTCTGCTTCATCTGACTCCCAAGCCTAGAAAGTTGTGGTTTTAAAGAATTTAAAGAATCTTGGAACCGTGGAACTGTATACTTTTTTATACTGGGTTTGAGCACAGCTCCTTTCAGCTCAATGATCCAAGCAACTGCAGCCTTTAGACTTTGCCAGTCTGAGGAAATGGTTATTAGCTGAGAAGAAGCATTTGTGTTGATGACAGTAGCTGACCCTGGGATGTTGTTTTACCTCTGGGTCATCAGCAATCACATTGAAGTCTATAGATGACTTCGGCCACCTTTCTTCAGATTTCCATAGAAATTTGGGGCCTTCCATCGATCTTTGTTTCCAAAGACTATCTTTAATCCACAAGAAGCATCATCAGCAGAGTTTAGAGATGAAGGAATGTATCTCCAATGTGCAAATTCTGAGCAATCCCTGATTGTAGCTATTCTGTTTGCAACAAAGGTTTGAAACCTCCGGTCTTCATTTCATATGTAATTTAGAACTGATGTGCTGTCAGTCCAAAAAAAAAGGCTCTCTTCAATGGCAGCGAGAGCTCCTTTTGAAGTATTTTATCCACTCTGACAGCAACAACAGCAGCAATGAGCTCCAAACGGAGAATGTTAACAGGCTTAAGTGGAGCCACTCTTGCTTTGCCAAACAGGAAAGAAACGTGAACCTCATTATTCGTGTTTAGCATTCTAAGATATGTAGCTGTCCCGTAGCCATTCTTGGTAGCATCTGAGAAATAATGCAACTGGGTGCTAACTGTTTTTCCAAATCCTTTGGGCTTGATGCACCTATTGACCTGGAAATCTGTTAACTTTTCCAGATCTGCCAGCTGCTTGTTCCACTTGGAAAGCTATTGGATCGTCCCTGTCACATTTCATCCTGCACAGTTCCTGTAACAGCAGTTTGGCCGGGAGTATGAGAGGTGCTAGGAATCCTAATTAATCAGAGATGGAGCTTATTATGGGCAACTTGCGCCTTTTTGGTGGAAGGCCTCTCCTTGACTTTCAATTTAAACTTCAAGCTGTCTGGCTATGTCCACTTCACACGGGGTTTAGGATCTTAGCTCCCCTGGGATACTTTGAAGCACATCTGGGCTATTGCTGCTCCATTGGGTGAAAGTAAACCCTCCTGTGCTGCAAAGGGCTATGAGGTCATTAGCCATATTGACTGCCTTGTCCTCAGTAGGCAGGCTCTTTAGAAGGTCATCCAGGTAGAAATTCTTGTTGACTGTCTCAATCACATCTGGCGAAAGTTGGTCTGGTTATCCTCAGCAGTCTTTCTAAGAGCAAAGCAAGCACAGCTTGGAGAGGAAACTCCTCAATAAATGTACAGTTGTGGAATTTTTAAAGGTCTTGTTCCAGATTACCTATAAGCCACCATGAAAAATGAAAAAATCCACATACTCCCCAGTTAGTTTTACGTAATGGAACATGGTCTTTATGCCATTAATGTCACATGTTCCTGCCAAGACTTCATGAGAACCCCTATCAATGAGCTGGTTAGATTTGGGCCTTGCAAAAGTTAGTTGATGAGTGAGACCCCTTTACATTCTACTCCACAAAAAAAAACACGACCCTTATCTTATATTTCTGTATAGGTAGGGATTTTCCTGTGGGGCATTAACTGAGCCGTTACCATTGGAACAAGAAGAAGAGGCTTTGAAATGTCACCTGTACCACCTGGGCTGTAGTGTGCAAAGGCTGCATTTGGATCAGTTGCAACATCTTCATCCAACCTCGGCTCAGCATGTCCTGAGAAAGAGTAGGCTTGACCTCAGGCTTGGCTCCTTTTTTGAAATAGGACTCCATTCCATCACACTGCTTGGATGCAATGCTCCCTCCATTGTTAGCAACAGCTATCTTGGTGTCCAACTGAAGCTATTTCCTTTTTCCTCTTTAACAGATGTTCCTGTTCCTCTAGAGCATGTCCTAGAGCATTATCCTTTAATCCAGCAGCACAACCAGGAGCACAGCCTTTTCCGCCTCTGCTCTGATACATTCAGAAGCTGAGGATGATCTGCTGCTAGAGGAAGAGCTTGTAGTTGAGGAGCTCTTTTGATGCAACAGTCTCCTGGAAGATCTTAAAGCAACATTTGAGATCCTGTCATGAGATTCAGTTTGGGGCTTTTCCTTCATGGCACCACCAGCAGCTTTAACCAGAATTTCCTGCCATTTCCATTTTCATTATCCTGTTCTTTGGGAATGAGCTTTAATGTTCTTTTCCTCAACAGGAACACCAGCAGCTTCCACGTTCTTTAATCATTGCCAACAACAGATTCAGCTTGATGGAAGACGGAAAACTTTGTATTAACACAAGGATTATTCTTTGCAGTTACGAGTCTGCTACCAATGTGTTGGATTTACGCTATGTGTGCAGATCATTGCAATGGCCATTTATAAACCCCAGTCCTGAACCACAGAGCTCAATGTTGGCCGGTATATGATGTTCTAATGTCCAGATGTCCGCAGCTGGGAATCCCGGTGGCTCCAATATCTTGGTCTGCTGCAGCCTCAATACCGACGCTTTCCCAATGTCTTCAGTGCAGCTCAGATCCCAACGCGAGCCCCTGCTGTATTCCCAAAAACTCCAAAAGCTTCCTGTATAGCCACACTCCTGACACTGCTGCTTGTAATCCAGCTGGCTCCAATAGTCCGTTTCTTGCCATTTCCATTAAGCAAAATTCTTAAGCAAAAACTTAAACCCCTCTTACTGAGCTCAGGACTGTTTTACTTATTCTATTAAACAACACCTGAGTGACAGGATGGTTGACCTTAAATAACCCCAGTAGTCAAACACCACCCCGTATAGGTAGGGAAGAATCATGGCTCCTACACCGTCGCCTCGTGTACAGAGGCTACAGCTCTTTGACGAGGGGCTTGTCCACCACCCGAGGCCCTTTGCTGCATGTCTAACCCTCTCTCTGAACACCTTTCTGTCCACTAAATGTAAAATAAAGACCAGTAGAGTAGAATGAACAAAATGATAATTATTATTTGTTATGATATAGTAGTGAGTGCAATGGCTAAACATGGTTATATTATTAATTCTAACAGTTCCAGAAAGTTCATACCATTATTAAATTAAGTAAAATATATCTAAGTTTTTATAGCTTTTATGTTTTTTATGTAAAACAGGACATGATACTGTGTTGTGTTGTGTTGTAAAAGCTAAAATATTCACTCTTCCTGCTCTCTGAAACAAAGATTTAATCATGCATTCATTTGTTTGACAAAAGCTGTTTAGGAATTTAAATAGATCTGTAGTTTAAAATGTGGTATAGACACTTCTAATGAAGCTGTATCCTTCAACCTTTTATCCGCTTCATACTGCAACAAACCAAAGAGGACTTCTAATTAAAGAGTGAACTTTCTTTTTTGTATATTTCTATTAAAGCCTGAATCTGTTCCTCTCTTTGTATTAAAGTTGCCCAGAAATGACGGAGGTGGAGCCAGTGCTGGACTTCGCGTCTTCTGGGCGCTCGGGGAGGAGAAATGCCCTGCCTGACATCCTGGGGTCTCCAGCAGGTGTGAACCCCACCGACTTGCCTCTAAAGCTGGCTGAGCTGAACCTGGAAGGTACTCCCATTATTCATTGATTGATTGATTTGGTAAAATGACCTGTTGAGCATGTCACAACTTGTATAACCAACTTAGCTGATAAATTTAGTGACGAGTAAACCTGCATGGCCCTGTGACGGACAAGTGACTGTCCAGGTGTACCTGCGATGGGCAGGTGACTGTCCAGGGTTAGCAAAAAAGGGTGACATGGGCCCCCTCTCCTGTGGGCTCACCACCTGTAGGAGGGGCCATAGGGGTTAGGTTCAGTGTGAGCTGGGCAGCTGCTGAAAGCAGGAACCCTGCCGATCTGATCCTCAGCTGCAGAAGCTAACTCTAGGGACAGAGGATCACACTCTTCAGCGTCCCTGGTAAGGTCTATTCAGGGATCCTGGAGAGGGGGCTCCGTCAGGTAGTTAAACCTAAGATTGAGGAAGTGCAGTGTGGTTTTCATCCCAGTCGTGAAAGAGTGGTCCAGTTCTACACACTTTTCAGGGTCTTGGAGGGGGTATGGGAGTTTGCTCAGCTAGTATTCATGTGCTTTGTGGACTTGGAGAAGGCATTCAACCGTGTCCACCAGGGGCTCCTATCGGGGGTGCTGTGGGAGTATGGAGTGCCAGACCTCCCTGTATGACCGGTGTCAGAGCTTGGTCCCTATTGCCGGCAGTTATTCAGATTAGTTTCCAGTGAGGGTTGGACTCTGCCAAGGCTGCCCTTTGTCTCCGATTCTGTTCCTAACTTTATGGACAGAATTTCTAGGTGTAACCGAGGCATTGAGTGGATCCGGTTTGATGACCTAAGGATTGGGTCTCTGCTCTTTGTGGATGATGTGATTCTGTTGGCTCCATCGGGCCGTGATCTTCAGCTCTCGCTGGAGCGATTGGCAGCCAAGTGTGAAGTGGCTGGGATGAGAATCAGCACCTCTAAATCCAAGACCATGGTCCTCAGCCAGAAAAGGGTGGAGTGCATTCTCCGGGTCGGCAATGAGGTCCTGTCCCAAGTGGAGGAGTTCACGTATCTCGGGGTCTTGTTCACAAGTGAGGGAAGGATGGAGCGGGAGATCGACAGGCGGATCGGTGCGGCGTCTGCAGTGATGCGGACTCTGCATCGGTCTGTCGTGGTGAAAAGGGAGCTGAGCCAAAAGACAAAGCTCTCGATTTACCGGTTGATCTACATTCCTACCCTCACCTATGGTCATGAGCTGTGGGTAGTGACCAAAAGAATGAGATCACGAATACAAACGACCGAAATGAGTTTTCTCTGCAGGGTGGCCGGGCTCTCCCTTAGAGATAGGGTGAGAAGTTCGGTGATCCGTGAGGGGCTCAGAGTAGAGTCGCTGCTCCTCCACATCGAGAGGAGCCAGATGAGGTCCACATCATTTATCCTTTTGGCTCCACAAACTCTCAAATACTTTAATCCCTTGCTTACAAATCTCTCAGCAGATTCTGTCTCCCACAGTTTTAATTAGATTTCTTTATTTTTCTGGTGGCAGATGGTCCAGGAGGCGCTCAGTCCCCCTCGGCAGAGGAGCCTCCAGCCCCACCGGAAAGTTCGGAGGGGAAGGAGGGATCGTAGAGGCTTGCTTATTTCCGTCCCCAGCGATAACCTGAGACACGAGATGAGGAACGAGTGGAGATCTGCAGAGAGTCAGTCTGGTGCAAAGCAGCTGAGCCACTGAGGGGAGCAACTCCACCAGGATGCCAGCCGGGACATTTAGCGCTACCTGAAAAGAGCCGGACGTCGCTCGGTTCGGAACTACGAGTGTGTTTCTGTGTACAGGCAGAGAATTAAAGGGACAATGACAGATTCTGCTCTGTACTCTACTATTTTTCTATGGTTTATTTAAAACTAAAGAACATGAGAACATTGTAATTGACCTTTTCCGTTCATTCCCTGCTGTTTTTTTAAATGATGTGTGTCAATGAACGTAGTGAGAGGCTGTCGTCAGCCTGTAGTGGCTTGAAGCCCGTTAATCCAACCTCAAAGCCGTACGTAACTTCAGGAAATTGGGAATTGTGTTGTCCTGCTCACTGATGCTTTTATCTACCGTCTGTATTTGAATCAGAAGCTTATCTACTCTGCAGTTGTACAGTTTGTACCCTTCATGACCAGACTGTTTTGACGTCCAGGGAGCCAGTACATTTTTTAGGTGTGCTTATGGTGCAATGTGATGAAAATGGAGTCCTTCCATATATGGAGTCCTTATCTTGAGACATTCCTGTAGAGAATAGTGTCCCACTCTCTGCTTTAATAAGATTCTGAAAAAAACTTAGATTTGCTTTTGATTTTTCAAAAATGAAAGCTGCTTTGAAAAGCCTGGTAATCTAAACGTGCCCAGTGGCGGTCTAAACTGAAAATGTGCTTTGTGTTAGCTGTTAGATCTTCTAACTTTGGGCTACAGATCTAATAGGGGGTCATTTCTGCCGCTCGGACTGAAGATTGAAGAAAACCCTCATTCTGCACCCAGTCTGGGAAAACTCTCTGTTTTGTGTCAATTTCCAACTTTGTAATACAGATTGTCATGACATATGGCTGATGCCCGGCCACACAAGCCAGCATCGAACATCTTCACCATCGTGTAAAAAACGGCAGCACGCCTTCTGCTTCTCCACCCGGAGAAAAGTCTGTTCACACTCATTAGCACATGGCGGAGCTGCGAATGGGCGACCGGATGGAGATGAAGGAACAATGGCGACAATGCACGCTTTGCCAGCCACCTCCCCACTGCTACTGCTGTGTGTGTGTATATGTATATATATATATATATATATATATATATACACACAGACTGTAGTACAACCCGGTTGTGTTGCTGTGACCAGACTGTTTGCATACTGTACCCTGACAGAAATGATGTTCTGTGATTGTCTCTGTTTGAAGATGTGTTGCCGTGTCTTTCTATGGATGTGTTTCCCAAATGCAGCGAGGGAGGCCTGAAGGCGCTGCAGCCTCATCCTCATGCTGTAATTCTGGTGAAGTTCTCATGCTCCACACTTTCAATCAGAGGTGTATTTTGTAGTGTCCTGATCTCTTTAGTGGTTCATATATTTTACTTCTCTGGGCTGAATCCTTTATCTTGATTCTGTCTGGTAGTGAAATTTGTCAGAATAAATCCAAAAGCTTTACATATTCCAGGCTGTGTTGAATGGTTTCATTTCCATGTACTCAGTCCCAGTAGTCATCCCCCAGAAGATTTAACATCACCTCTTTTATTATCTTGATGAACCTGTCTTAATAATTGCATTACATAAATTTGCATTTTACTTTGTACATTTTTAGAAAATGTACAATGTAAAATCTTTGCTCATTGTGGCTGCTCCATAAACAAACCCTTTTGCTCCAACGATTTATCCTCTCTTTATGCTTTAAATGAATATTGGGATTGTGAATGTCAGTCTACCGTAGCCACTCTCTATGTACTGTTTTTATTGTTTTAGCCACAATTAACTTTTTCAAGATCATCACCAAGTTAATTTACAAACACAGCTTTAGACGTCATCAGCTCTGTCGTTGCTAGGCTACAAATACAGCCTTACAGTCACACATTCATTGTGATTAGGGGTGGGCAATATCATATCGTTTGCGGTTGTTTGCGTTGTGTGTTTTTGACACAGGTAGAAAATGTAATATCGTGATGTCACATGATCACACGTTTCCAGGCCGATGACGTCGTTTAACGCAGCACAGTGTTGCTCTGTGAAGCTCAGCTGATCAAGTAAACAAGGAAACATTTGGAGAGCAAAGCAGGGTGTGGTTGTACAATATATAAAATGTTGATTTTGGCTTCAAAAACAACAAACAAACTGTAATTCACACGTTTCTAAAGACAGCACACATCTGCCACTTCCCATGGTGAATCCGGGCAAAGAAGTAGACTGCCTCCATTGCACCCCAATGCAGCTAACTTAGCAACTGTCGCTATAGTTAGACCCTTATAGGGACGCTTTCTTAAAGCAGGTGTAGCGACAAATCCAGTGATTCTTTTGGGGCGTTATAGGAGACTTATCTCTGTCTGATCTCCTATCTATTGGCTGTGTTGTCTGCTGTCATTTCTCTAGACGTAACATCACAGACGTTTCTGCAAATGTTGACAAACAGCACGGGTAAACATAGCTGCAGCTTCAGCACCGCTGTAACTTTTGGGAATTAAAAACTTAATAAGACCAGCAAAACGCAACGCCTATGGCTGAATCCACCATATCCACTTTCATCCACCTTAAAATACACCTGGAGAGGTCAGCCTCTGTAATATGAAGCTAATGTTGGCATCTAGTGCAGGGGTTACCAGCTGTGGACCTGTTGAGTCACTATCCTGCAGATTTGACATGTTTACCTGTTGCAAGACAGTTGATCAAAATTATTAATGGGTCATTAGAGGCTTGTGCAGAATTTAAAAACATATGGACCAGGTGTGTTGCTGCAGGAACATGTCTTAAACTGGCAGGACAGTTGGTGCAGCAACTTGTTTACTAATCTAAATAAATTTCCATGTTCATTTCCAGGTTTTCCAAATTTGGTAAAGTAAAGAAATCATCCAGAGGATAGGGAATATTTTAGTTTAGGCTACAGATCAATGCTGTTACTAAATGCTGGCAGATAAAAGGGGATTTCAAATCCCATGGATATTATAATGCATCTTCTAAGCAGATCTAGTGGCAGGAGTTGCTTGGCAGATTACTCATTACAACTAAAAGTGACTTGAGACTTGGACTTACAAAAAAGTCTATAAAAGTCTTTATTTTGCTGTATGCATTATACCAAGTCGAGCAAAAGATAGAAGGATTTTACTGAGGCTGTTACTTCCTGTTTGGCCAAAGACATCAATATCATCTATGATATTATTATCAAGATATTTCAGAAAAAAATTGCGATATCTTTTTTTTCTGATATTGTCCACCCCTAATTGTGATTTCTGGAGACTTAACGCCTCTGCAGCATCACCACCATTCCAGCAGTTAGTTGTCAGCCTGCCTTTAGGAAGATCAGACCATAATCTGGTTCTTCTCTCTTACACTTACAAGCCCATCATTCAGTAGCAACCAGTCATCACCAGACTATTAAAACCTAATGAAGCTAAAGATGCTCTCAGAGGTGCTTTGAGGCCACAGACTGAAAACATCCTCTGTGAACCAAATGGAGAGGACATCAATGCCACAAGTGTGAGATAGATTATCCCAGGGGTGCCCAAGTCCGGTCCTCGAGATCTACCATCCTGCAACTTTTAGATTTCTCCCAAACAAACCAAACTTTGCAACTAAATGAACTAGGATTGGTTGGAAGGGCTGGTGTGAATGCACCCTTAGTACCAACATGGCCTGGTTTAACCAGCACAGCCTACCTGAGTATTGTTGCTGACCATGTCCATCCCTTTATGACCACAG
>JBAFTA010000019.1:4048259-4062484 GCA_036919975.1 Melanotaenia parkinsoni | reverse complement strand
GAGCTGCTGTAACAAGTGAATTTCTCCACTGTGAGATAATAAAGTCTGATCTAATCTAATCTAATCTAATCTAAATATACTTCTACTTCTTGTCTGCAGTTCAGCCATGCTACACTGCTATTGATCTCTCTTTTAGACAGTCTCATTAGAAGTTATGTGTTTAAGGGTGTCTGAACTCTCTCTTAGAGATAGGATGAGAAGGTCGGTCATTCAGGAGGAGATCAGAGTAGTCGCTGCTCCTCCACAGCCAGAGGAGCCAGATCAGGTGATTCAGACATCTGGTCAGGATGCCTCCTGGACACCTCCCTGGTGCAGTTCCAGGCATGTCCTTTTGGGAGGAGGCCCTGGGGAAGATCTAGGACACGCTGGAGGAACTACTTCTCTCAGCTGTTCCCTGGCCAGAAGAGAGGGAGGAGAGGGAAGTCTGGGTTTCCCTGCTTAAGCTGCTGACCCCAAACCCGACCTCGAAGCGGCAAGAAGATAGATGGATGGATGGATGGATGGATGGATGGATGGATGGATGGATGGATGGATGGATGCATGGATGGATGGATGGATGGATGGATGGCTGGATGATGATTATTTCCAACCCTGGCCTTCAGTGCCTATTCTTCTGTGTTTTTCTTACATTTCTAGGAGCTCATGTTAAAACCTGCTGCCTATATGAACCACTTTTAGTGAATGACATGGACATTCATGGACATGTAGGAATTCAGAATATACCAACTTTAACTGGGAAGAAATTTTAAAAAGGCCATTTTAAGTTGGACAGCCAAGTTGAGACAGTAAACGAAGCAATGATTATGCATCATCATTTCTATTGTAAGAAAAGTTTGTAATCATGGAAGAGAAATTGTTAATAAGAAGAAAGCTAAATCAAACGTTTCAACTCTCAAATTTAAGCATGATTTTCATTTTCCAGTTTATTCCATGGCGAATTCATGGATTTCACTGTGTTAAATGTTTATTTTATTTGTTCTAGTTAATCAAATTTATTTAAATGTACTAGGTTGATTAAAATAACAATAATTGCTTAAAAATACTGTAATGATTTTTTTTTAACTAAAATCTTATTTTGAGGATGTCTTTTAACATTTTTGTTCTATATTAACAAATAAAAAAAACGCCGTTTCTTAACTAAAGGTTCGTTTAGCTTATTGTCCCAGTTAAAAGACCACAAAAACTACAATTCCCAGAGGGAGCTGCGTCCGAGAAGCCAGCCAGTGATTGGTGGTAAGGAGCGTGACGACAGTGGCTGTGGGCCATTTATCCGCGCGCTCGCCGTGCTCGCGCTGAGGGCTCGTGGTGATCTCTGTGAGACAGCAGCACAGCATCCACAGCTTGGTGAAGGTGGGTGTGACTGGCAGCATCTCTACCACCGAAAAACAGCCACGGGAACTGCTTTTTGTCGTTTGTAGGTAAGAGTTGGATAAATCTGAAGCTTTGTAAAGAATTACGGGTGCGCTCTTTTTTCATCTTTTATTCATGGATGGTAAATTTCAAAATGTAAACATTTTTTTTGTAGTTTTTTTGTGTGTGTGTTTATGTTCACTGTTAGCATTGCACATGAACTTTAACGTGGCAGGTTTCCAGTAGATACGGTAGACATTACGGGGTATTTTTATTTGATTTCTTTTATTAATGTCGGTGTTGTTCCCCTTGACTGAAGCGGCAGCTGTGTTTTTATGGCGGCGTCTTGGCGGGGGTTAGCCTATTGTATGGTGGCAGACACTGGCACAGTTGGCACCGACAGAGAGACGGCTGGGACTTCTTTCCTGGTGAATTATTGGGCTTCACTTGCCTGTTTTCACCCCCTCGTGTGAGGAAAAAGCGGAGTTATTGAACATCCAGTCTGTGAATCTTTGTCTGCAGCTGCTCGTCGGTCGCGGTTAAAAGCGTCTTTGTTTGGTGCTGCTCGCTCCAGATGAAGCTAACGACACCAGCAAAGCTTGATTTGAAAGAACGGGGCTGTTGTCATCCAGGACTTTGTGGGGTTGGGTCTGCAGCTCAGTGAAAGGCCAGCTGCGGAGGGCAGCTTCTTATGCCAGGCTGTGGCTTTTCAACTGGCCTTGTTATAGTTATGTTAATGAGGTTTTAGCAGTTTTTATAAATAAAGCAAGTAAACATGCAAATGCAGAGTTAAGCTAGCTGTTAGCTTTAATGAAACACCAGGGGAGGGGTCCTTTCACTCGGTGGATCCAGCTGGTCTCTGACGGTTTGGCATCACATGGCAGCTGCTGTCACTTAAGCATTCTCTAAAAGTGAATTTAATACTTTTTTAAAAAAAAACAAAAAACAAATGATGACTGAGCAGCAGATTCTCAGTCTGGCCTTGCATACTCAGTTGGCTTTTGTTTCCCATCTGTGCACCCACCCCCTTCCTCCTCCTCCTCCAGCTCCAAACACATGGTGCGAGGAACAGGTCCTCCCCTGGTGAGTCTCTGCCCGGATACGCTTTTTGTTCGCTAATATAACTGCAGATATGCACATTTTTGGCTGGGTTTGGCCCAGTCTGTACCTGGCACTGCTTGCCATACCCACACCCTAATCACACACCACCATCATCAGCAGCCTTTTGTTTCAGCTCAGTGTGACTCCTCTTTCATCAACGGAACGGCCCCATCTATTTTTCTGATTGGGATTGATTGTTCCCACATTGATCTGGATAAACAATGAGGCCGTGCCACATGTGGGCACTGACTGCCCCTGGCTGCATTTTTCTTTTTGTTTGTGGATTGATGGGCGGTGGTTGCATGCAGTGATCAGTAATTCCTCCAGATGTCGCTGTTGAGTCCTCTTTTAAGCTGGTTGTTGACAGAGACGGGCATCTAGAAATGCTACAGATCGTCCACCAGCGGCTGCTACTTACGGGTTTCTCAGTCTGGACTCATTTGCATGAATGTGACTATTTATTTCTTCTCTTTTAGGTAGATTGACCTGCAGTACAAATTCAAAATGGCAGCCTCTGAAGGTGAATTAAATCCTCCATTTTAAAATCTAAAGTAGTGGGTGAATGCTAGTAGTTTTTAAGCATGAACTTTTTTTGTATGTGTTTTTTCTTGTTTAGATATCCAGGTCAAGGAGCTCGACAAGCGAGCATCTGGCCAGGCCTTTGAGGTCATTCTGGGAGCTCCTGCTCCTGATGCAAAAGGCGAGTTTCCTTTGTCTCCTCCTAAAAAGAAGGATGTGTCCCTGGAGGAGATTCAGAGAAAGCTGGAAGCTGCAGAGGAGAGACGCAAGGTAATAACTTCAACTCTGATCCTCCATCCTGCAGGTTTTAGATGTTTCTTACACCAACATACCCGATTCAGATTAAAATGGATCCAACAGCTTATGAACCATTATTTTGAAGTAGTAGTAGTACAACCTGCTGGACGGTGGCCCCCGAGGTCCAGAGTCTGAGATCCTGCTTGAGTTGGAAATCAGAAACTAAAAGCGGACCTCTCCGTTTTTCAGAATCACGAAGCCGAGGTTCTGAAGCACTTAGCTGAGAAGCGTGAGCATGAAAAGGAGGTGATGCAGAAAGCAATGGAGGAGAACAACAACTTCAGCAAGATGGCCGAGGAGAAGCTCAACCAGAAGATGGAGGCCAACAAGGAGAACCGCACGGCCATCATGGCAGCCATGAACGAGAAGTTCAAAGAGAAGGTTGGTGCTGTCCTGCAGCGGGTCGTCGGCGCTGCACGTTCGCCCTGTTCTAACTTTTCTCTCCTCCGTTTACCAGGACAAGAAGTTGGAAGAGGTGCGGAAGAACAAGGAAACCAAAGATCCCGGCTCAGAAGAAGGCACCTCGGAAGACTGAGGCTTCCACCCGGGGGGTTGTACAGGGTTTTTTACGTATCCAAAGATTGATTTATGTTTCTGTTCGGCCAGTATTTTTTTCTTTTCACTTCCCACCTTTTTGAAATAAAAAGTTCCACTTTGTGAAGTTTTTCAATTCTCCTGCTATCAGTGTAGTTGCTGGTCATGTGCCCCCCCCCCTCGTTGAGTCTACTGTATTCACCTGATATGTAGCTTGTCAGTGCAGCTTGAGCTCTTTTTGACCAATAACCATGTGTTCTTCATTTTGAAGCATGTTTCTATGCATTGGTCTTTTATTGCCACGTCATGGTGCATTTTGGGAATTGTCTGTGAATCACACCTGTTCTCGGCACTTACTGTATATCTGAATAAAATAAAAGTAGCACAATGTTGGACAGAGGCGTCAGCTGTTGCACATGCCGACGTTCTGGTGCAGCTTTGCTTCCAGGTTCTGCTCGTTCTGCTCCTGCAGCTCGTGATTTGTGCCACTGCTGCTGATTCTTTGGCTTTTTTTGCAAAAAAAAAACATTTGGGGTAGTCTTCAAAGCACACAACTTCTTGCTGTATAGCTGTGAATTAAACATGCCAGACATTTTAAATCGAGATCTTCAGAAATTTACAATTTACTACTACACATGGATGCAAAGAGCAATACACTATGGCATCTCAGAAGTGGCTCCTTGACTTAAACTGTTGTACTAAAACAAAATAAAATAAAAAAAAAAAGTAAATGCATGTTTTTTTTTGTTTTGTTAATACCTTTTCTGGTGTTTTTTTTTTTTTTTTTCTCTGTGGGGGATATAGCATAAATGTTTTCTCCAGGCAAAAAAAAAAAACAAACGTAGTTTGTATTTAACATAAACTGGAAAATATTCCCACACTGACGGCGTGACACTGGCAGGCTGTTGGAAGATGCTGGAAAACTTAAGGTTACTACTAATGCTCTACTTTATAACCCCAACATAAGAAACCTGTCTCGTGCACTATGATGTTTTACCTGCAGAAATTAGTTGGCCGCTGTCCAGCAACAAGCTGCAGTCTTTGTCTCCCCCTGGTGGCGGAATGGCTGTATCACATCCAAGCTTGGACGACTTGCAAAAAACATGGCTATTCAACGTTTTGGTGAAATTTACAGGATATATAAAAAGTAGATGCTGCACTAATACATCGCCACTATAGGACATTTAAGTAGAAGCATGCAATAGTAATTCATTTTGTGAAACAGCAGCTAACTGGTGGGCGACGCCTTGGTCTGATGAGACAACTTCCCACTGAAGCAGAACATTTTGTGGTTGATTCAAGGTTTTGTGGTTATTCTCAGAAAATTATGTGCAATAAAAACTTAAACATTGAGTTCATGCACATTCAGAAGTTCACCTGTACAGGTTGCAGGCAGGAAGCTTCATTCTGGTATCATAAAAAAATTGATATGAACTTTTTTATAGTGGTGTACGATTTTGAATAATTGTTTTTAATAAATACTTGTAAAGTGTAACAAATATTCTGAATAAAAACTATGAGTCTGAATATTTTGAAGCAAAACCGGAACACAAGCAGATGGTAAAGAGAAAAAGACATTTCAACGGTAATTTCCAGCCATTTGTAAAAATCAGAACGTATTACAAAGTAAAAGAATTTGGTCTTTAATAGTTAGTCCCATGTTTACATGGTTACCTCTGCTTGTTAGATTCAGGGTCTTGATCGTGTTAAAACCCATCCATCCATCATCTGTTCCGGTTTGCCCATTCAGGGTCGCGGGGCAGCTGGATCCTGACCCAGCACTCGGCAGGTGAGAGGCAGGTACACCTGGACTGGTCACCAGGCCATCACAGCATCTTAAAACCATGTTAGGAATCCAACTCAGGCCTGGAACCAGAAGCTGGGATCATTTATGACCCCAGATAGAATGAAAAATGTATTTCTATTGGTATCTCATCACTTTAACAAATAACTGTTACGTTTTTCTTCTCTTAGATCAGGGGGTCAGACTCCAGTCCTGAAGGGGGCGCTATCCTGTAGGTTTTCGTTGTTTCCCTGGTCCACCACACCTGACTGAAATGAATGGGTCCTTGTGAAGAAAAGAGGAACACACAGGATTTTCTGAATCTGAAGAGATGTTTTATCTGTTAGAGACCCCTCACATGAAAAAAAGAAGATCTGTTTACTACATATTTGGGCCGTTTTGGTAAATCTGTTCTATTATTGGTAATAACTCAGATTATTAACTTTTTGCTTGTTAAACCAATTTCTTTTTTTTTTTTCTTAAGTCTTTATGTGTTTTCCCCGTTGTAAAAACTCTGAACCTTCCTAGTTAGTTATAAGAACAATTTAGTTTGAATATTTAAAGCTTAAATACCTCGCCCTCCACACACACCCAAAAATAAATAAATAAAATCATGACATCGTACATCTCTGCAAACAACACCAGCTCTTTAAAGTTAAACAGTCATTTTAAGCCCTTTAACCAGCAGCTCCAGCTGTTCTCTGACTGAGTCTACAACATGTTACAGAACTTTAACTTTCTACATGTTTTCCTCCACATGCTGCATTAATAGGCATTAATATGTGACGGTAAGCCAGGATGGGATCTGCCAGCAGTAGCGTCCAGTCTGGTCCTGGAGCAGAGGGGGACGTCTCCGGATCTGGAAGCTAATGGATGGGGGAGAGGCAGAAGCTGCTCACTGAGTTTCCAAAAGTGATTAGCATCACTGATTTAGCTGAGTTCTGATGGGTGTCTTAATTTAATCGGTGTACCATAAACCGTGCACTGACAAACGTTCCAAGTTGTTTGGATGGGTCTGAATCTGCAGGTCTGAATTTTCAAGTCTGAATCTGCAGGTTTCAGGGTCTGCAGACACATGCTTCTCACCATGCTTGACATTTTAATTAATTTCTTAGGCCCATCTTTACCACTAGATGTCAGTAATTTATCCACACTGTACCTTTAATCTCAGAGAAGCTGTTTCTGTTATTTCCTCAGTAAAAACGCCCAAATGCAGCAGGTGTGAAGAAAGGTCCATCCTCACGGCTTCTGTATTATTCAAAAAGCTAAATAGCAGCCAATCAGATAACTGAACATCATCATTTTGAGCTTCTCTATAGGGGCACTTTGACAGAGAAGTGCTAAGAGCGCAGTTCTAAGAACTGCCTGCGTCAAATTTATTTCTATGAACTGCCTTCTCCAGGGGAACAGTTTCATGTCGCATTTGCACATGAGTCAGGGACCGATGTGACGCAACCGTCTGCTGGTCTGGAGCAAAGCTGATGACTGGTGGAAAAAGGTTTTACCTATGAGCAGCGGATAGAGAATTTCCGTATGTCCAGAAAGACGTTTCAGTCTATCTGTGGTCGCCTGAAACTGCACTGGAGAGGATGGACACGACTTACCGTCTGGCTGTACAGCTTGAAGCGAGAGCTGCTGTTGCCCTGTGGAAACTTGCCACTAACTCAGAGAACAGGAGCACAGCACACCTGTTTGGAGTTGGTATTTCAACTGCCTGTTGGAGAGAGGTCTGCTCCTCTGTGGAAGAAATCTTGTTGTCGGAAGTCATCAGGATGCCAGATGCTGAAACATTAAAAGGCAACCCTTTTCCACAGCTAGATGCTCCACTACAACCACCTGCTGCAGATACTGAAGGAGCTGCAGCCTTGATGCTTTACCTCCTGCCTTCTAACTAATCACAACACACCTTTTCATTATAAGCATGTTGTGGAAGTTGGATAGATAGAACATACATGTATACATGATGTAAACATTTAAAGAGAAAATGTTCCATAGAAAATGCATCATGTGTTCAGAATAAAGTCTGATTTATATTTCATAGCTATTATTGGTTAATTACTACTTAAAATTTTTATTAACTAATATTTCATAGATGTAGTAAAACCACGTCCAACGGACATAAACTGAATGCCTCTGACTTTTCAGTCATTTATTTTTTATAATGAATACAGCCGGGCTAAAATAACTATTTACATATGTGTGTGATGTATATGATGTTGCATATCACTTTGGCTTTTCTTCCCATCCTGTCCATCACGATCTCTGCTGGCTTCAGCTCTGCCCGTTCAGCCGCTCGCTCTGTGCCTGTTCCTGGAGGAACTGCAGCTGCTACTGAAGCGTGCATCACTTCTGCTGGTCAGCATCTGACCCACGCTTGTCCTGCACAGTAGCCAGAAGAGTGTCGGCCCTTTTCTCTTTCCTGGAGAAGACAGGGAGGGTGGAGACAGATGCTTAACATACAGCAACTATAATAAAATACTTTGAATTGTTATATGGTGGCACTCAACAAGATGCATGTACAATGCAACAGGATGTTTACCAGGTCTAGGGCGGCAGAGGGTGCTGGCAGCTGGCTGGTGCTGCTGTTCTGCCCTCACATATGTTCTGTCATTGTATTTAGCAATTTAAGGTAGTTAAAGTAGAGTTAAAAGCCATTTTTTGTTCTATCACATTGAGCATGTGTTTTTTCAAGAAACATAATAGATTAAATCTGTTTGATGGTTTAACACTGCCTCCTACTGGCTGTTCAACATAAGCAGCAGCTAAACTGCGTATGGTAAAAAAGGGTATTTTTTCCCAAGCTCGCAGAGTGAGCAGACATATGTGTCGTTCTCTGTCAGTCCTCGCTGCCAATGCCGTTGGAAAGAGTATAGTCTGTAAGTTTGTCTGACTCTTAGTGTGTGTTAGGTTAACACAGTGAAACGACCATCGTAAATTTCTTTTGGTAAATATGGTTTGTATTTAATTGATGAAACTATTACCCTGTTGTATCGGTTAGCATGCTGTATGCTAGCATTTGCTTTCTCCTTGGGGGAATGTTTTGTCTTCCGGTTGCTAACATGATTTTGGATTTATCTCTTACATGGTCTTTATATTTGATACCTCTTTTTATGCACTTGTACAGTGAAAGAATGTCCTTTATTCATTTTTTTCTATTGCAGTTTTACAAAAATGAAGAAAATAATGTGGTTCAACAGTAAAAGCTACGAAGCTCGTCTCCTGAGTGGTCACTGGAACCTTGTGTGTTTAGCTCTATGCATAGGCTGAATAACCACATTCAGCTGAGGACAGAAGACTAGCTGATGGTGGTTGATGATGGCTCTGGTGTAGTTGCTGAAGGAATAAACATTTAGAATAAAAAACAATTTTTAAACATGAATGATGGCTTACCATTAATTATAATTCTGTGTGGCTCATTCCAACAAGACGTCAGTAAGATGCCACATGGTGTGTTTGTGCTTAGCTCTTATTGCTGCCATTATATCAGCAGCATAGATTACTCATATGCATATGCAGTAGGAATGTTCTACTCCGGGTGTAGGCATGCAGAGGGTGCTGGCTAATGCCACAGCTGGTTCTGGTGTTGCCACTGAAGGGATAACACAAGTTATAAACATGAAGGATGCTAATAAAGCTAACCTTTCATTATAATATATAGTGTAAAATTTTCAATCATACAGAAGTGCAAAAGTTGTAAAAGCAGTCATTTCATTAAACATGGAAATTAAACATGGAAAAAAGTTTAAGTCCAGTTGAAATGACTGAGCTTGCTGTTACAATCAGCTCGGTGTGTCTCTATCAGCTCCCCTTATTCCATTTAAACCAGTATCTGTATGTGAGCACGCCTCATAGCAGCGGCCAGCACAGTGGTGGAGGGATGATGGTCTGGACACCTGCAGTCATTGAGTGGACCATGAACTCCTCTGGATACCAAAGTCTTCTAGATTCAGATGTGAGTCCATCTGTCTGACAGCTTAAGCTTGGCTGGAACTGTGTCATGCAGCAGGACAAGGATCCTAAACTCCCCACACAAAGACTCAAGCCGAGAACTGAACCAGGAACCTTCTTGCTACCACAGCACCTTGCAGCCCTAAATGTAAAACCTTTCTAAGTTAAAGACACAGCAACTGTTTTTATTTCCATCATACAAGGCCTGGTCAGGGCTTTAACGCGTA
Organism: Melanotaenia parkinsoni; assembly: GCA_036919975.1. NCBI lineage: Eukaryota > Metazoa > Chordata > Actinopteri > Atheriniformes > Melanotaeniidae > Melanotaenia > Melanotaenia parkinsoni. The sequence goes on along the minus strand of JBAFTA010000019.1, from coordinate 4,052,725 downwards.
TGTTCCTGATCATCTGATGCTCTGACCAGCACTTGAGGACGACACACGGTGAAGACGACTTCCTGAAATTCAAACTTACCATCAGAACGAGGAAGAAAGGGGATTTAAGAGACTTTGAATGTGGCATGGTAGTTGGTCTGAGTATTTACTGGGATTTTCACACATAACCATATCTAGGGTATCCAGAAAATGGTCTGAAGAAGAGAAAATATCCAGCGAGCAGCAGTCGTCTGGACCAGAATGCAGCAGAAGACCCCACCAGGTGCCTCCTGTGAGCTAAGAACAGGAAACTGTCATGATCACGGATTATGTTCACGATTTATGTTCATGGTTCATGTTCTTGGTTTTCTTGTATTTAAGGTTATGTTAGTCCTGTGCTGATTTATGTTTCCTGCTCATTCACTTTACCTGTCTAGTTTAGCCTAACGTGTATTTAAGTCCATGGGTTTCAGTTCTTCCTTAGTCCATTACTCCCCGTTAGATGTAGTCCAAGCCAGGTTTACCGTTCTTAGTTCATGCTACGTCAGAGTTTTTCCCTCCAGAGTCTTTTGTTATGTGAGTTTAGTTTCATCTCATCAGTGTTGGGGAAGTTACTCTAAAAAAGTAATTATTTACTATTTACTCTTAACTTCTGTAAATTGTAATGAAATTACTTTACTCGTTACTGCATTTGCAAAGTAACGTCACTACTTATTACTTTACCATTTCTTAATTCACCGTGTAGACATGGACAAACATCATAGCCGAATCATCGCTGCCTGTCTGCGTAGTGTTTACTGTATATTGTAAACAAAATGGCTTTAAAACCACAAGAACGACGTCCCTGTTTGTGGGAAGAAATGGACACACTTGTCTCATAATCATTTTATCTAGTATTTTTCTAAACCTGGGTAATTCAATAGTCGGGAGGTGGAGCATGTCTCCTACAATGAACACTGCAACTAGCTTGTTAATTTTTGTCTTATCAGCTGCTGGGTTCCAGGAAATGTTGAAAATAGTTTAGCTTGTTGAGGCGGGTCGGCTGCTTGTTTAGGCGGGTCGGCTGCTGAAGGACTCCTTCCACTGACCGGCGAGCAGGATCTTTCTCCTTGGACTGAAATGGGACTGAACTGAAGATAATGCGAATATTACCACTGACCAAAAGCCCCTGTCTCCGTCTCCAGCTTAATTTTTCTTTTCCCTCAGTTAGTGCAGAATCAGCTACGTCACGCAAATTGATCTCTATGGCAACGTGCCCAGGCAAGCACACACACAGGCAGCAGCATGCGCGCACCACTTAAAACAGATCAGAACTTTACACATAGACAAACACGGCTCGAAAAAAGCAGAAAAACACGTTACTGTAGTCCAGTAAAGTCATTTCATTAGCAATATTTTAAGTGTAACACATTACTTCACTTTGTTACCCAAAAAAGTTTAATTGTTACTGTAACGTGTTCCTTTGTAAAGCCTGGTACACATAACAACTTTTGGGCTGTTTTTGTCCCGATTTTGCCTCTTTCTGACCTTGGATGGCAAACGGCCGATCATCGTGAGATTTCCCTGTCCAATCATCATGTGGTCTGTGGTGTGTTACGAGCCGATTTGTCCCGATAATCCACTCCGAAACGGCTCGTAGCTGACAATCAGAAATATTGCACATGTTCAATATTTTAGAGCCGATTTCTGAGGAACATCAACGACTCGTGCGTTGTGACTGCGTTGATGGTGACGTGGTATGTAGCCAATCAGAGAGTGAGCTGGCTGGGGAACAAGGAAGGATATAAAGTCCAATGTTCACGCCGTCTCCAGTCTGTTAGTTTTTTCAGTTCTGGCTTTTTCTGTTAACAATAGTCCCCAGACCACCATCATTCCCTCGTCCTATATATCCCCTTCCATAGTGTGTTGTGTTTTCCGATTGTTACTATGTTTCTTCTTCTTCCTTTTTTGCCAGTTGTTGCTATGGTTCTTCTTCTGTGTTTCAACGTTTCTCTGGCTCGGAGGACTAGATTGTAAATGAGTTGCGGGACAGTATCGTCACGTGTGTGTTATTCTGGTGATGACATTATCGGCGCACACCACACACACATTATGATCAAAACTGTTTAGCGCCTGATTTTTTATCTTCACGTGTGAGGTGTCGAACCGATAAAAATCTCATAAGATTAAAAAATCGTTATGTGTGTACCAGGCTTAACGCGTTCCTCCCAACTCTTCATCCCATTAAAGCCTTTCACCTGCACCGGTCTGCCTCCCTCCGTACACCTGCACTTGGGTCCTCACCCCTCAGCATCGTAGGGCTGCTCGATTATGGCAAAAGTAATAATCTTGATTATTTTGATTGTGTTATATAATCAAGATCTCAATTTCAATTATTCATTTATTCACTTTTTTAATGTAATTTTTTTATGTATTAATCAATCGATCACGAGAGAGGGGGAGAGAGAGGGGGGCCGCCAGTCTGTCTGTGGTAATCCAGACTAGCATCTTTCCACCAGGTCCCTGTAGCTATTGTTTGTCTCAGACCAGCAGCTATGTTCTGCCCAGTGTGATCTGCAAAACATGAGTTTGGAGACATTTCGTTTTCACGTTGAAATCTGCGTCAATGAAATGTAGCGTGACATTTATGTACGGCTCTCTGGTGAGGCTTGACCACAGGTCCGTAGTGGTGGCGAAACATTGGACTGTAGCCATGTCCTTCACAACAGCCTCACCACACTCATCATACAGGGCAGGAAGAGACACTCCACTAACATGGAGAAAGATGGCAGTGATACCATTTGTCCAAAGCGGTGACGAGGTTCTTAAATCTCGGGTTGTTAACTGAGCACTGGTCTTTAGTGAGAAAAAAGTCATGTTAGTTTATGTTGTCTCCTTGTGTCTCTGGGAGCTGGTGGATTATTTAGTCTCGACTCTTCAGTCTAACTTGAGAAGTGTTGGCAACTCGCGTTGAATCAAACCAAAGCTGTTGGGACTGTGGGAGGAGTCTGCAGCAGAGCGCTGCAATGCCAGCGACTCGATTTGCAACTGGAAACAGCACAAGACGAAACTAAGAAGGAGCAAATAATCAAATCATTTCACTTTTATGATCGTTGAATACTGGACAGGAAAGGGTAAAAAATAAATAAATAAAAGCATGAAGTGGTCCTCTGTTGTAAGTGTATATCGGGGGTCTGCAAGGTTTACCAATAGAAGAGACATTTTCACCACTAAATGAACATAGTTAAAGCCATCAAACCAGGGAGCCTACAGCCGATCTTTGGGGGCCTCCATACCGCTGCTGTTTGTTGTCATTTGAGGAGAGATGTACTGTATAACTCTAATTTTCTTCATCTTTTTCAGTTTGTTTTTGAAGTCCAAGAATAGATGTGCTGATAATTTATTGATTAATTCTAAAGCTTTCTGCAGCTTACGATCTCCTGAACTAAAGTTCTGAAATAGTTTTTTTTTTTTTGCTCATTTTCAGCTCATATTTTTCAGATGCTGTTTGTTTGCTCTGAAAATGTCTTTCTATGTGACAATTTTTGTTGTTTGATCATTTCTCTGCACAAATCAAGCAAACAAGTAAACCAACATTGTTGGCAATTAATCTTTCCATGCAGAAGGATTGAAGAGCCGCAAGCAGCTGAACAGCCATGGGTTGCAGACCCCTGGTGTAGATGAAGTGTGTTAGATCAGTGGTTCCCAAGGGGGTCTCCCAAAGAACACAGGGGGTCCCAGAGGCTTTAAACATTTAGAGCAACTGTGATTAATGTCCACACATTGTCCCTATTTAAAGCAAAAAATGTAATGCTATATTCTGTTAATTTAACTTTGGCTTCATGGAAGGACGGGACTTAGCCAGATACATGATTTATGGTGAGAATCTCACTTTTGAAAGCTTAAAACCAACAAAGTAAAGTTTCAGGGTGTGGCAGGGGGTCCATGGCTTTTAGTATTTGCATGAAGAGGGTCCCTGAGGAAAAAACCAGTGTGTTAGATGATGGAACTCAGTTTCTGGACCCCAGTTACTGGTGTCTGTAGCATCTGTGGTATTTCTGAGTAAACAATCCAACTATATGTTGTTTTTATCTCAAACCTTTCTTACAACAGACATTACAATTACAAAAATGTTGGACTGGCAATTTTTCCAAGTCTGGGGAAAAATGCTTCCATCTATTCACATTTTAGCCAGCAGAGGGCAGTGTTGTTCTTTGCTTTCTCTTATGGACCCTTTTAAGGGGCAATTTTAAATGGATCTTCTCTCTGTCTTCTTGTTGAATCTTGTTGCATCATGACATTGTCCGTCTTTCTCACTAAACATCTGTAGCATCTTGGCTACATCCAGAATTGTCTGCAGAACTGCTGCTGCATTCATACGTTTTTAGTAAAAATTAAATTGATATCATGAAAGATGATAATGGTTTTGCCTTATAACACACACACACACACACACACACACACACACACACACACACACACACACACACACACACACACACACACAC
>JBAFTA010000019.1:3924331-3937969 GCA_036919975.1 Melanotaenia parkinsoni | reverse complement strand
CTTAGAAGGAGAACAATAATAAACATTTCAGGAACAATAGGGCCTTGCCATACTTCGTATGGCTCGGACCCTAATAATAACTAACCTGAAGTTGTTCTGGTCACATTTTCATTTCTGTTGTTTTCACAAGAAATTTCCAGCTCTTCCAGAACCAAACCTGGAGTCACACCGTACAGTTTTTCATACTAGTAGGCTACATGATGTTTTTGCCTCCATTCTGGGTTTTTATAATCACCATGTTTACTTAGCTTAATCCAGGACTCTATAGCTTCAGACTAACTGAAAGAACTTTGAACCAGAAAAAGGAAAACTACTTAAATGTGCCAGTTAAACTAGTACAGATTAAGGCCTAGTCCTGGCTCACTCTAAGCCTTGTCTCTGAACCCTCGGTTTGCGGGGGAAAGATTAACAAACTAAGACAAAGATTTGACCCTTGCCCCTGCTGCCTTCACTCAGTCAAGTCAGAGCTTCTACTGGTCGTACCAGTCACATATTTCCCTGAAAATGGAGCCACTTTCTCCAAACCAGAACATCTCGGTCTGTGTGACAATCCTCGGCCAACTGCATGGTGATTGCAGTAAATTGCTCTGCATTGTGAAGGTAAGAATGGCGGCAAATTGTGCAGTGATTTACATAATTCCATTCATAAGTGAGAGAGTGGTAGTGGGTACCCCACATCACTGATTTCTGCTTCTGACTGGAAGAATTAAGGCATCAATGTTCAGCAACGACTGGGGAAAAAGAAAAACTCAAAGGAAGTGATGGGGAAAATAATTTAGGGGATCAGACTGTGTAGAAATTTCTGGCTTGAAATGGTTCACAGACCTAACAAGGATTACAGAGAAGAACATCCCTTCAAAGCTGTGTTATAGGACAGATTTTCAAGAAAAAGTCTTAACTGAGGACCACATGAATGATTCAAAGAGGTAACCACTGTAAAATCTGGTGTTGAGAACAATCACTTATGTCAAAACTGAATATAAAGAATCAAACCTTTTGACCCAAATGAAAGGAAGTTCTTTGCATCTCTGGTTTTCTCTCAGTATTGTAGATTTCATAAACAACAACAAAAAAAAAGGAAACTTAAGCAAACGAAACATCCTTGTTGGAAAAAAAAGTCTTTGTCCAAAAAGGAAAAAAAAGCCATCATACATGATTTGGATTAGGAGGTAAAGCTCTACTACTAAACTTTGGCAGGTTTTCTCACTGTGATCTTCCCTAACGATGGCTAATCCAGCATCATCTTTGTCCCATCTCTTCTCTGAGATCCCTGCTAATAATGACTAATCCAGCAAAGTCTTTGTCCTGTCTCTACTCTAAAATCTCCCCTAACGATGGCTAATCCGACATCATCTTCATCTTCTTTTTGTTTTACATCATGGATGACAAGAGCTTAATCATGGAAGATGAGAATCACAAGATTTTATATATTACAGCTGAAAGAAGAAGGTGTGGACTGACATATCAGCAGTTATGGGAGTGGATGGTGAGTTTTAAATAAATATATTCTTCTTCCACAAGCTTACTACCCATTCAGTCAAGTAAGCCATCTGCAAAGAGCCAGTGATATATATTGAAAGCAGTGTTAGAGGTACAGTGAACTTGCATTACACACATTGACCTTGAGAAAGTATTAGCTTTTGCTCCAAGTTACAGTACTGTGGAAGTGCTTGCAATTTGCAGTCACTGACTTTTGTTATGTTTATAATGCACAGCTGATTAACAGCCCTACAGAGAGCCACCACCTCTTTCCACAAGGAGGTGATACTTCACAAATACACTGAAAAGCTGCAGTGTATGAAAGCTGTATTTGAAACAGATTAAATTTCTTTATGATGTTTTATCTTTGTATGAAACCCATTTGTAATATTAAGATATTTACAGAAACATTTTTCCAACAATGTCCCCCCAAATAATAATAATAGTAATAATAATAAAAGGTCTTTCCACAGGTGAAAGAACAAGTGAAAGGTGTGAGAATTATCAATCATTACAATTGTTTGCAACCCTGCTTCTAACTGAAAGCATAATTGAAAATTTACAATGTGTTATTACACAATAACCTTTTTGCTCATGAACTCACCATCCTGTCCTGCCACACACTGCCTTCAGGAGAATTGAAAAAGGTAATAAAATTCTCCCAGATATTACCGGAGCTCTTAAGGCCCTGTTTCCACCCATGTTCCTACAGGTGCCATCTGTGACCCTAGCTGCTTTACTTCATTCAACATCCTCTGTAGGGCCAACCAGAGAGTTGTGGAGGATGCAAGCTGCCACCACAAGAAATATCCTCCACCTGGAGGCCAGGATGCCAGAGGCATTCTCCGCCACCATCCTTGCTCTTGACAGCCTGTAATTGAAGACTCTCTTTTGGTGATGGAGGTTCTGTCTGGGGTAAGGTCTCATGAGACAGGTCTTTAGTGGCATATAGGATGTCACCCAGGTGAGCAGCACCAAGTAGAGACGTACTGTCTGTCACATGAAGTGATGCATCCGCCATACCTTGCCGCAAATGAGATCCAGCGTATACATACTGGTTCTCCCAAATTCTCCCACCTGAATCACCAGGAACCTGCAGTCAGCATCCACTAGTGCCAAGAACACTCTTGAAAAAGTCTTCTTATAATTAAAAGACTGACTCCCAGACAGTGGAGGAGCTTGTATCGTCACGTGTTACCATCAATAGCTCACAAACTGTTTGGAAAGTTCCACTTCTCCCAGAAGCCTTTGGCCACCTCCTTCCACATGTCTTCTGCTGGAACGGGTAAGAACCTTTCCATCATAATTTTTTCATTGGCAGCACACACCATGTGGAAAGAGTTTGCAACAGTGGAGCACCCTATCCGCTAGGCTAATCAGAGAGTCCCCAGAGGCCACGTACCTGTGATAGGAGTAAAAATATAAGTTAGATGTCAAATGCTGCTGTTAATATGCATCTCCTCTTTGTTTTAGTTGGTGCCTGCAAGGGGAGATGGAAAGCACTGCAGGATGCCAAGTGGGTCAGCTGATGAGACTCAGAAGGACTGGAAATATTCTAATATTATGTCTTTCCTTGTGCTCCATCTCCAGCCAAGAAGGTATTAGTAATGTTATTATAGAATGTTTTGTTAATGATATTAACAATGTTATAACAATATTGGTCACTCCTTGTATAGATTAATATAACTGAACAAGCAGAGATTTAGCAGAGCAGGGGACCAAGCTTTTCTGTGGCAGGTCCCAGACTCTGGAACAACCTCCCTCTAGGTGTTAGAGCTGCACAGTCACTGGAATATTTTAAAACCTCCTTGAAGATGCATTTTTAACAATTGGCTTGGCAAGTTGACCTAAACATTTTTCTTTTCTACCTGTCATGGTTTTTGTGTCAGTTGTTTATAATTTTTTAAATATTTTTAATTGAATTATTGTATTGCTTTATTATATTGTTCTGTTATTATTTACTTAATTTTTTATTGTTTTAGATGTGTTGTAGTTTGTAAAGCGCTTTGGGCAGAATGACCTGTTGAAAATGTGCTTTATAAATAAACCTGATCTGACCTGCAAGTGTGTCTCATCACAATATAAAATAATGTCTCCTTTTGTCTTTGTTGTTCTTATTGAAGACAAATGCAAAAATATTCCCACAGCCCAGGCAACTGAAACGATTCGGCATCTTTGTTTGGTAAAATCTGTTTGTTGCCAATTGGTTGTCATAGAAACCTGTTGCTTCATCTGACGTAGCAACCCATAATGACTTCTGATGATGTATAATGGTAAAGTAGGGGTATCTCATTTCCTAAGGGATTGTTTTCACCACTGCCCCCTTACCACTTTGTTTTAAAGAGCAGGGGGTGGGGAAAAGCAAGTGGTATAGGTACTGGGTAAAAAAAGAAATGGGACTCAAAGTTGCTTCATGTGCAGACTTTGCGACACTGCTGCTAGATGTTTGTGCCGCTGTTTGTATGTGGTCATGTGACTGCTTGGCTGCATCTGATTGGTGAAATTGGCTGCATTGCTGGTAAAAATTAAGCATATATGTGCAGTAAGGGTTAGTGCAGTAGAAGCTGCAGCATTAAACATTAAATCTACTAGGGTTGGGCCATACTGCAAATTTTAGTATCAGTCCCATACCAAATAAATTTAGGACAAGTATCCAGATACCGATACAATACCGATACAATACCGATACAATACCGATACGATGCCAATACATTTTGTTTGAATTTTACAATCCTTCACAATCACAATCTAACCCTTTAATTATTGATCATGATCATAATGAAACACAATACAAAGACTTTTGACAAAAAAATTGTTATTAAACAATTGTTATGACCTACTATTGGTCAGCTATCATTCACATTCTTTGTCTCTTGTCCCCAAAACCCTCTGCAAGAAAAATATTGATCCAATCACGCTGGTATTGAACAATATCGATACTAGCTTTGGAATCGATAGTATTGATATATTTGGATTGATCCACCCAGCCCTAAAAACTACTGTTAGAGGTACTTTTTTCTGTAAAGGTTGCTCATGTAAGTGTGATGGAGTACAGTAACTCTGATCATAGGACTCTACTCAGATTTTTACACACTGCCTCTACTTAGTTTTTTTTTTTTATGTTGCTGATCTGAGGATGTATTTACCTCATTACAACCTGGTGAGGATGAGATGATGTGGTAAAGCCTGTGGTTTGAATGAGGGTTTACCTTCTTTGTCTATTTAGTGTGCAATGTATTCATAAGGTAGGAGCATAACCTTTAAGCCACGTAAGTCTGCTCTGGCTTTACAGCAGCAGGACTGAAACAACAATCAGAACCAATAAATGAAATGAGCTGCTCATTTTAAGCTGGCAGAGATTAGTGATCATTCCACAGCATTGAGCTGATCTGATGTGAGGGCTCTGCAGGTATAAAACAGATCTCACACCCAGCAAGTTAAGGAAACACAAAGGATTAAGCAGCAACTCCTGATGTTCGTGTGCAATGGCTTCTCCTTCAGACTGGCTCTGACTCAGACTGAGAATTGAACATTATGCAGGTTTAAGTGGGATTGATTTGGCATGAAAATTAATAGCACATTGCAACACTTGAGCGGTAGGCATGTTATTGTCTGCCGTCAGAGCCTATTCACAACAGGTGACAGACTATTTCAACGGTAATTGCGGAGCCTGGCGTAGACCTTTTGTGTTCTGTGATTTCCTGGCTGTAAAAGTTAATGCTACAGCAGAGTAACCAGAGAAATACAATCTTTGCAGGCCAGAGAGATCTAGCCATAAAAAAACTCAGGCAAAACCTAAATAAAAAAGAATTTATCAGGGAGCTGCAGCACTGCAGCATTTCATGCACTCTTTAGATAATGCGTGATGCTGCCTGTGAGGGCTGCTGAGATTGTATTTGGCTCTCTGGTGCTGCAACGGGGAGTATGATGTGGCGCCACACTATCTCTACTGACAGCACATTTATCACACTTTGTCTCTGATTGCATTCATTTGCATGGGCCCCTCTCCAGTTGTGCTGTGAGAGGTTGTTGTGCCAGGATGTTCATTTGTGTCCTAAAACCACACAAATATCCAAACATTTAGCTTTTGCCAAACAGGAAGGTTGATTGCTGTGCACTTTATTTCCTACTCTCCCCATTTATTATGCAAACATTTTCCATTCAGCATCACATCAGCTTATATCAAGCTTCACAAAACATGACAAACCTTCACCGCACAGATTAAATTATCGATGTTTGCTGAGGATGATCCTGAATTGGTTTTAATTTTTCATTGATAAGGACAAAGTCTTCATTTGAGCCAAATCACAAGTTTTTCCAGGTTTTCTTCAGCGTTCTAGTTGTCACATCTACTGCTTTTACAACTTTTCCATCCTCTTCATCATGTAAACAGTCTGGACAGATAAATATTTTTACCTGTGTAGACAGTCGGTGAGAAGATGCTGCATTATGATCTAGAACATGGCGCTGATGTACATGCTGCATTCACTGGTATGGAAATCTGAGGCTGACTCTGGTAAAATTCAGTTTACACTTAATACACTTAATATTGTAAAGTGCATGTACATTGTGTGTGTGTGTGTGTGTGAAAGAGATTATAATGAGGTAGGGTTTTTTAAATCGCTATTTATATATATATATATATATATATATATATATAGTATGTGTGAAGACTTCTTTTATTTTAAGCTAAGATACGATAAGATAAGACAAGATAAGATAATGTTATTAATCCCGAGGGGAGAAACTACATTGCCAAGGACGCTTAACACAAAAACATACAACATCAACACTACATTAATAGACTCTGCTACACACCATTACAACATCATTGCAACATAGAACACAACCATTAAAACATACAAATACAATGAAAATCATAAAAAGTGCTCATTATAAAAGCACACAGCAGCAGGAACAAAAGACTTCCTTAAATGTTTCTATAAATGCTTCTCTAATTGAATTGCTTCTATAAATGAAAGCTCTGTGTGTTGCTTTCTGCATGAAAATGGCTTTATAAATTAAACTGATTTGATTCAGGCCTTTATTTTAACCAGTCTGGCCAAGTTCTGGTGCCAGTCCACTGTCTGTGACCACTATCGTTAAAAATGGATCTGTTCTGGGTCCTAATTAAACATTTTTATTGCTGGGTTTATGGAAACTAGTGTTACATATTTAAGTGTTAAAAGCTGCTTTTATAGTTTACGTGTTTACAGAAGAACACTTCCATGTCCTACATTTGCAGTTTAGTATAATATTTTTACAGCTATACTGAGACATTTATACAAACTGCTGTTCTGGACAGACCTCGATGGATTTAATCTTTCTTCAAGGTGGAGGTCATGTATTCAGCAACATATGTCTGTGTGATAGCAACAGATTTTCAGGAAATCCAAGAAAGGGAATAAAGGAACAAGTGATTAGATTTAGGAGGTGATCTGGATCATCGTCTGGATTCAGGGATTTTTAAAAGAATTCTTTACTCTGGGGAGATGGGGATCATTTTGCCATTAAAGCTTCTAACTCAAAAGTAATGCCTACAATCACTGGCACAGAAAAAATGACGACGGCTTGGCAGAGTCTGATTGCATGGTCTCATATACGTTTTTAAGAACATTGGTGTGTGAAATGTGCTATCCAAGTAAACTTGATGTGACTGGGTATAAACACTGATAAATAAATGGTTGCACACATATTTTGACATGATATGAAAAATGAATGGATATGTAGAATGTTTTGGAGACTCCCCTCTCTATCCTACATCTCCAATGCACCATTACCAGAACTGAACCACAACAAAAGCCACCACTTGCAGAGTTTTCTGTCTGATGTGGCTTCTGATGTCTGACATGCTTCACTGCAGACATCTCTGATGGTTGCCTGATGTCGATACTTAACCTCACTGCATTGATTTAAAACATAGATTCCTTCTTCGATCAAAGCGTGTGGAGCTGCATTCTAAGCAGTTCCATGAACAGGGTATGTAAAGCAGGAAGTCGAGGAGATACGTGGGAACGTGCACAGCAGCGGGAATCGTGTCCACGTCATACAAAAAAATCAAACATGCAAAAATAATGTACATTTATTTATTTATTTTGCTGTTTATAATTAAACAACTCTAGGAGGTGTTGGACACGTACGTGGCACTGATGTTATTAACTTGACTTGGTTTTATAGCAAAATACAAGTATCTGAAATTCTCTATCAGGGCGGAGCTAAAGAGGTGGCAAGCAGGGGTGTGACTCTGTAGGCACCTCATGATTTGATTCGATTATGACTCTTAAATTAAAGCAATTATTCCATGAAAAAGAAAACTGGAAAATAGCTAAAACCTGCATTTGTTATTGTATCTGTATTTCACTCCTGATTTAGTGTTTGTAAACCAGAATTTACTGTATTTTCTTCATAAGAGCAATACGATTAATCACAATTATTCACAACTTTTCATTTGATTAATCGCAATTTAAAGTTTTATTCTTTACCCAGCACTAATATATATATATATATATATATATATATATACACACACACACACACACACCGCTCTGGAAAAAGACACAGTTATTTATTCTTAAATTAGCATCAGTGGAAAACTGCGAGTGGGGTGAAGTTTACAGCAAGAACAGCTGGAAACTGGCTCCTACAGGCAGGCCTGGAGTCATGCACATCTCACCCTAGTGAGAAGCAAAGACTGAGGTTTAAAAAAGACCAGAGGAACTGGACCTTACACTGTAAAAACCATGACCCTTAATTAGTCATAACTGAGTTATAATAACAGTTATAATCATAACTTGTAAATTTTAATTGATGAGTTCTGACATTTTAATCTTAATTTTGTGAGTTATGAGCCATGTATGGTTGTAAGCCAGTTCACTGAGATGCAAATTTAAATGTATCAACATAAATTAAGAATGTGAGTAATTGGATGTCTTAAAACTTATCACAACCACTGGCGTGGTGCCATATTAATGCAAGGTACAAATAGTGCTGGAAATTTTGTCTGGACCTGATAAGGGACTAATAATTATGATATAGAATTTTATCACAGTTGAGCAGGTTGCAGTTATGTATTAACAGAAGAAGGTGAACATCACCTGAACAGACCGAGGACGTGAAAAGCAAAGTGGCGGATGATTAAGATCAGAATGAGACCTGGCGAGTTGATGAATTACACCACTAAGACTAACACCAGTCTGCACCGGCCATAGTCTGACTTCAATGCCTCACCACTAGCTATGTTCTGCAAACAAATTCTAATTGGGTATTTATGATGGTCAAAGTTTCATTATTAGCCTACAATGGTAAATACAAGATAACTGTGAATTCTGTAAGGCCTACCATAGAAACAACTATGGGGCTACAGAATAATGTACTGGGCTAATATAGCTTGTACCAGATTTGGCTGGCAAACCACATTGTGAACACTTTTAAAATAAAATAAAATTTGAAAGAGTTCATTTTTAAAAACCCGAGTTCCCCCAATCATTGTAAAGCGCTTTGAGTGTCTAGAAAAGCGCTATAGAAATGTAAAGAATAATTTATTATTAATTATTGAAAGGCCTTAAACAGTTAACATGACTCTGGTCTTGGCTCTGACCTTTCTCCTTCATCATCTTCCTCCTTGCTGCTTGATGGCTTCATCCAGGCCAGCAGAGAGCTGCTTCCCTGAGCTTCCTGCTGCAGCTCCTTTAATTTCATTACTAACATTTGGCAAGGTACCACTGATTGTGGCTGGTGCTAAGCTCAGTTAGCGGGCAGTTGGCTAATTTAGACTCAGCCGTTCAGGCTGTAATGAGACAGACAGGCTACTTTACAACAGGGACGAATAGTTTGGTATCAGGTTTGGTTTAGGAGCAAAAGGTGCCCTTGAATAGTTCAGCGTTACCTGAGTAGTGGCAGGTGGGGCAGTGGGAGGTAACTTCATGGACAGTCCAGTTTTGCAATGCACATGCGTACAATGTGTTTTGTTGGCGCCCGCTTTGCGTGATCACGTTGCCAAAGAAACGACGGGAAGGAAACGAGCGTATGCACGCGTGCACATATGTATAAGGAGTGTGTGATTGTGTCAACATAGTGGAGCACATACAGTATATAAAACAATAATTGTGATAAAAAGGGCACTTTTTCAGCCCCGACAGCAAGGGCAAGTGCTTCAGCACCACCAAGGCCCTATCTGTGCATGCCCTTGATGGTTTTAGTGTTTTTTTTGGACTTGATGTGAAATTGTTGTGAGCCAAAGGTAGCCTTCCTTCGACCCGCCAGTGTAGCCCACAGGTTATTTCCTGTCGCCAGGCCTGTCGAGTCATGACCTGCCCCCTAAACAGGTCTTTCCCATCCTTGGCGTCCCAGAGAGGAGAAGCAGTGGAGAGTTCGAGAGGGATGTGCAGGTGAAGCGGTGGAGGGGGTGAGTACGACAACCCCCCTCCTCTCAGCTAAGAACCCAGCAGTGTACAGAAGCTGCGCCAGTAGAGGGCCACCTTATTATTTGAACTTGGATGAGGACTTCTTCCTTCAAGAGCATTTTCTTTGTCCTTTTTAAGTGTCTAATAAATATTTTTGGCATACTTATGAAGCATCGTGTTCTTTCAGGCACATTCCTGGCGTTAGGTTAAAATTCAGTAGTTGTGCTGCTTGCAGGTGAGGTAACAGCCTCAGGGAAGTCTCTGTGTCCCGTGTTTTGTGTCCACATGTGCTGCTTCTAGCTATGATGAACACCATTTCACTGTTAAAGAGGAGCCAGTACGTCCAACAGGGACAGCAGATGGAACTGTGTTCTGAGCTGGTATGTTCTGACAGTAGGCGTTTTGTCTGTGCTCTTGCATGTTGTAGCATAGTTTATCACGCGGAAGTCTCCAGTTGCTCTTGGAGCTGGTGCGGAGCTCCACAAACACCACCAATTCCCAACGGGTCCAAGTGCACCGCATTCCATGTGCACCGCGTTCCACGTGGGTCATTCCGTGTGCGCTGTTCTGTGTGTGCCGTGTTCCGTGTGGGCTGTTCCATGTGAACCACATACTATGTGCGCCGTTCCATGTGCACCGTTCCATGTGCACTGTGTTCCACATGCGCTATTCCGTGTGTGCTGCTTTCCGTGTGCGTATCGTGACCGTACATACCAGGCGCACTTTGGTACGTCTTAGAAGCATCTCTGAAGCGCATCGTTGCAGCATACACATTGGTGTGTTTCTGACAGAGCATGCTTTCAGAACACCTCCAGCTCAGCAGTTCAGAATGGACCAGACAGCAAATCAGACACTGTGGCAGTGTAAAAGCTTCTGGTAATTTTCAAAATACACTGTACAGATTTGCGATCACTGAACTATGTAAACATTACGTTATCACTGACATCAGGTTAGAGGTCAATCAGTCAGGGGGTCTCAGCGATTTTTTCATCATGGATGATGACACGTTTATCCTGGAGGTGGAGAAAGTTTCTCCAAGTCTCCTGTGATTTTGTGATTGCGCGGATCCAGCTCTCTGGACTGCCTTCGCTCAAAACCAAACCAGAGTGCAGCCAAAACACAGCCGGCAAGCAACGCACACCGACCTGGTGGAACTTGGCCATTACGGATGGGGCCCGTTCCCAAGCGTGGAAAAGATCAGAGAGCCGAGGTTGAAACACAACAGGTGAAAATAGCATGAGTCGAGTCGACTGTGACATTATTTTAGCAGTGGTAGCAACCCTCCTACACCCCCAGCTGGTACTGCGGTCACGCCATCCCCACTTCCAACTGACACTGCTGCGACCTCCCAGCCTGAAAGTTGCATGTGCCTTTTATTCAACTTCTTATGCAGTAGAGGTGCATTTAATTGAACCTCGAAAAACTATAATGTTCATGTTACTGCAGCCACAAAGGAAGATTAATAAGGACATGACTGGATTTGCTCCATGTTTCCTTTGGTAAAATGGTAAAAAATGGTAAATGGTCTGCATTTATATGGCGCTTTACTGTATCTGGGATGATACCCAAAGCACTTTACATCATACATCACATTCACCCATTCACACACTGATGGCGGAAGCTGCCATGCAAGGCGCTCAACCACGACCCATCAGGAGCAAGTAGGGGTTCGGCGTCTTGCCCAAGGACACCTTGACATGAACTCAACTTGGCCGAGGATCGAACCGGCAACCCTTGGTTACAAAACGACTGCTCTACCTTACTGAGCCACACCGCCCCACATCACCGTTCTTTCACCACAATAACTATGTTCCAATCTTCAGGGTCACATTCAGTCGTGTGCAGCTGACTTCTAAAACAGAACACATTATCAAGAAAAGTCACTCTCATCTTCTTCAGCAGGCATTAAAGCACATACTGTATGCTACAATTTTGATGTAATTTTACTGAAGCGTTGCTAAATAAATGAATAAAGGTTAATAAGCGAGCAATGATGCAGCAGTAATACACTTCTACATGTTATGTTGTTTGTTTTTACATAAATTAAATCTGATGGCTGCTTAAGTTGTAATAATCAGCTGGTATATTATGACCAGATTTTACAGCTGATCCACCAGCAAACTTCAGCTAGTAATGAAAATAATAGAAAATAAATGCAGACAAAAGGCTATCTAACCAGTGATGCCCACAGAGATTTTTTAGGGGTGGCCAGAGAAAATAGCAGGGTGGTCAAGGGTTATTAGATCAATGATGCATAACCACAAAGGTCCATGTAGTCTGTGGACAAAAAACATGGGTCAGTTTGAGTTTATGGCACAGAAGAACTCCTGATTAGAAATGTTCCCAGAAAAAGACTAAATGAAATTATCTGCCATTATCTAGAGAAGGCTATATCCATGATTACAGCATTGGTTGCGTGGGTTGGGGACCAAATTCAGCTAGGGGGTCTGGGGGCTTGTCTCCTCCATGAGAAAAAGCTAAACATTGTAGATTAAAATGCATTAATCTGGCACTCAGAGCAAAATCTCAATACTTCGTCTCTCATTCTACAAAATCAAAAACTGAAATTTAACTTCAGCGGCCTTAAAAATTGGATTGCTGGATTTAAACTAAGGCTTCCTGGATTGCAAAAATAATTCAAATATTGTGGATAATGGCAAATGGCAAAGAGAGGGCAAAAATTTACTCTCACTCAGAGATCTGCATGACCAACAAGCAGTAAAAATGGAAATTAACATTATACTCTAAACACTTAGTACATGAATGGAGAACCACTTATAGTTAAGACTCTGTCTGCTGTTGTTCTACATGGCCCGGGGGTAGACCTTTAGATATGGCTGTTTTGGTCCATCTGTCTAGAATGACAGAGAAAAGTCATTATTATAAAAATATAATGACAGGGCCTTCTAACACTAAAGCCTTTTTTACAGAAAAGCAGAAAGTTTAAATGTTGACTTTTGATAGGCCAAACATCAATATTTTCCACCAAGATTGGTCTCATTCTGTCCGTACAGGTTGGCGAGGACAAAAAAACCCATTTTTTTCTGTGTGTTTAAACTTTTTTTATCAGTAAGACTTACAGTGATTCTGATTGCTGTGGGTGAAACTAGAAAGTGTTACCTTTAAAAAGAGCCCAAGCCTGTACTTACAATCCAGAAGGTTCAATAACAGCAGTAATTCTAATTTGGAGAGGTCATATTACAGGCGTTTTTGCCAAAATGACCCCGCTTGATAAGGGTTAAGCAACTGAAATGTCTGTTTTGCCAACAGAACCCAGAAAATAATGAAGAGGAGTCAGTGGGACTTAAAAGCTATTCGCTTTTAAGGAAGGAGACTGACAGACCCGATGACTTTGTCAACATCTACAAAGACAAAATGCTCTTTTAAGAGATTTATTGACAGGACGCACCACTAAAAAGATAAATCTGCCTATTTTTGTTTAACCCTGTAAAGCAGATAATTCGACAAAGATATTAAATTATCAGAATGCCTTCAATACAGCTTTTTATGGTGCCTTCAAGTTTTTTTTTATCTTTCTTTATTTATAAAGCACTTTTCATACAAAAATGCAGCACAAAGTGCTTTCCATGGTTCACCCACACACACACACACACACACACACACACACACACACACCCACACACACACAACCCCCTCCCTCCCCGTGTCCTCTCACATACCATGTACATTCATGTTGTTTATTGTCTGCACTGCTTCTGTTTATTGTTCATATATACATCTTCTGTACAGTCCTCTG
>JBAFTA010000019.1:3871235-3881562 GCA_036919975.1 Melanotaenia parkinsoni | reverse complement strand
ACTTATTGAAATAGACATTGTGGTTGCAGAGATATACTCATTTTAATCGGAACATGTAATTTTGTCAAAAATTGGCCCTTATAAGGTTAATAAACTTCACAGAATGTGTTAGCACATTCATTTTTGCATTTCAGGCTTGCAACACATTCCACAAATCTAACAAATGCATGGAAAAAATAAA
Organism: Melanotaenia parkinsoni; assembly: GCA_036919975.1. Taxonomy (NCBI): domain Eukaryota; kingdom Metazoa; phylum Chordata; class Actinopteri; order Atheriniformes; family Melanotaeniidae; genus Melanotaenia; species Melanotaenia parkinsoni. The sequence goes on along the minus strand of JBAFTA010000019.1, from coordinate 3,881,381 downwards.
TAAAATATTTTTGAATTCTGTTGTCCAAAAGAGGCTAAAATTAAAAAAAACAGCTGCGTAATCATGAAGTTTCTGTACTTAAAGGGTTAAAGAGCAAGTTGATGGTCAGAGCACAACGAGAACCATCATTAACAGCTGATACTGCTGAGAGAATGCTTTGTCAAGTACAATAGCTTACAGATCTGAATGAATTTATCTTGAATGAACGAATGAAAGAGAAACTATAGAGAAACAGAAAATAATGAAAAAAAGAATTATTGCATCATTAATTGATATTATAAAGACATTCAAAAGGAAGTATATATGACGTAGGAAGAAATGTGTCTGGTTCCAGAGGTTGCTGAAGTCACATTTCTTCTGTTTTGTCTGAGGGGGAAGTGGTACGCTCCATCTGAATGCTGAAACACATTTTAAAATGATAAAAAGAAGCTTAAAGTTGACAGAAATTGGCTCAGGCACTCTGGAGGTTCTCTTATGCTTTTGCCAAGAAATAGAACTAATCCACGAACAAAACAAAACACTACAGAAAGAGAAGCCAGGAATTTCTTTCTTTTTCTATGCATACTAATGAGTCATGCAGCATCGACATATTTTTGCTTGAAGGCATGCTAACAGAATTAAAGTTCTTTTTTTTTTAATGCAGAAGTTGTGAACCTTAGAGGTTAAGCAGGAGGTTTTATTAAAGGAGAAATTATTTGGTAAATGTTAATTTTCTAGCAGTGCACTCAAGTTCACATTAAAACCTCTTCAGCTCTGATATAGAAAAGGCCCCAAAGTTGCTATTTTATAGTGAGTTGTTAGTTGCTTAATTAATTAATTGATTTTAATTTTCTATTCATCAATGTTGATTTCAGTATTAATCTTACAGAGTGAGCCAGCTCATAGGTTAGTTGTATTGTGAGGGACCCAAGTTCCAGTTTAAGTTTGAGTAATGTGAATGTGGAAAGAGGTATGTAAGCACAAAGAGAGAATTACATGTGCAGTTACATGTATTTAAACTAGAAGGTGAGAGTGGCAGTGAACAAGTCCTGGAGTGAAGGCAGATTGAGGCCAAACACCTTCCCTGCACTGCGAATGAACCATCATTGTCTTTGGCAGGTCGGACTTCTTCAGCTGCTGCAGGAAGTACATCCTCTGCTGGGCTTTCTTGGTGACGGAGCTGATGTTCAGCTCCCACTTGAGGTCCTGGCTGATGATGGTGCCCAGGAAGAGGAAGGACTCCACAGTGCTGACTGGGGAGTCACACAGGGTGATGGGGCGGGTGGGGCTGCACTCTTCCTGTAGTCCACAACTAACTCCACTGTCTTTAGAGCATTGAGCTCCAGGTTGTTCTGAGTGCACCAAGACATCAGATGGGCAGTCTCCCACCTGTAGGTGGACTCATCCCCACCAGAGATGAGTCCAATGAAGGTGGTGTCATCTGCAAACTTCAGAGTCTGAGACATGTACTCCCAGCTTCACATGCTTCTTCCTGTCTGACAGGAAGTCTGTGATCCACCTGCAGGTGGAGTCAGGCATGTTCAGCTGAGGGAGCTTGACTTGCAGGAAAGCCGTGATGATGGTGTTGAAGGCAGAGCTAAAATCCACAACAGGATCCTTGCATAGGTTCCTGAGGAATCTAGGTGCTGTAAGATCATACGCAGCTTCTAATCGCCGTGTCTCCTGATGACCTGGAGCCATCAACGTCCTTTTAAACTGTACTTTAGATATAAAGTAATGGATGGCAGGGAACTTCCTACAGCTCAATCAGGGCAAAATTGAAAGATGGGACAAAGACTATTCTGTATTAGCCGTTGTTAAAGGAGATCTTAGAGAAGAGACGGAATGAAGATGATGCTGGATTTGCTGTCGTTAATAAATTGAAGTGTTGGGAATTAAAAAATCTAAGAAAATATGACAAAAACATTTCTGTACTGTGCCAACTTTATTTATCATTTTCCAGTTAAACATATAGTTATATTTACACAACTTACCAAACTTCACAAATGTTCCTTTACAATGTGTTGAAACACACCTTGTCGATGCAGAGATTTACTATTCATTTATGGATATGGCCTCAAGCTCATGGCTCAAAACAGGCCCAGGGCTCAAAGGGTAGTGATGGTATTGCTGTAAACACACCAGATCAAATAATTTCAAGATGAGGACACTAGAAAAAGAAACAATTACAGGCTTTAGTTTTACCCTCAGGTAAAGTTTGGGGGTATTTGACAGGAGGTCTGGAGTTCTGCCTCAATGAATACTAATTAAACACACGGATCTTTTCATCTGTCACATTATTCTGCTTCTATGTTCCTGAGCTAGCTTCCTCGTGGTTCAGGGCTAGTCGTAAAGAGAAAATGCATCTCCTAATGGATGGATAAATGCAGAGAATGTACCCCGTCTATACCGGACAGCATTATGTCACTGCACATCTCCTTTGTTCTGTCAATGATTTCATCATTTTGTATTTCATATATTTTTCTTGATAATGATGACATGATGCACTTTTTAGGAGAACAAACATCTAGCAGTCCACCTTAAACGGGTCATCTCCTGTTTCCATCACAGAGCTTCAGCCACACTTTTTAATCACTTTTCCAAGCATGAAAAAGTGTCATATTACTTGATAGCTGAATAACCACCATCAACTTTTAATTAAAGAGACAGCAGGGACTATGATGTATATTTTAGGCCTAATTAGCATGTCAGAATCAGAGGAGAAGTGATTAGTTGAGTAAAGACTCCCCGTGGATGGAACGTTCAAACACGCACACACAAACGCTGTCACACTTTGACAGCGTTTGCACTTGAACTACCCACCCAGCTGGACTTCATGTGATAACTCACTTTGGTTCGGTATTTTTTATTTTTCTACCTCCATTGTTTCTTTATGTTAATCTTCATTGTTTCAAGCTTTTCTTTATCACCAACTGGAGGCCAGATAAAATATCTTTTGAAAAAACTAATGTATTGACTCAGTACTCTTTGTTATATTCAGCATATGATTACAATATCAAGTTCACACATGTACCAAAAATAGATCTCTGCCTTAAAGCAGTTCCATATTTTACCATCAGTCTCACAATACAAAGTCAAACTTTATCTGTCAGGACATGATAAAAAAAGTGTCCAGTGAACAAGCAAGAACACACAATTAATATGGTCTGCAGGGTGAGTATATACAGGATATAATCATGTACATAAACATGTATATAAACATGTAAAGACAGTTTCATGTGTTCATTGTAAAGTGTGACAGCAGCAGGAGGAAAGACCTGCGGTTTCTTTCCACAGCGAGGATGGACCAGTCTGTCCCTGAAGCTGCTCTCCAGACCAGACAGGGGTCCTGCTGGGGTTGGGACTCATGGTCCAGTCCAGTAGGGTGTGGGACTCATGGTCCAGCATGAAGGCCAGATTTAACAGGACCATTTTGTCACCCCCCTCTCTCCCAGTCCAGAGACCAGGGGCCTCATTTATGAAACTGTGCATACCAAAGCAAATTACAGGTGGCGTCTGCGGTGATAAAAGAAAATGTGGCGCACTTCAACTTTCAGATTGATACACGCGTGCACACGTCCCACGCCTGTTTCTGTTTATAAATCAGAATCAACTCTAAAGAGGGCGCACGTGAGGGAACGTCTTCTCACACCAACATGGTGGCTATACAGTAAATGGTCAGGTAATAAATATTCATCACATAATTTCCATGATGGCTCGGGAGGGAAAAAGAGGGAAGAATCAGATTTTTTCGGGGTGTGAGACTGAGATCCTGATGGAAATGTAAAAAATGTTTAACTGGTGGGCATTACTGGTGTCAAAAAGGCAGAATAACGGCAACAGGTGGCAGATGCTGGGGCGGGATATCTCAGTCTCCCATGCAGGAGATCGAAGTTCAAATCCCACAGTGGTGAAAAGAAACACTTTCCAGTTGGGGCCTTAGGCAAGACGCTACAGCCCACAGCAAATCATTTTGGAGAAAAGTGTCTACTAAATAACAGTAATGATGCCGGTAATGTAGACTTTTGTTTTAATGTATAAAATAAACATGTACAGATACATCTGAGATTGGTAGCAGTCAGTGTTGGGAGTAACGATATTATTTTTTGGGTACCGAAGTAAAAATAAGTTTACTGGACTACAGTAATGTGTTTTTCGGTGTTACTCAAGCCATGTTTGCCTATGTGTAAAGTTCTGATCTGTTTTAAGTGGTACACGCATGCGGCTGCCTGTGCTTGCTAGGGCTGCAACGATTAGTCGACGCTGTCAACAACAGTCGAAAAATATGGTGGCGAACCAGGCAGCAAACGGAAGCAGAGGATGTCAAAAGTCTGGGATAACTTCACGTTAAACTTACAAAATAAATTAAATGCATGTGAGATTTGTAAAGTGGACCTTGCGTACCACAAAGGTACGTCTGCAATGCTCGAACATTTAAAGAAGAGGCACGTTGGACTTCCATATAAACCTCATGCAAGATTTCAAAGCTGAAAATGAGATACATAATCCGATTGGTTGACTAGTTGTTTTAATAGTTGGTGACTAATCAACCATCAGAATAGTCATTAGTTGCAGCCCTAGTGTGTGCTTGCCTGGGCACGTTGCCATAGAGATCGATTTGCGTGACATAGCTGATTGTGTGCCAGCTAAAGAGAAAGAAAAATTAAGCTGGAGACGGAGACAGGGGCTTTTGGTCAGTGGTAATATTCACATTATTTTCAGTTCAGTCCAGTTTCAGTCCAAACTTGTGGTGAAAGATCCTGCTCACCGGTCAGTAGAAGGAGTCCTTCAGCAGCCGACCCGCCTAAACAAGCAGCCGACCCCCCTAAACAAGCAGCCGACCCGCCTAAAGAAGCTAAGTTTTTTTTCAACATTTCCTGGAGCGCAGCAGCCGGTAAAACAGAAATTAACAAGCTAGTTGCAGTGTTCATTGTAGGAGACATGCTCCCCCTGTCGACTATGGATTCACCCAGGTTTAGAAAAATACTAGATAAAATGATTATGAGACAAGTGTGTCTATTTCTTCCCACAGGCAGGGACGTTGTTCTTGTGGTTTTAAAGCCATTTTGTTTACAATACACAATGAAAACTATGCAGACAGGCAGCGATGATTCGGCTATGATGTTTGTCCATGTCTACACGGTGAATTAAGAAATGGTAAAGTAATAAGTAGTGACGTTACTTTTCAAATGCAATAACTAATAAAGTAATTTCATTATAATTTACAGAAGTAATAAGTAACTAGTAACTAATTATTTTTTAGAGTAACTACCCCAACACTGGCAGCAGTTTATTTAGTGTAAAATAATATTTCTTTCTAGTTGCTGGGTGCGCCACACTGACGGCTACATGCTGGCAGCAGACTGGCACCTTATTTAGCTGGATGTGTTTTATAACATGGAAGTTTTTTTTCAAAATGACAGAATATCTTTTAGTGGTTGAGGGTTTTATTAATATCATCTACTTTTTTCCTGAAAATCCTGTTTTTCCCCAGAGCGTGCGCTCTTGGGAGAATTAATATCAAATGTGCCTTTTTATTCATTTCATTCATAGCTTTAAAATCTAACATGTTGTGTGAAAGGTAGTAGTGGATTGTGCACCAATTTCTCACATTTCCCAGCATTTCTTTGATTTTATTCTGGACTGTTTCTTTATCGAGATTAAGTGCATACAACTGGGTCAGAGTTGCGTGGAGGTAGAAACATTTTCCCGTCAAGATTGTTTTTCATAAATCCCAAAAATTGACTATATTTGACGTACGCCAGTCTTTGTTCCTACGCCAGCTTAATAAATGAGGCCCCAGCCCAGGACAGAGCTGGTCTTCCTCATAACTTAGTCCAGCTTCTTCCTCTTCCTCTCTGTGATGCTGCTGGACCAGCAGACCACACTGTACAGGAAGACTGATGCCACCGAGTCATAGAAGGTCCGAGGGAGTGCCCCCTTCACTCCAAAAGACAGAGCGTCACCCAGTTCTTTCAGAGGTGAGGTGGTCAGTTAGTTTGTCTGATGGAAAGTTGTGGAACATCAGCTTGTTGTTTCTTCTAAACTTTATTCATATAAGCTAGCTCACTTTGCTCCCATATTAGCTCATATTTCTGAAGAAAACTCTGGATTTTCCATTTTCAAATAATCAATGCAGGCAAATGCGTTGATTGTTTGAATGCAGGGGCCACCTGAACACGTCCAGGTAGCCCCTGAGGAAGTAGATGAACAGCTGAGTACTGAATTAATTGATTATTGTGGAGAAAAAACATTATATAATAGAGAAAAATTCTGAATTAATAATAGTAAATAAAAAATTGTTTATAAAACTTGTATTACTATTAGAACGATTTTAATGGTTAAGAAAATCCCCAGCTATCACTGTAATGTTAGTTCAGTAGTTTGGACTCATCCTCCTGCTTTGCAGTAGGAACAGAGACATTTCTAGTGCAGCAGACTGGGTGACAGCTTTCAATCCAATCAGAGAAATATTTTTTAGATTTTAGAAGAATAATTAGGAACAACCATATAGCATCATAACTGTTTTTCCCCACTAATCTAATGCTTCACCTGTGAGTCTACAGATCTGGAGATAAATAGACTTCATGTGTTGCTACATGAGGAGACAATGACATGGAGGATTGGTAGTCAAATCAGTTTCTCTTGACATTGTTGGTGAAATCACTGAAAGCACCTTTAAGTAAAACTAAATAGTGGGAGGCCACCAGAAATAATGATTGTGATGCTGTTACACATGACATTACATCATTGGAGATTCTATATAATAGAACAGCTGATAGAATAAAAAACTGGACTTCAGGACTTGATAAGTGATTTTCCAGGGAGAAAACTCCACGTTGGGCTCTGGGTGAAAAAGGCTGAGTAAGGACAGTGATTGTGAATCAGACTGCAAGAGCATGACTCAGCAATAGTGTACCGTTACCACTCCTTAATATCTTATTACACAAAGTTCTACCTTTTAAAATGTGATTATTTAATTTTAAAGACGGCTCCCAGACATTGTTTGGTTGTAACTCTCCACAGTGGTTTGCTTATGACTGTTTTACATTCAGGTCATAAAATACAATAAACCATGTGAGGTCCTGCTAGTTTTGTTTCTGATTTTATTTATTTTTATTCATTAATTTTTTTGTTGCCTCTTGTTCAGTAATAATGCTCAATGATAACACTCTCAACACAATAAATCATAAAAAATGAGCGGCCATTTTGTTTTTGATTGTAAATACATTTTATTGTCATGGAAGACATTATTTTGTATTTAAGTTTTGTATTTTAAGTAACTGATCTTGAGATAATTTATTGTTTAAGAATTTAAAAAAATAGAGATGGGTTTTGGAATATAAAGTATCCTTCTTGCAGCAAATAACTGAATCTAAATGAACTTCATTGTATTTTTAGTGCTTCTCCTACCAAGTAGCCTGTCATGATTTTCTTTTCACAAATATAGGTATGATGGGCAAAAGATCCTTAACATTGTTAATTTCCGGGGGGAAGATGAGGAAGAGGATGTGTGGGTGCTGAGTCTGCAGCCTGCTGGTGTTCGAGATCATGATGTCAGAGGGTGTCTGTGTTAGCAGAAGGGGGCACGTACACTGTTATCACAAGTACATGTGAACTCCTGTGGCAGATGAGATGGCCTCATGCTAACCACTAAAGGCGAGTTTTTGCTTGCGCTGCACCTGCGTGTGGTCAGGTATGGTGTAGCTGATGCTGGTGAGTTTGTTTTCACACTCGAGTGTAGGGGGTACGTGTTGTTTTGGTGTCGTGTTGCAGTTACTCCTCCTAATCTGAAGGTGGCAGCAGGGGTGGTGTCGGCCGGTAAACTCAGCAGGTCGGAGTTCTTTTGATGGTTCACTTCAGTTCGGTACGTATGTTCTGTTTTAAAACAACAATGGCGTCCATTATGGTTCACTGTCTTTATTAGCTTGTGGAAGAAAATAAAGAAATAATTCGATCAGCTTCTCATCAACTTGATCCACTGGTTACTGTTTTTAAAAACGGTGGTTACCACACAAATTCCACAAGAAGATCCAGATATCTGGCAACACGTGATCCCAAACTGTCCAATCACAAGGGAGTACCTTAGTGTAACCGTCTGCGTAGCAGGGGTACACGTCAGGTCTGAAAGAGGTGCACATCGAGCCTCTGCAGAGCTACGGCGAGCCTACGGCAGTGACGCAGACGCCACGCGACCATAAATCCATCTTAACAGTTTAATGTCTCTGCTGCACAGTTGCTCTTTAACAGTGCAGGGCCCTGGGTTACACCACCTCACATTCACAAACACAGCTAGTCCCCCTCCTTTCCTCTGACCCCTGCTCTCCGTTCTGTCCACACACAGCAGATGGAAGTTGCCCATTAAAAGCGTAGTATCAGGGATAAGCGGTGTCAGCCAGGTCTCCAAAAACAGAAGGCTCTACTCTCTCTGCACTCCCGCTGATGTCCCGTTTAACACCACCAGTTTGTTCATCTTATTTCCCATGATGATGGAGGGGAGAATGGGTCTGAAGCACCTCTTCCCAAACTTTTGTCCTAGCGCGGCGCCCACAGCAAGTCTTCCGTAGCATCTCTGGATCTTGTGTCTGTCCCTGGGAGTCTCATGGAGCAGGACAATGACCCCAAACACAGGAACAGATCTACACCAGAATCAGTGTGTAGACCTGGTCCAGTCAGAGTCGAGACCTCACCCTGACTGCAGGAACCAGACAGGCTGGAAGGAGAGGAGGTATCTGTGGTCCAGTCAGAATCCAGACCTCATCCTGACTGAAGTGCTATGGTGGGACCTTCAGAGAGCTGCAGAAACAAACCAACAGGGTGAAGAACAGGTCCAACTTCAGGGGGGTTTAGCTGCTTAAACCTAATTAAACAGGGAATAGACATGAAAATAATAATCCTTTCTTCATCCTTCATTCTTCATCAAATCAGCAAGTCACACACTGAACACAAGTCACATTCCCTCAGGGAAAAGCTGTTTCAATAAAGTGATTTTATTGATGAGTGTACATTCAAATTCCCCTGCTTCTTGTAGACGCTGGGTTTCAGTCAGTACATAAATACAGCAGATTCCTTCATCTGGAACAAATAAGGTTGTTCAATCCATCTTTTCTGGCTGCTTTCTTTCCTCTCATCTCTACATAATAACAGAATAAATTTTCTTAATAGATGTGAGTCACTTTAGATTTCCTTGTGTCTGAAGCTTATTTGCAGGTGCGTGTCTCAGCGGGGACATCGTGGCCTTTCTTTCCTACAGATTTCTGTGATTCTCCTGCAGAAAAACATTGTTCATTTGTTATTCTGTTATGACCTGTGACCCTAATCCAATCCAGTATGCTTTACTGCAGATGATTACATCTACCTCCACATAATAATAAAAAAACAACAAAAATATTTTCTCTTTTCTAAATGACTGTTAGAGGCTAAAATGCAAATATATTAGAAACTAATTAAAATGCATTTATTATGGTTAAAATCACAGCAAAACCTAGTTCATTTATCATTTATAAAGTGCTCATAAATAGTTAAAAATAGCTTTAATCCAACCAAAGTTGTAAACTGTTTTTTTGTAAAACACTGTTTGTATTTGCTTGTGTTTGGTTGGAATGTGCATGTCCAAGACGCTCCGTCTACAACCCAACTTGTGTTGTCAGTCTTGTATTTTCTTTTATTACATTTTTGCTGTAAACCAAGCGGCAACCTCCAGCAGTAAAATGTGAAGCCTATGTGGAAGTGCAAAAAATGTTGTTTAGCCCTCATCCGTTAGGGGCTGGCTCCAAAACAGAGTGAATCCCCATAGACTCCCATGTTAAAAAGACCAACTTCACAGCAGAAATACACATGTTTGAAGCCTGGTACAAAAAAATATTTTAGGATTAATAGGTAAAGTTTACCTTCATGACAACTGTAAGAGGGGGTGAACTCATCTGTTTGAATGTTATTTAATCTTGAAATGCGGCAAAAGTAGGGGCGTTTCCTTTTGATTGACATGTATCCAATATCCACGGTAAGAAGGGAGAGTGCAGTGTGGCTGCCAGATCTGTATTTCTGCCAGATTCGTATTTTTGTCGACTGCGCATGCGCATCGCGGCGACCATCTTGGACGCTGAAATACGGCAACACCGTCTAGTCAAATCTGTGTGGTAGACGCTTTTTAGCTTATGGTGAACA
>JBAFTA010000019.1:3860067-3871135 GCA_036919975.1 Melanotaenia parkinsoni | reverse complement strand
TCAGTTATTTCTTCCAAAGGGTGTGCAACCAAATATTGAGTTGAGGGTGCCAACAATTTTGTCCATCCCATTTTTTGAGTTTTGTGTAGAATTTTGTTAATCTTGGCTTTTCTCTTCAGCTTTTTTGTGTTTTTCCAATGCATATGAAGGAAATAAACACAATTAAACCAAAAACATTTGTAATTGCAACAAGTCCTGGGAGTATTTGTGTATTTTGTGGAAAAATTCCAGGGGTGCCAATAATTTCATCCATGACTGTATGCTTCTCTGTCCCTGGAGTTTTATTGATGCTTCCACAGCGTTTGATCCAGTCAATCACAAACAACTTTTTATGCTACAGCTAGGGAGTGACCGGGTATGTTGTGTAGGTTCATGCCTATATATCTGCCACCTGTCCACTGTCGTCAGGCAGGGAGGAATTTTGTCTTCTTAACATAAGTACTGAATAAGGTGTGCAATATGATATAAAGCAGGGCCCCTCAGTTCGGTCCTACGAGGGCAGCAGTCCTACAGGTTTTCAACTAGGGCTGGACGATATGAACCAAATCTTATATCTCGATATATTTTACCTGAATCACGATATACGATATATATCTCGATATATATTTTTTTTGTCAAGTGACCAAAGAGACAGCTCTAATTTACAGCCTTCAGTGCTAAAAACACTTTTATTAAGGATCAGCAGCACATGTGCATTAAAACAGCTGACTGAAATTAAAGTACCTTTATATTAAATTAAATGCTCCTAAAATAAAATAAATTAAAAATACTTTTAAGTCCATTTACCATTTTCAACGACCATAACAAAAATACAGCTGTGCAAAATGCAAAAGAAAAGATGCTTTTAACTCGATATAAACGATATTCCCTCCTTCTATATTGCGTCTGATAAAGTCTCGATATATTTGAAAATCTCGATATATTTCCCAGCCCTATTTTCAACGTTTCCCTGCTCCAACACACCTGACTGAAATAAATGAGTCATTGTGCAGAACTTCTTGGGCTGTTGGATCCTACAGCAATCCATGGCTCAGGAGCTTTGCACGCCGTGGTAGAATGGAGGAGAAGGGTCATGCGGTTATGGTTAATTTTTCTTGTGAAAGGCCACGAGAAAACTCCCATCAAAAAAAAAAAAAAAAAAGCCCTAAAGTGTACTCTACCTGACCATGTCCAGGTGTACCTGCTGCTCACCTGCTGAACGCTGGGTTAGGCTTCAGCTTCCCTGTGACCCTTAATGGACAAAGCGGCATAGATAATGGATGGATGGGTGGTTGGGTGTCCCTCACCCCTCGCACGCCATGTCCCCAGTTCCTCAAAATGTTCTTTCACAAAGTTCAGCACTGACTAGTTATTTAGCTGGATTTGCACTGTCAGCATAAGCCAGAGGATTGGAGGATATAATCACGTCACTGTAGAAAATCCTTTAAAAAGAAGTTTCTGTTCTTATAAACCTTGAATTTAGTCTGATTTAATGCAGATCAATACATTATTCATCTTCAAAGACAAAATAACTTGCTTAGAGCCAAAGCAATCAAGAGAGAGTGTCTGCAGATGGTCCGCCTGCAGGCATGTGGAATGAATCATAAAGCAAACCTTTGCTGCTTCATTACACAGTCTTAGAAAAACTAATAAGAGACCAATATGTGGGTAGTTTACAGGGACAAGACCTGTGTAAATGATATAAAATGACTATTGTTTATAAATGAACAGATGGGCTGTAAAGCATGCTCAGATGTGTGCTTAGCAGAGGCAAATAAGGGAGGCACAGAGTGGCATTTTCCATTTCCAGAGAGAGAAAAAGTGCCTCTGCTTTTCACACTTCTGTCTTGGCTTTGACAGGAAATCTGGGAATTGTTGGTGCGCAGAAGGATTAGGAATTTGCTGCAAAGTAAACACATTCCTCATGAGTTGCTATGCCAATTTGAATGTAAATGAGGAGGCCCGTGTGCATGCTGGAATATATTGCCACCTGTGATATCAGCTTTGTAACACTTGTTCATCCGACCTTCATCCCAAAAGCTTTTCTCCACGAAACGTTCAGCAGGAACAAAACTAAGAACGAAATGAATCACTTCCAGCTCAAAGATCTGGGTTTAACGATAAGAACCTTGTGAATTTTTAACCACTGTGGTGTTTTTTGTTTGGCTTTAGGGAAAGCTTGCCTAATGCATAACAGACTGACACAAACCGAACATGTTTATCTTGAAAAGGCACTCTGTTATATCTGTCACTCACTCAAAGTAAGAGCAGCGTGCAGTCTTGCCAATATTGTTGCACTATGAAACAAAAGAAGTTTTATTCCCTTGTGTTCAATTAGATTTGCCTCTAAAGTCATAATCTGCTGCTAGTTAGATAAATTTAGACCCAGACATTTCTTCTTGCAGCACAAGTAAATCAGCTGCCACATATCACACAAACAGCAACAACTTTAATTATCTGTTATCTGTTGCATGAAGTTGTGCTGGAGATGTGAGATATAGCCACAGAGAGAGAAATTAAAATCTTTTCCCACTCAGGGCCAGGAGTATTAAAGCTCACGGCAACACTTATTTGTCTGTTTTTTAAAGATTAAAAATGCAGAATGATTGGGACTGCAGCAGACGCCTCTGCAGGGATCTTTTCTTAATCCTGCTCCGGCTGGATTTCTGACCGTTACCAAACAATCCTGCCAAATTCCCATCGGGTCTCGCAGGATCTCGATGCCAGGATCAGTTCCAACAAATGGAAAAAAAAAATTACCTCCTGTCATCTTTTGTGAAAATGTTTTCCTTGTCTTCGTTGGAGTACGTCAGGGGATCAGCAAAGGTGGTAGAAAAGTTTGGAAGGACTGCGCTGCAATGAGGCTGACCACACTCACCACAACGATGTGACGCAGGTCTGAACAAATGTTCACTGTCAACAAAATGCTCGAGGTACTTTATCTAATGCAAACTTATCACACTGTTCCCTCCAGGACCTGTTCAGTTTAACTCAGTTCAGCAATAATTGTGTAAAGCTAATTCCCATCAAAGTCATCTCAAGACCAGAGAAGTATTACAAAGAAAAAGTTCCTTCATCATTTCTAAACCACACCTTCTGAAATCTTCCTCTTTGTCCTCTATGAGCCCTTTGTCTCCAAAACCAGGCTTTTAACCGTAGTGAAGTGATATTAATGATAAAAATCTGTACGATAAATGCCTCAGTCTTCTCTGCTGACTGTGTTTCACTGACTTCTTCTGACATTCCAGGCGAGCTGGAGAACAGAAGGATTTTCCACCTTTCAGGTCGAGTTTATTGTAAACAGTTGAAGTATTTCAGTATTTAACTACAAAGAGAAGCTGCAGTATTTTATTTATTCTGTTGTTGTGGTCTGAGGTTCTCTGTGGACAGTCGACCAGCAGCTGAGCCTCTCAGATAAGCTCCCAGCCACAGAGAAACAGAGGGAACAAAAAAAAAGAGTGAAATGAAGACGGACCACTGGCTCTGTGTGACTGAGAGGCTCCGTTTCACAGAGAAACGATGGCAGAGGGAAGTCAAGGGACTGGGAGGGTGTGTGGAGGGGGGGCAAGCCTGGGGAGCTTTCTGTGTATGTGAGTGTGTGTGTTGGAAGGGGGGGTACAAAACGAGGTACAAATACTTTGTTACCGTTCTTAAGTAGAAATTTGGGATATCTATACCTTACTGGACTGATTATTTTTCAGACGACTTTTCATTTCTACTTCTTACATTTTAAAAACAGCCTCATTACTCCCATCTCATTCTCACGTCATTGTAAAGAAAATTATCCAGATAAATCCGGATAGCGACAACCTCCAGCGCTAAAATGTGAAGCCTGTGAGGAAGTGCAAAAAAATTGCAGTTCACTCCTCATCCACTAGGGGCTGTCTCCAAAACAGAGCAAATTCCCACAGACTGCCATGTTAAAAGGCCAACTTCACAGCAGAAATAAACCTGTTTAAAGCCTTGTACAAAAATCAATTTTAGAATTGATAGATCAAGTTTACCTACATGACAACTGTGAGGGGGTTGACTTTTTTTTTCTAAGGCTGAATTTTTTTCTAACTCAACTTATTTAATCTTGACATACGGCATAATTAGGGGCATGTCCTTTTGATTGACAGGTATCTAATATCCGCGGAAAGAAGAGAAAGTGTAGTACAAACGTGGTTTGTTACCTGGTTAGCTACTGTTGCTCGGGGTTAGCTCGGTTAGCTCTTAGCTACAGGCAGCACGGAGTTTGATGGTCATCAATCATCCATCCCCAACCTACGGGTGACGCCACAGAGGCTCCGTCCATCTTTTATATACAGTCTATCATCACGCCATCCGTCCAGTCATTATCTGACTGCTTTGTCCATTACGGGTTGCAGGGAAGCTGGAGCCTAACCCAACATTTAACAAGTAAGAGGCAGGTTCACCTGAACAGGGTCGCCAGTCCATCGTAGGGCCGCGCCATCCACACAGAGTGAATTTAATTGTGGTTGGATGAGAATTATAAACATATACCATTGTGACACCCTGTTGGTTTGCACGTGATCCACCGCACCTGCTCATGTCACAGTCCATTGAGAACATAGCACACGTCTGTGGCTGGTACGAAGATGCCCGTGGTGGAGACTCAAGAGAGCTTAAGCAAAATGTCCCGATCCAGCGCCAGCGAGGATGCTTCTACATCCCTGACCGTACCTACAAGAATGTTTGAGACGCTTGGATGCAGAAGCAACTCCTTTTTTAATGTGCTGCAAGTTCTGCGCACCAAGATATCACAAGCTAATGGTTTTCAAAAACTGAGGCAAGTAGAAAGTTTGTTGTTATCAGTTGATTATTGAGAAAATAATACAGTAACCTAGTAGCGTACTGATGGGAAATTTGCGATGTTTGCTGTAGGTACATGCCGTTGTTTGCTTGCTAGTAGTAGGCTATGATTCAGCATTGCATGTTCCAGTGTTGTACATGAACGAATTCAAATATATGCACAAATTTTTTGGAGAATGTTGAAATGAACTAAACATATTTGCCAGTCAAGAGCATGAACATGAACTTGTTTTTATGTGAGGTACCGCAACGGTTACTGTCTACATTTCTCGACGCTATGCCTCCTCCTCGCTATGTTAGCTATGATGCACTGCGCACTCAAGCATAAGAAAATACGAAGGCTTCATGGCAACGCTGATACAGCAAAGCTGCAGATCTGTAGCGCGCACATGAGACGCCTCATTTGCGTATGATTATTTACGCAGTAAATTATTTTATTATTTATTTATTTACGGGAATATTACTTGAAGTCCAGCATCTCTGTGCAAATTATGTCCACCAGCACTTACAAAACCGGTCAGAACATCAGCTTCATCAACTTTTAACCTGAAAGCAGGCAGAGTTGAAGCATCAGTCCTGTTTGAGAAGATATAACATTTGTATATTTTGCAATCTTTTCTTTTTCTTTTTCTAAATCTAGGAAGGAAGGTAAATTGAAAATAGCAGCCTAGCAAAAAACTACCTTCTGTCGTCCTGACAAGGTTGTTTTTGTCTGTTGTTCACACATTTGTTCCACATGCAGATCTGTTTTGTTATAGAATTTAATGTCTAGTCTAACTGATTTGCCATTTAAAAGTGCATTTAGATGGACTATTTTATTAATACTGCTACTTTTCAGTCATGCCAGCAGCTGCTTCGGATTAGAAAACAGTTGCTTTTGTTGGTAATATGCCAGCGAAACTGCTCCCTAATTTGTAGGCTCATTATTAAAACATACATAAACTGCAAGCATGACATTTAATACAGTGTCAGTCTTCGATAGTCTGAACTTGTGGTTTAAGTGAAGTCATGTAAATCTCGACCTGTGCATTCATTTTCTCCACAGAAGAAACACCCCACTCGTCTAGAGAGCTACACACAACTTCAGCAGCCATACACTGAGGATTTAGCCTCACCCACCTCCAATCAAACCAAGCTGTGGGAGACTCGAAGAGTGTCCCTGGCAAGTGTAGATCAACTAGTCCTCAAATTGATTGTCCAAGGCTTGCACCCACCACACATTGTTCAGCAACAGGGCTTCATCAGTCTTGGGCAACATCTTCAGCCAAATACAAACATCATGATGTGTTACTGTTGTTAACGAAGTCACAAAGGCCTCAGCTGAGAAGAAAAGAAAACTGAAAGCTGCCATTAGTGAAACTGAGTTCATAGCAACAACAACCAACTGCTGGATGGCAAACCATCGCGGTTTCATTGGTATCAGACCATGGAGAGACCCTGTGCTGCCCGAGCATGCAAAGAACTTTAAGGGCCACATACCGTTTCTCCCCTGGCTGCTGCCTCACAGATTCATTCAGGATTCAGCATCAGAGAGATGATCGCTTGCACTACAGCTGGCAATCGATCAAACTTTCTGAAGCCTTCTGAGTTTATGCATAGACTGACGAGAACACCAATCCTGAGCCTGAAGGAGAGATGGAGCAGGAGATGATGGCAGCCAAAACGATGATAACAATGAAGAAGAGGAGAGTGTTGGAGCCCTGTTGGAAGAAGATGGCTGCTTGGAATACCAGCTACCTAAACACCATCTGCCTGCCACCTCCTCAATTTAGTGTCCACAGTCGATGCTTTAGAAGCAGAGGTCAAGCCCAGTACCAGCGCGGGCCGAGGTCCACGTTAACCAAATGCTCTCGCCTGTGCTCAGGCTTTATTATCCCCAGTGGGGCAACTGGTTCTGCAGCCAGCAGCAAATGGTAACCAGACAACAACACAACAATAAACAGTCAAGACTAACTAACTAACTAAATAAAAAAATAAAAAAAGTCACCCAACCCAACACACAAATCCTTGCCTGTGGCACCACAAATCTGCGGCCTAAGGGAAGTAGCATAAAGTAGCAATGGAGGGGATGGATCTGATCTGCCAGAACTCAACCAGCCTTCTTAAGTGTCTTGTCTTCAAAATGTCCTCCAGGTTGTCTAAGCGGGTTCTCACAACCTTCCTACAGGACGCAAGATGAACACTGAAGACCAATCCAAGCTTCAACTCATCTGTTGCTACAAGGTTGGATTCCCTCTTCTTGGCCGTAGAAAGACCAGTGAGAATAACAAGAGAAGAGCGTGAAGGAGCCCTTGCAGCTGTCTGCAGTGAACTAGATGCACCTTAACGTAAGTTAATGAAGTGATTAACAACAGATTAAGTCACAGGTTTATAGTTTTAATACTCTAGAACATGTGGATGCACTATGCCAATATGCAGCTCCCATTTTTATCATGGGAATTATTTGTGGCAACATAATTATATTTCTAAAAGTCTATGATGACAATATTTTCTTCTTTTTTAATTATTTCCTCCACTTCAAGGTGTTACATGGAGTAGGCCAAAAGTCCCGTGTATGTTTTTATTTTTTTTTTCTTTGTACAGGTTTTGCTTCGGTGGGACTGGCATTTCATGCAGAATATCCAGACACAATGAGCCCAGTTGCAAAGGCCGTCGATGTTCTTCAGACAGAAACCAGTGTGCAGATGGAATGGTTGGTTCCCACCATAACTCTAAACTGTAAGAAAAAACCTGCTAAATTTACCAGTGCAAGTTAATAAAAATGTAACTATGAACATACTTAAATGAAGTTTTCTAACAATGTAGTAAAATGCAACAGTTTTCCTTCAAGATAAACAAAAGAGCCCACATTGTCATGATCATGGGCCGTGTGGGGTCATGTTCGTCATTTTCTGGTTGTAGTTTTGGGTTGTGGTTCTGGTTTTTGTCATTAGTTTCTGTTTTGAGATCATGGTTTGGGTTTTCGTTTTTGTTTTTTTCCTTGTGTGCTCTGTGGTTTCTGTTTCTGCCGTCAGAACACCTGGTCTAATTACTCATCCACTTCACCTGTTCCCCATTAATCTCTCCGTGTATATATGTCCTTGGTTTTCAGTCACTCCTTGTCAGATTCTCTTATGTGGTCATATGTGGTATGTGTTGTATGGATTATCCCTGTCTCGTGTGGTTCCCTGTCTTGAGTTTTGGGAAATAAACCTTTCACCTGCACCGAATCTGCCTCCTGCCCTGACTGCCTGCAATTGGGTCCTCACCTCCACCGCAGACCATGACACACGCACATTTATTTCAAAGTACTGACCTCTATAAACATGGCAATATTGCATTGAAACACACAAAATCCTGTTACTATAACAGCCCAGACTAAAAGAAATCTAAAAAGTGCAGATGTGTATAAATATTTTCACAATACATGACATTTCAGGAAAAATCATGTTAAGAATTGAAAAAGTACTGTTAATTAATGAAGCAGTTCCTGAACAGTCACTTCGTGCCGAACAGTTTGAAACCTTCAAGAACAAATCAACATGACCAAAACATGGAGTGGATCCCTTTTCTGAAGCCTCTGGATGCAAAGCCCCAGGTCCCTCTCCACATCTCTTGAATGGTCCATGACTAGAAAAGACATTGGAAAAAAAAGAAATATACTTATAACCATATGTGTATACACACCATAGCATGAATTAAACCTATCTATCTAAATATTTTTCAGCTGTACTTCGATTTTTAAAAGCCCCACAGGGCTGTTTTATTGAATATTTAATGCCACCAGCCTCTGCAGGCTCCACACTGGACTGAATCTGTTCAATGTATGTGAGCTGATCTCAGGGACACATATCACTCCAAGCTGAACTCATACAGATATTTATTGTAGCATTTACCTATTTCATAAAATACTGTACAGACCTAAACAGCATGCCTTAGTCGTAAGAATGAGGGGAACTCCTGTTTGACCATCAGCAGAAAAGCCTGAACATAGAAGATAAAAATCACTTTATCCAAATTCAGCTGCACATTTTCTCCCTCCATATCTGAACAGTGGTCAGCATGGAAGGACTCCAAGGGTCTGCACAGGTGCTGCAAGGCTCCGTCTTACCCTTGTAGGACCTGTCACACACCTCTCCTCCTCTTCTGCATCATAATCTCATTATATTCTGTGTTATGGTCGAATTTCCGATGTTTAAAGATGTTTGTTGTGTTGCTGATATAACCACCATATCTTCCCACACACATCATACGGCTCCTTTGCTGCTCAGCTCCACACATGATGCTGCCCTATGTCACACATGACTATGCCAGGTGGAAGAAAAAGTAGTTCCTACCAACGGTATAATTTAGACAAGATCCCGGCATTACAGTTACTTTCCACCATTTCCACTTTGTGATAAACTACATATTTGTCTAAAATTAACAAAATATCAATATTTTAACAGAAAATTTTTAGTCTAAAAAAACAGCAGCCATTCTAGTTCCCAAAGTTAAGACCTGCTGGAAAACTGATGAAAATATCAAAATCAGCATTATTGTCAGTTCTGCAACTTACAGGACAAACATAGAACTGAAATTATGGTTCTCTAAAACCTTGGTGCATGAAATACAAGAACATAAGCCAATAAAAAAACAAACAAAACAAGTTCTATCATTAAGTAAATAAACATAAGAATGATAATAAATTGCCGAGGCAGATTACAGCCAGTCTTTAATGGTTTCTGGTTACTTCTGGTCTGGTTAAACTGGTTAAAGTGGCTGTGTTCTTGTTCCTGAGGGGATAAATAGTTCCGGTGTTGATGGGGGGCTCAGAGTCCAGGGTGGGTGGAAGGGGACAGAGCAGGGATAGTGTTCAGCATCAAGCAGTCCCTCAGTCTGCTGGTCCTGGTCCACAGTCTCCCTCCTAATAGCAGCAGGTTGAAGAAGCTGTGTGATGGGTCGGTGGGGTCTCTCTCCATGCAGAGGGCTTTACGGGTGAAGAGATGGAGATGTTTGCAGGGAGGGAAGAGAGGCACCGACGATCTTCTCAACTGCTCTCACGATGCGTTGGAGGGTCTTCCTGCAGGACGTGGAGCAGGCGCTGTACCACACGGTGATGCCTCTGGTCAGGACGCTCTCCATGGTGCCTGTGTAGAAGGTGCACATGATGGGGGCTGGGCTCTAACTGTCCTCAGGTTGTAGAGGAAGTAGAGGTGCTGGTTGGCTTTCTTAGCCAGTGATGTGGTGGTGATGGTCCAGGAGAGGTCCTCTGTGATGTACACACCCAGGATCTTGGTGCTGCTCCCTCTCTCCACCGTATCACCATTGATGGTCAGAGGTGCATGCTGGGGGCCATTCTGCTGAAATCCCCAACCATCTCCTCCGTCGTCCCCACGTTCAGAGAAAGGTTGTTGTGTTCCCACCACAAAGCCAGACGGTCCACCTCACTCCTGTAGTCTGTCTCATCCTCGTTGCTGATGAGACCCACCACAGTCGTGTCATCTGCAACTTGATGAGGAGGTTGGAGCTGTGCGGCGGTGTGCAGTCGTGGGTCAGCAGAGTGAAGAAGAGGGGGCTCAGCACATGTCCTTCAGGGGCCCCGTATTGATGCTGGGTGTGTTCCTGCTGACCTGAACTGCCTGTGGTCTCCTGGTCAGGAAGTCCAGCAGCCAGTGGCACAGTGTGGTGTTAATTCCCAGCTGGTCCAGTTTCAGAATGAGCTGTTGGGGGATGATTGTGTTAAGTGCTGAACTGAAGTCTATGAACAGGATTCTGACGTAAGAGCCTTTATATCTAGATGTGTGAGCGCTTTTTGGCAGACAGTGGAGATGGCATCGTTGGTCTAGCAGTTGGACCGATACACAAACTGGAAGAGGTCCAGGAAGGGGTGGAGACTTCTGTGCTGGTGTGCTGTTGTGTGCCTCAAAACGAGTGAAAAAGTCACTTAGCTCGTTTAGGAGAGAGTGGAGCTGTCACAGGTCTGCAAGGCAAGGCAGTTTATTTATACAGCACATTTCATATACAGGACAATTCAAAGTGCTTTACATAAAACAAAGACATTACAGATCTTTAGAAATAGTAAAAGGCATCAACACATACTCACAATAAAATAATTAATTACATTAAAATGATTAAAAGCAAGATAAGTTAAAAAAAAAAAGTTACCGTGCAGACTTCATGCATAGGCGCATGAGAAAAGAAATGATTTTAACCTGGATTTAAAATGTCTACATTTAGTGAAAGTTTAATCTCCACTGGCAGTTTGTTTCACTTGTTTGCAGCATAACAGCTAAATGCTGCTTCTCCATGTTTA
>JBAFTA010000019.1:3825782-3836526 GCA_036919975.1 Melanotaenia parkinsoni | reverse complement strand
GCCGCATCCCGCTATTTACGGATTGGAATACGCCGTTCATTTACGTCCGATTATTTATACTTTGGGCTTGCCATACATGTGTGGGTTCTTTCCAGGTACTCCGGCTTCCTCCCACTGTCCAAAGACTCCAAATTCTCCCTAGGAGTGAGTGCATGTGTGTGTGAATGGTTGTTTGTCCCCTATGTGTTGGCCCTACGATGGACTGGTGTCTCTTACCTGTTAATGCTGGGATAGGCTCCAGCTTACCCGCAACCCGTAATGGTACAGAGATTGAATCTGTGTGAGACATCATTGCAACGGTAACCACTGAATGAGCTCAGAACGTGAGAACGGTGCGGGCGGTGCCTTCTACATCACAGGTAGGCTGTATTTTCTTTTCTTTATATTGTTGTTTTTCAATAACCTTGGAGCCTAAAGCAGACTTTAAAGTTAAACGTGAACTTCATCCAGAAGTATCAGCGGAAACGTCTCTGCAGCTGCAATGGAGAACCATGAACTGCAAGACCTTCCACACTGAGCTGGTTTCTGATCACCATCAGCAGAGATTTTTAATGATTTTCAAGTTGGTTAATTGCAATTTAATTCTTGTGTTTCTTTAAGGTGCAACCTCTCCAAAGCTGGAGTGGTAGTGTGCCAAAAGAGGAGCAGCCTAACATTATTGAGAAGAAGATGGATGGATGGATGGATGGATGGATGGATGGATGGATGGATGGATGGATGGATGGATGGATGGATGGATGGATGCAGATGTCGTCTCCACATGGCGTCTTACTTGTGAGGAAAACATTTATGCGCATTAAGTTGTAAGTGTTGAAACAGAGCAGTAAATCATTAAAATATTTATAGCCTTTCTCTCACGTGGCAGCTAGCATTTTATAAAGCCACAGTTGTCACTACGAATACAGCCTAAGCACATTATTATGGTCTGAAAACCCTCTGAGGTTAGACCATCGCTACTTTTCATATATGCTTTGATGCAGTCATTCACTGTAAACGCCTACACCCACTGTGGCATGTTATTACAACAGAAATTACCAGGAGTGACACTTTACCAAAGAAAATGCAGAGCTGAAGCAGAGATCCTTTCTTGGATTCAGTTTAATTACCACAGGCAAGCAACGTGGCCTTCTTTAATTACACTCATTAGTCTGCAATCATGCTTTAATTTCAGGACCTCCAACCTGCACTTGTATATGCAATAAATCATAAACAACGTCTCATCCAACTCACCAGCACTTAACGCAGTTCAAGCTCCAAACAGCAGCTGAAGCAGGTATGTGGCCTTTACAGCTGAGACACTTCTCTATTCTGTTGGTGATAAAAGCATGGGAGAGTGTTTTCATGTGAATAACATTTAGCATCACCCTGGTTCTTTGCTCTGTTAATGGCTATGAGACTCAGAGTATGTAAGATATCACTGCCAGCAAGCATGCTACAAGCCTAAATCAGTTGTTTTGTAGTGGTAGGTTTAGGTGTTTAAATTCACCTGGAAAAATGTTGTTGGCTCTGCTTCCCAGCTCTGGAACGCACTTCCTCCTGACCTCCGCAATACCGAATCTCTCCTCACCTTCATCTCCAAACTCAAACCTTGGGTGCCCTGAAAGGCGCTTTAAATAAAATGTATTATTATTATTAGTATTATTATTATTATTATTATTTACACCTGTGCATGTACAAAAAACTGGAGTTGAGGCTGATCTGATCCAATATTGACCTGATTCATGGATCGGAATTGGGCTGAATTCCCTGATCCACCTTACTGATCCAAAGTCCTGTGTTTACAGATTATTAGTATTATGCAGGTTTAAGCCAAACAAAATTTATTGATGCAATATTTCCATTATAAGTCATATACATAAATAACTATGTCTGATTTTCTTTTTTACTCTGAGTTTCTAGTTCAGAAGCAGCGTCACTGAACACCTGCAGCTACGGATCTGATGGGAAATGAGCTGCCTTTGCTAATGTAGCATGTCACTGATTTGGATATTATTTAGTCTGGAAACAAAAAATAAATAAAAAAATAATAAAAGCAAGCAAAACAGCAACTTGTGTGAACAGTCAGGGTCTCCAGGTTTCCAGGGTTCCACATTTCCAAGGTTTCAGGGTAAAATGTTCAGATAAGAAGGGAAGAGAAAGTAGTGCAGAAACTCTCCTGAAGAATTCTCAGTGAGCAAAACAGAACAGAAAAATGCAGCAGTGAGTGTAAATAAAGCACAGGTTTTACATGCAGTCTGTTCTGCAGCTTATTTGCTCTCACATTGGCAGCTAATGCTAAGACTGTGGGCTCTCGCATTAGAAGCTAACGCTAAGACTGCGGGCTCTCACATTAGCAGCTAACGCTAAGACTGTGGGCTCTCGCATTAGAAGCTAACGCTAAGACTGTGGGCTCTCACATTAGCAGCTAACGATAAGACTGTGGGCTCTCACATTAGCAGCTAACGCTAAGACTGTGGACTCTTGTATTAGCAGCTAACGCTAAGACTGCGGGCTCTTGTTAAACAAAGACTGGATGGTTTGAAAATAACAGGAAGTTACATCACAATACGTATGCTCCTAAAGAAATACAAGAATCGACTGGAAAAAGCAGACAAGGGCTTTTAAAATATTGCGTTTCAGAAGTGCACATAGATGCATCAGATCTAAGTATTACAAATATCTTAATGCTCCCATGACCATCAACATCTATTCGATGTTGGGTCGAACACATTTACTTTGCCAAGAGGAGTTTTATGGATCAGGAAACAACGGTGATCTGGCAACGAGTCACAGAAACCAAGGGACAAATATACTAAGAATCCGTAACAGGGAACAAGTGAAGCAAATGAGATCATTAAACCAGGTAAGCTTAATCAGGAAGCAATGAGCACCATAAACCTACTGGACAGTCTGGTTCTGGTACTGCTGGTTCTCCTGGATTTTACAGGACAAACAAGGGTTGTGGCTCTACATAATCAGGACAAGAAACAAACAAACGCACGACTAAAGGCCAAAAGAAACCAAGGAACAGAAAACCAAATTAAACACCCCTAAACAGTGACATTAGTTTATTTTTTGTTCTATAAACTGACCCCGTCCACTGAAACACATCCTTCAACGACACTTTATTTCTGAATCCTGGTTTTATAAATATCTCACAGTTTTAAATTATAATGACTTTGTCTTTTATCAAATCTTTTTTTGAATATTTCTCAGCAAATGGTTAAGATGAGCTTCATAACCATAATAAAATGAGAAAAACAAAACTAAATATAAATAATACAACAAAGTCTGTTCCCCTGCTGACGCTTTGCTGCTTCACTCTCTCCTCTGCCTGCAATTTTCAGCCATTTTCTTATTTTCCTACTCCAGACATTTAAGGGCAGCAGCTCCTGGATCCTCATTAATAACTCAGAGATTTGGTTGGATGCTATTTTTTTTAAGACAATTACAATCTTGTCAGTATCATGTCAGCACTGTCTACAAATAGCAGAAGCCTTATTTACAGCTATTCAGGAGCTAAAGCTAACTAGCTGCTAGATGCCTCCCCTCTCTACAGATAACTACTACCCTCTACAGAACATCGCCATGCTGGAAACAAAGATCCAACGGCTCCAGTTAAATGTGGAAGTTAATGGATTGGGTGGAAACAATCCAACTTTACCTTTAATAAAAACCAGTAGGCAAAATTTTGTTAACACACAGCTAATTAGCACAAACATGGCTGGAAAGAAACAGGAGGACAGTGTAGAAGGCAATAACTCTTTCACTGATAATCCTCCCTGGAATGCTCTTGGTGCAAAGCCAAAGAGTAAATCATCTCACAGGTAAATGGGAGGACGAGTAACAGGCAGAGTTTGCTGAGATTAGTGATGCGACCGGCTGGCCTGCTCTGCCATCCAGACCAAGCACCTCCTTTGCAAACAACTGCTGCAAATAAGTGGAACAAACTGCCCGTGGAGATTAAACTTTCACCAAATGTAGACATTTTTAAATCCAGGTTAAGAACATTTCTTTTTTCATGTGCCTATGCATGATTTTATTGTGATTCTTGCTATTTGTTGCTGCCTTTTACTATTTCTTAATATCTGTAATGCTTTGGTTTTAGGTAAAGCACTTTAAATTGTCCTGTACATGTGCCATACAAATAGGCTGCCTTGCCTCCTCAACCCCTCTCCCTTGCAAGACACAATCATGGGCAGTTGTCAGAAGGAAAACTAACAAGTTTCCTCCTCAACAAGCAGACATGCGACTACAGAACAGGTTTGCTCCACTGCTGCCGGATTCTGGATCTACATCTGATGACCGCAATGAAATCTCCATACACAACAGGGTCAGACCAAAGAACAACTCAGAAAGTAAAAGCAGATGGCTGGGCCTCAGACTCTGGTTGTTGGTGACTTTGATGTGAAAGATGTGAGAAATGTTTGAAAAACGTACTAAAGTACTGAGCTTTTCCAAGGAGATGGTATCAGATGTGAGAGAGTAAATGGTGGAAAAGCTCATGCTGCATGTGGGGTGGAACGATGCTGTGAAACAACAATCTGATGAGCTGAAACGGGACTTTACTGAACTGCTGGATACGATCGGCTGTCTGGATGCCCGGATATTCATCAGTGGCCTCCCTCCAATCAGAGGAGGAGTGGAAAGATCCAGCAGGCTGTTTAGTCTGAATACATGGCTGTCGGCTGCATGTACTACACATCCAGTTAATTTATAGACAATTTCAGCTCATTTTGGGACCGCAGACACTTTTTTAAGACAGATGGATTCTGCCTGAACAGGAGTGAGGCTGTTCACCTCCAGCCTGGTTTGTTTTTTAAACACTCTGTTCCCTCAGACAAGGACAACAGACAAGAGAGACCAAAACAACGTGATGAGACAGAGTCTAGAGGAAGCCTGGAGAAAAACAACTTCAGCACCCCTCCTGAAGAAACCCCCAAGGATTCCAGTGAGGACTCATCATACTCCATCCAGGTCACACTGCCTCTCCTCATCCTCCCCACCCCTCCTGGACTTCACCACCCAGATGGAGGAGCTGGTCACTATGGCGACTGAACTGACCCTATGTCCCAGTCCCATCTTTCCACCCCGAAACATCCCACCTCCCCTCCCTCCAGGATGGAACCAAACTCCTCATCTGTCTCCAGCCTGATAACACCCCAGCATCTGATTGATATGTGCTGGGTCCAGGCTGCAGCTATGCGGGTGCTCACGGCTCTCTCCAGGATAATCCGGGGCCCGAGATGCAAGTAGTTTCTTTTATCCCTGTTTTAATAGGCAACAAAAAAGACTGATAAATGTTGAGAAAAGCAAGATTCTCCCAATACATTCTATAAATTTTTCACATCTTGTGTTCATTCCTTCATTCAGAACAAAACCTGGGCAGGTCATGTTTTTAGCACACTGAAGCTAGCTTTGCTAAATGTCAGATCTTTGGCTAGAAAAACATTTTAATCAATGATTTTATTACAAAGCACAAAGTCAATTTCTTGCTTTTACCAGAAAGCTGGTTAGATAGAGAAAATGATGGGTTGTTCATATAGAAGCGACCCCTCCAGACTTCAGCTCTGTGGATGAAGCTAGGTCACATCATAAAGGTGGAGAAGTGGCTGTTTGGTTTAATGATTCCGTCCAATGCAGCAGATATCTTATAAAAACTTTGCATCATTGGAATATGTGGCTCTCCAGATGACCTCCCCCTCTCGTGTGTTGTTTCTTACAGGTCACCTAAACACTGTGCAACGTTTCTGATGACTTTGCTGAACTGCTGTCAGTAATCTGTGTTGACTCTGACTGTGTATTATTGTTGGTGATTCCAACATTCATGCTGATAACCCGGAGGACAGAGGGACCAAAGAATTACGTTGTGTTCTTGATAACTGTGGTCTAACTCAGCATATGGAACAGAGGACCCTCTCTGGATCTAGTCATCTCTAAAGCTCTGAATATCTCCCAGGTTGTGGTGATGGATGTTGCTCTGTCTGATCATTCCTGTGTTTTCTTTGAGATGCTGTTATTGTCAACAAAAAGCCCAAACAGAGATTATCAGGAAACAGTACACTGGTGAAAATACCACTGAAATGTTTCTACCAGCTTTCTCTCCATCACCCTCCTCTCCTGGCCTTCAGTTGACGAACTTGTGGATCATTTCAATGGTAAAATTGCAGCATTACTGATGTCATTACTCCCACCAAGGTGAAAGTGATCACTGCCAAAAACAGAGCTCCATGGAAAAATGCCACGCTGGTAAGAGCTGAAAAACTAGATTATGGAAAACTAAGCTACAGGTTCACACTGAGATCTATAAAGAGAGACCAAGGATTTATAATCTGGAGCGGAGAAATTCAGACCATCTTTCTTTCTGACATCATTGCTAAGAGCAGCAATAATGCTCGTGCCTTGTTTGATTAAAAGTCAATTCTCAGCTTCAAACAGTGACGTTCAAAACTAACAACCAAGCCAGAAATCTGGGAGTAGTCCTGGACTCAGACCTGGATTTTATATTAAGACAGTTGTGAAGTCGGCCTGTTATCACTTAAAGAGTATATCGAGGATTAAAGGACTGATGACTCAGCAGGATTTAGAAAAACTGGTCCATACTCCTACTGTAATGCTGTCCTCACAGGTCTCCCTAAAAAGTCCATCAGACAGCTGCAGTTAGTCCAGAACGCTGCTGCTCCAGTCCTCACTAAGACTAGAAAAGTAGATCCTAGAACTCCAGTCCTCACTAAGACTAGAAAAGTAGATCCTAGAACTCCAGTCCTCACTAAGACTAGAAAAGTAGATCCTAGAACTCCAGTCCTCACTAAGACTAGAAAAGTAGGTCCTAGAACTCCAGTTCTCACTAAGACCAGAACAGTAGATCCTAGAACTCCAGTCCTCAGATCTTTACACTGGCTTCCTTTCTGACAAAGAACTGAATTAAAAATCCTGCTGTTAGTTTACAAAGACCTGAATGATTTAGGACCAGAATCCATTCAGGACCTTCTGTTTCGTTAAGAAGCAACCAGATCCCTCAGGTCATCAGGATCAGGTCTACTTTCTGTTCCCAGAGTCAGAACTAAACGTGGAGAGGCAGCGTTCAGCTTTTATGCTCCTCACATGTGGAACAAACTCCCAGAAAACTGCAGGTCTGCTGACTCAGCAGTTTTACATCAGGGTTAAAACTTTTCTGTTTGCAGCCTTTTATCAGTACTGTTAATTTCCACACTGGAACTTTATTTCTGGCTTTTTATCTATTTTATTTTAGACTTTTTTTCCCTTCCCTTTAAAGGTTGTCTTTAATGCCCTTGGTATTGCTTCCTGCACCCAGCTGCACCTTTGAATTGTCTTGTACATGAAATGTGCTGTAGAAATAAACTTGCTTTGCCTAATAAAAATATAAGTGTTTACAGTATTTACAATATTTACAGGAGGTTATGGCTCAGATTCGTGGTTCAGAGCAGAGTAATGGAGTCTGATGTCCACTGGAAGGCTGGGTTTCCTGTGGCGTTCCATATTGCAGCGAGGTTGAATCAGTCTGTAGCTGGACGTCCTCCTGAGGTTGTCCAACATGTCGTGGAGAGGGTGGGAAGAGCTCTGGTATAGTTCTTAGCTTGGACAGTATCCTCCTCTCTGACACCACCCTCAGAGAGTCCAGCTCCACTCCAACATGACCGGCTTTATGGCTCATTTATTGAGTCTGTTGGTGTCTGCCACCTTCAGTCTGCTGCCCTGGCACACAGCAGCATAAAGAAGAGCTCTGGCCACCAGACTCATAATACATCCCGAGCATCGTCCGACAGATGTTGAAGGACCTCAGCTGCCTCAGAAAGTCGTAGTCCTCAACAGTGGCCTCACTGACCCCACCAATGGATCCGTCCACCATGGATGGATGGATGGATGGATGGCTGGCTGTAATCAGCAGCTGTGCTGTATTTATTCCAACATTCTGACCAGTTTTGATGGAAGTTACCAAAATTTATTAAGATGTTTTTCACCGACTGTTGCTATGGAAACATCATGCACACGCTCAGCAACTATTTACTCCTACAGTCCTGGTTCAGATTTGCTAATCCTGATGATGGAAGATGAACTTTATTTGACTTGTGGGTTGTGACCATCCGAGAAGAGCAGCTGCTGAACCACCCCGCCGCACTGTGCTGCTGCACCGTCTAACAGCCAGTTATTATTCATGTCTTCTTTGAAATGTGAGGCAGAGGAGTGATGAAACTATCTTAGTAATGTTTTTAACAAGTTGTAGAGGTATTTTTCATTCTTTTTATGTCTGACTTCATTCTTTTCCAGCTTGTTCCTCTGAAGAATCTTTTATTTTCTGAGGTTCTGAAAATGGAAATGAATTTTCTGGGTCAAAGATGCAGCTGATCTGGAGGCGGTTTTGTGTGTGTGTGTGTGTGTGTTATTTTTAGATAAGAGCGTGTCTTCTTATACCACCTGGAATGACTCTGTGATAACATCCTTTTTTTCATGTTAGATCTATTAACACAACTTTCATATCTCATTTGCGATGTTTTCCTCAACAGAACCAACGTCAGAAACACACAGAGGAGAAATCTGCTGCATCAGTTATTAAATACATAAATATTAGTTTATGAATGAAGGGGTCTGAAAACCTAAGAAACAAATAGTTTCATATAAAAATTAGGTGTGGTTGGTAGAGTAGTTGATCCTGAAAGGCAGCAGGCGAAGTTGCTCATAATTGAGTAGAAGAAGTAGCTATAACAGGAAACAAGAGGAAAAACAAAACAGAACATCAACTGATTCAGACCAGAAAACGCTGGTGTGTCATGTCATATGAAAGTGGACCCAGTTAGCTTTGCATGCTTTACCCCACCAAACAAGACAGGCTTCTATTTATTGAGGGTTCCTCAGGGAGGAAGCATCCTCCTAAAAGCAGGAGGGATGGAAGCATTTTCTGATTCGTTGAATTCCTGTAAACTTATTGGGCAAACAGGACGAAGGACGAGGACAAGGTCTTTTAAACTTCTTTTACATGAGAGAAACTTCAACATGCTGCATTTTAGAGCACAGAAACAGCAAAATGGAAGAAAAGCTTTGTGGTTTGAATTTCCTAAAGACACAAGTTTGCATTCATATCAAGACCTCAGGAGGGTCATCATCTGAGTCTCATCAGCCTACAACCTTCTCTTTAGGACAAGGCAGGTGCATCGTTGTTGTTGATAACACTGGACAAACCAAGCAGGTGCTCCTTGGCTGCTAATGATGGAACCGCAGCTCAACCCTGCTTTAGAGGTCCTGAGGCCAGTGCCTCATTGCAGAATGTCTTTTTTCTTATCTTTATTGTAAATATTGTAATTAAATTTTAGCGCAACATGTTGTAATATCCACCAGTTTGACTCTTTGGTAGGAAAGTCAATGGCAGTTCAAAGTTCATGATTAATGATGTTTTAGTGTTGATTTAAATAGTTTAACCCTTTAAGGATCACTCTAAGAAAAAGCAATGTAAAAATGTTTTTTGTTTTTTTTTCTTTTCTTTTGGACAATAATAAAAAAAAATGAATCTTTGATCTTTGTGAAACGTTAACTGGATAACAAACACTCTTGGTATTATAAACCTGCTCAGGCAGGTTTATTTCTACACATTTTTAAACAGACTTATTATAATCAGGGAAAATGTTGCCTAGTAAACAGAAGAACAAGCAGGTGAAGGGTTAAGCTCTGTGGGTTGTTTACTCTCACCTCCTTCTCTGTACTACTTTCATTCTCAGGTTTATAGCTTTAGGGCCATTTGAATATAAAGATTTTATTTACATCTGTCTAACTTCAGCCTGGGAGACTTTATTCAGATCCTCAACACCATAACAGTGTTTATATGTATATATATATATATATATATATATACACACAACTTTCTACAACTTCTGTTGACATGAAAAACCAGCAGAACATCAACTCAGTGTCATTATTTAAGATGAAGAGAGCTTCACATCCTCTGGGAGCTCTTCAGGCATAATGAGTTTCCAGGACTGAAGGAGACAGCAGACAGAAGTTCTGGGTTCACCCCGAAAACAATTTTCACTCAGAGTGAACATCTCTGTAACCTTGTCCGACCGTGGCTTTTAATGAATATATTAACACCGGTGTCACAGAGTCCTTAGCCATAGCACCTTGAAAACCCAGCAGATGGAACAACATTATTATCCGGGATGCCTGTCAGCTGCCTTCCTTCAAGTAGTGCAGCACCGAGAAGCAACAAAGCATCTCTTATGAACGTCAACAACTCCAGACAATGAGCTGCAACAAGAAGCAGGAATAAAATCTACACTTTCCTCCTGTTACAGTCCTCAATCCATCACATCCTTAAAAAACATATTTCTGTTCCAACTATCCTCACATGGGACTCAGTGTAAAGACAAATGCTCACAAATAGTTTTGCAATCTTTATTTTTTAAAAGAAAGAAATCAACTGAGCACTTTGTTGCACATAAGACATTTCACACGTAGTCCTTAACATGCCAGAAGGATCACATCTCCACAGCAGATGAAATGGAGATAATCCTGATAATCAGATCATCAGTTACTGCTCAATGCGCATTGATCTCCATGCTGGGTGTGACTGACTACCTGTCAGTCTGTCATCCTTATTAATGGACACCAGACCAGAACTGCTCAGAAGGACTCACCACACCGAGAATCCAGAGCTGCTT
The DNA here is from genome assembly GCA_036919975.1 of Melanotaenia parkinsoni. Classification (NCBI taxonomy): domain Eukaryota; kingdom Metazoa; phylum Chordata; class Actinopteri; order Atheriniformes; family Melanotaeniidae; genus Melanotaenia; species Melanotaenia parkinsoni. The sequence goes on along the minus strand of JBAFTA010000019.1, from coordinate 3,825,877 downwards.
TCAGGACTTGGTAGTTGTTTTAAATCTGAGTGTTACAGAAGCCACTCATTGCTGCCACCTGGAGCTGATGCTGCATGCAAATGCTTGCCCCCCCC
>JBAFTA010000019.1:3809755-3819811 GCA_036919975.1 Melanotaenia parkinsoni | reverse complement strand
TTCAGCTCCACATTCAGATGCTAGGCTCAGAATCTGCTGGAAACATCATGAAAACATGGATCCATCCTGCCTTGGATATGACCCGAGCACTGTCCGTGGCCCTGTGGTGAAGAAGTTCAACTTTAACCTTCTGGTTGCATCTATCTAAGTCATAGGAATAATAAGAATTCCCAAATGGGTTCGCAGAGAACAAAGAAAACCAGGTAAAGCATCTTTCCCCTCCAAAAGAGAGCAAATACTAAATAAAAGAAAACTCTCCCGTAGCATTTTAAAGAGTGATTATTGCTTTTTTGTGTAATATGTCAGATTTAAATAATGTAAATCATAAGATGGGAGTTATCTGGAAAATATCTATGATGCTTTTTTAAATCTGTGGAGGAATGAAACGCATAGTATGTAGTAGTTGAAATATCTATTCCAACAGCGCAAGCTTTAAATCTCAGCACATTTAAACCTCTTTGTTCCACATCTTGCAACCACTGCATGAAGCTTCAGTGTGTTGATTGACTAAATTATTTCTGTCAGTTACTTTAGGTTCTCATTAAATCCACAGTGTAAAACAAAAGATAAGATGTCACACACTGAAAGACTGTCACATTATTCTGTTTCAATAAAAGGAAATCCAATAAGAACTAATGGGCAGCATATTTTATTTGCAGGATTAAGGCCAATTAGTTTCTAAAGAGCACAATCGCAGACCGCTGCAACATAGACTTGGTATAATTAAACTTCAGGAATCTAAGCAAGCCATCCTCAGCTGAACAGAGAAAAATATTAAAAGTGAAGACAGTGGATTAGACCTCAGTATCACTCTAGCATGTCTGTGGGAAAATAACAGTTCTGTTGTGGGTTTATTTCCTTTTTCAACCTGTTAATGCAGTCATGTGAAAAACAAAACACAAACTACTTACTATTATCCTAGAAAAAGTCCTTTTATACTGCAGTAGCAATGAAAAGATGCAGATAAAACTTACCTAACATGTTAGCTAATCATGCATATAGCATGCTAGGCAGCAGCTGATTTGGGGTATGGATCTCTAAACCCATCTATGCTTGGACTTGGGGTACATTTATGGACATAATTTATTCATTAAGGCTGTCAAAAATAACTTGTTAACGGCAGTAAGCAATTTATGTAATTAAATGCGTTAACGTTTTTAACGCATTAACACATGTTCAGCATCCATCAATTATGACGGCGAGACATGGAGGTCTCTAGAGGTGGCTCTATGGATGGACGTGAGGGCATCATATATGTGGTGGGGTGAGGATGTTTTAACACCTACACACCTTTCCCTTGTGACAGAGCTCAACACCTGCACTTTCCTGCATTTTTTAAAATGTGGTTTTACTCAAATGTTAATGGTTCTGGTCGTCGGTGTGTCTGCCCAGCCTCCTCCTCCCCCTCCCTCTGAGACTGTCAGTGATCAGCTGATAGGCTTTTCTCTTTTGTTGTGTGTGTTAATGGTTCGGCCGAGAAGGAAGAAAATAGCAGTTCATCATCATCACATATTTACCCCAGAGTGTTGTTATTGGACGTGCTAGCTAAAGCAGCTACATCTATCAGCATTATGTTCATCAGTTCCATGTCGCTGTCACCGAAGAATGAAACAGTATCATTGTCTGTAACACATTGTTTGTAAACTCCAGAAACTATTTTGTGTGTAACTTTGGGTACTTACAAATATACGTTCAAATGAAAACACAAATATGTAGAAATAATGCACAAAAAAACAGAAATTACAAAAATACACACAGTAAAGTTTTACACACAAATGTACTCTCGACTTGTGTTAGAAGACAGACAGACTTTCCCACTTTGAAATAAATGGTGAGGAATATCCAAAGAAAATCCAGATGACCCAGCTTTCCACCAGCAATTAAAAGTACCATCTACATGAAGCTGTGAGGCTTCCTGAAGCGTGAAGTCTCAAAACCCCTTAAAGCACTTTAAAAACTGACATGTGCGTAAATGCAGTTTTGTCTGTGCATACGAGGCAGATTATGGTTTGTATAGGAGCCTTTTTAAACATGAAACTAACAGATTTATGAGGCTGAATATAAAAAAAATCTGTAAAATATTAATGGTTCGTGCATTTTTGTAATTTGTGAATGTGTAATTTGTTTGTGCATAATTTCTTGATATTTGCTTGCATTTGAACATACATTTGTCACGTGTGAGCAGAGGTGAGGACCCAAATGCAGGCGGATCAGGCAGGAGACAGAATTGGTGCAGATAAAAAGGATTTACTTTCCCAAAAACTCAGGAACAGGGAACCACACATTACAGGGGATGAACCACATGTACAGTAAGGATCTGACAAGGGCAGACTGAAAACCACGGGGTATATATGCACAGAGGGAGTAACAAGGAACAGGTGAAGTGAATGAGTAATTAGACCAGGTGAACTAATGAGCCAGAAACAGGAACCACAGGAACACAAGAGGGAAAACTGAACTAAACATGACAAAACGGAAAACCTAAAGCATGAACATAACAGAAACTGAACATGACAAAAACCAGAACTAGAAACCAAGATTAAAACAGAACATGACAAACCAAAACCATGATCAAAATCTAACACAAGCCAAAGAACACGCTTAAACCCAGGAACCATGACATTTGTAAGTACCCAAAGTTACACACAAAATGATTGATATGGTTTACAAACCATGTGTTACACACACAAAAACACACACACACTATACATTACACAATATTGAGCCACGTTTGTCTCCATATGAAATTAGGCTCTGATTTAGCTATCTACGGTAGATTTACTAGAGGGTTGCCATGTTTTGGCGCCAAGTTGGGGGGTTGCGCTGTTGCCAGCCCTGGGACTTCAACAGGCCCCTCTGTAACCACAACGTTACGCTAGTTTGGCTACTGTTTACGAAAATTGTTGTAACCATGTGCAGTCTGACATCCCATGCATTCCCTCTATACACCAGAGATACACCAAAGCTTCCAGAGCATGCAGCATCACTGTCCCCATTACTTAATGAAGACAAATGAGCTTTGGTAACCAGGTCAGTGCTGGTAAAGTGCAGATTAGGGTTGGACTGTAGTAAGATGTAAGACATAAACACGAGCTGAGCTTTATGGAGAAGTGGTGAGAAACTATTAGAAAAGCTGAATTAAAAAGTAGCCAAGCCTGCATGGAGTACAGAAAAAGAAAAGGCAAACCATACACTAATTATCACCCAGAGAACATCAACCCCACAGTGAAGCACGGTGGTGGCAGCATCATACCATGGTTATTTATTGTTGTGTTCAGAAAATACTTGAGTAAACTGTCTTTCAGTCCTCAAGAGAATGAAGAAGTGGATGGAGTTTCCACTTTCTAGATAACAATGACTCTAACAATACCAGGGACAATTTCTGCCAACATTTTCAGGGATTTTAATACCTGGAATTTATTTACCAGGGAAAAGCATTTCCACAGACCCGAAGCTCCTATTTGTGCATTTAAATGGAATCTTTTACTGTGAAAGGGAACAAGACTTAGACTTAGACCTAGAAAAACTTTATTGCCCATTGCAGAGCAGTGGAAATTTGTCTTCAGCACAACGGCTCACAAAACAAATACACAAGTTAAAAGGTCCATAAAAACATAAAAGACATACCAACAAAGCTAAAAAATTAGGACTTGCTCAATCAAGGGTAGATCAGTCAATCAATCAATCAATCAATCAATCAATCAATCAATCAATCAATCAATCAATCAATCAGTGACATGTGTCAAAAAGAGATTCACACAATCCAAAACAATAAATCAGCTTAAAATAAGTTAAATAAGAACAGCTAAAAACAAATAAAAAGAAGGACTCTGTCACCTTAATGCCATTACTGTTTAGTAGGTGAACAGCAGAAGGGACAAACAACACTAAGTCTTTTTGTCGTCCCTAAACAGTCCATGTTTTTTGTGATTGTGTCCAGGAGTGTCAGGCAGGTATGTTTCACCCCTCGTCTTGTGTTATAGGCAAACTGGAACGGGTCCAGTTTGTCAGCAGCTGAAGAGCTTAGTAGGCCACACATTTACATGCATGGAGTGGGTGGTGTGACTCACAGATGTGAGTGTGACTGCTCTTTGAGAACCTTTGCATTTGTGATTTTTGGTATGGGTGTGATGGTTGATTCTTTCCATAAATGATGAACAAAACCGTAGTCCAGAAGCAGTTGAAAAAGTAGGGTCATGACACCCCCAAGTTGAGTTGCATTTTCCCTTAGCACTCTGCCCTTTAACTTGTCCGGGCTGGGTGATTTCCGAGGGTTTCCTCGGGACATGATGCTGACCACCTTGCTCTCCTCCATTTTGACTGGACTGTGTGGGGGGGCTGGGACTGCTGGAGGTCCAGTCTCTCAGTGGTTGTTGTTGGTTGTCAAATCTGATGAAAAAGGTGTTTAACTGATCTGCAAATGAGGTGGGGCCAGGACAGCTGATTTGGGCTGGTTTCTGCCCATCATGGTGATGAGCCCTAGCCAAGCCTCCCTTACATTCCCTGCTGTAAACTGGTGTTCCACTTTGTTCTTGTAGCGGATTTGGGCCTAAAGAGAATTTTGTCTGAATTATTTTTCCAGCTCTTTTGCCCTTTGCTTGTCTTCTCTCAGAAATGCCAGTTTCTTTTTACTTGGGCATATTTTCAGAACTTGTGTCAACCAGGGCTTGTTATTTGGGTACTAGCATGGTGGGTCTGTGGCCTCGGCTGCTGCTCCATCGCTTGAGGCCACTGACCCACCACGCTCTTGACCCTCTGCAGTTTGCTCACTGGGAGAAGCAAGGAGCTTGCTCCACCAATCTCTCTCTCACCTGGACAGAGGCAGTGGGTCTGTGAGGAGTACATTTCTGGACTTCCCCAGACCCTTTAACATCATCGAGCTACTGCTCCTCAGGGACAAACTGACAGAAATGGGAGAAGAAGCACATCTGGTGGCATAGATCACAGACTACCTGACTGGCAGACCTCAATATGTTGGGCTGGGGGACTGCAGGTCCAACACTGTGGCCAGCAGCACTGACCCAGGACTTTGTCAGATGGTGTGACTCCAATCACCTGCTCCTCAACAGCACCAAGACCAGGCCGCACCCAGAGACGGTCATCATCAAAGGGAACTGTGTAGTGGTGATACACACATACAAATACATGCAACTAGATGGTAAACTGGACTGAACTGCCAACACAGAGGCTCTGTACAGAAAAGGACAGAGCTGCCTGTACTTCCTCAGAAGGCTGGCATTCTTCAACATCTGTTAAGAGCTGCTACAGATCTTGTACCAGTCTGTAGTAGCGAGAGCCCTCCTGTACGCAGTAGTGTACTGGGGGGGCAAACTGGTGAGGAAGCCAGGCTCTGTCATTGACACAGAGCTGGACAGCCTGACGTCTGTGGCAGAGCGACGGACAATGAACAGGCTCCTGTCCATCCTAGACAATCCTGATCATCCACTGCACAGCAGCATCTCCAGACAGAGGAGCAGCTCCAGTGACAGACTGTTGTTACTGTCCTGCTCCACTGAGGAGATCCTTCCTCCTCCACGTCATACTGCTCTTCAACACCTCTCTGGGAGAGCGATATCACAAAACAGAGCTCTGGACTCACTACACACTCACACCACACGCTTTATCACACACACACACACACACACACACACACATCCATATGTGGACTCAAGTGTGGACAAACTGACTGTTGAATAACTGTTACACACTGCCATTTTGCACAACTGTACTTTAGAACCATAACTGCCAGATGCATTTCATATTTTTCAATTTTATGTTGTATTTTTACCTACTTTTTTATTATAGTTTCTTTTTGTATTTTTATTGTAACTTCTACGCCTTTATGTTTCCACCCTTCAAGCTGCTGGAGCTGTGAATTTCTCTTGGAGATTAATAAAGTATCTATCTATCTATCTGTCCGTCCGTCCGTCCGTCCGTCCGTCCGCTTTTACATGCATCCCTTCCCCAATACACCTGAATGGCTCAGTTCCCTCATCCACATGTCATTCAGCTCTGCAGATGCCTGGTAACAAGCCTTTATTTGATTCAGGCATATTGGAGAAGGGTTGCATCAATAAGTTCCAGGATAGTAGATCTCGAGGACTGAACTTGGGTACCACTGGTCTAACCTGTTTAGATGGAAACACAGAATCAGTGCAGAAGGTCGAATAAAAAAATAATTCTTCTAGGGTGTTTGTGTGTGCTTCTCCGAATTTCATGTTTACATCCTGTGCTGGAAACTGTTCTAAGTGCAGAGTACAGTCTTTTAAGACAGACCCTTATAAGGAAACAATCTACTGTAAATGTGTCCCACACATTGCTATGTTTAGATATTCCTATAAGCCTATAAGTCTGTCCATACATAGACTCTAAGGCAAATAGCAGTCTGCTTGCAGCTGCAATGAAGTATAGTCTAATCTATGTATAAGTGATTCTAATCATGAAATGTTGAGAATAAAATACTTCACGTTCCACCTGCTGAAATCCCCGAGCAGGAACAGTGGCAGGTCACTAGTCCGGGGGACAGCGCTGTGATAAAAGACTGCAATGCAGTCCACCATCAAGTTGAAGTCAGGTCCAGGAATGTATGCCAATATTACTGTGAGTGGTTTGAATTCTCAGGGCAGATAATTTGGTCTGAAGGACACCATTAGAAGTTCATAGTGTCTGCAGCTGTCACTCTCTCTCACTGCGTAGTTGGTTGCCCATCTGTTGTTGACAGCCAGGCTGAGCGCGCCCCGGACTTACCTCTATGTTCCCACTGTGTCCCTGTCAAGTTGCATAATGTTAAATCCATCAACATGTATATCAATAATATCCCCGCAGCAAGTGGTGGGGGATCTCAGCAAGGAGCGACGTAGATTGTTGGTCCACAATGACACTGGTTGGCTTGAGTTTAATCAGCTTCAAGTGCCGTCTTGTGTGAGATGTGTCCACATTTCCCCGTCTAAGAGTGGATATTTCTATCTTGCTTTATGTTCTTGAATACTCACAGAAAGACCAAACTGAACGTCTGGAGTCATTCAAGCAGCGAAGCGCCCACAGAAGGGACCTTCCTGGAAAATTACTTTCCAGGTTGTCACTTCAATCAACTTCCTCCAACTTCCCATGAAGTAAGAAACAATGTAGGAGCCAACATAAGGCATGACATAGGACATGACACAGGACATGACAGAGACGACATGGGACACAACGTAGGACAAGACATAGGAGACGACATAAGACATGAATTAGGACATGATGTAGGAAATGACATAGGACATAATGTAGGACAAAACGGAGATGATGTGGCACACAACCTAGGACGTGGCAAGAGAAATGAAATAGGATATCAATCAATCAATCAATCAATCAAAAAAAAAAAAAAAAAAATCTTAAAGCATAAAGCAGGTTGCAGTAGTCAAGACCACTTGAAATAAAAGCCTGCATAACTTGCTCAAAAATATTAAAAGATAGAAACAGTTTCACTTTTGATAAAAGACGAAGATGATAGAAACACGATTTTAATTGATCTGTTTGTCAAGTTTAAGATCGTTGTCTATGGTGAGGCCAAGGCAGGTGACCTTAAGTCTCGGGTTAAAGGCTGTAACCCAAGACATAAGTTGTAATAGCTGAAAATATATAAAAAGTAGACTTTTGTTTAACAAGTGTATATATCGTCAAAGATTAAAAAGAAAAGAAAGAAAATCCTCTTGATGTGGGTCTGCTGCTTTCATAGCAACTTCTGACTTTGTTTTCTCCTGGCAGAGATGGAGCATAATGATTTATTGGACAGTTGCAGCAACACTTGAACTAATCAAATGCAAATCAATTTATATGATTGACAAGGGCCCCTAGTGAATCAGAGAGAGATCGATTGACTTGATCTATCACCTAAATAAGGATCTGTATTACAACTTCATAGACTGGCTTTGTCTCACCTGCAGTTCTATTGAACAGCACATAGAGGCCAGGCAGCATCAACTTTACATTAATGAAGTTGATAAAAATCAGTTGTAAGTCAGGTAAATGCCATTCGTGTGGACGGACCCTTTCTTTAATGTATTTTCTTACATGTTTAATGGAAAAAAACAATCAGTTGTTAAAGACTGAACCGACATAATTGAACAAACAACATCCAAGTTATTTTTCTCCTCATTTCTCCCTTTGAGGTGCAGACCTCTGTCCCTCATCTATAAAAAACTAATTCCAGTCACATGGTATGAGTTATCTGGTGAGTTGAATGTAATAGATTTCTGACAGATTCTTGCACGTTTCTCTTTCTTTCTTATTTTCCCTCCCACTATTGGCAATGTTAATTTTGTTAATCATTACATGCACTTCTAAGCATCTTCTAAGTGTGACCTCACTGAGGTAAAAGTGTAGAACGGCAGAAAACACACGTAAAACAGAATAAAGACTGTTTGATGGTTGTCAAATTATCTGTCAAATTATCTCAACTGCTCAAGCCTTCGAAAGACATCATGAACATTTTTACTCCTATGACATGTGGTGTGCTATTTATTGTAATGCTAACTGAATAATTTGTCTTGCAGAATTAAAATAATTTAGTTTTTAACTCCAGACTGAGTTTCCAGCTTGGTCAAAACTAAAACAGGTGAGACATCCATCAAATCAGTCTAGACTAAACAGTTTGAGCCACATCCAACAAAATGACATGGCCTCGGTCTGGATCAAGCTGAACCATGGTTTGGTTTGTTTCTGAGGTCACTGGAGGACAGAAACATCTTTCCAGACCTGAAGCAGGGCTACCATCTCTCACGCATAGGAGTGGCTTCACACAATCTCATGCCACACCTCAGATTTCTCATGCTGAAATACACATCAAGAGCAAGCTATTCGGGAGGTACAGGACGATGCCCGGTGAGCCGCATTACTCTTGGGCCGGTGAAACATATAAATAAATGAATAAATAAGTGGAAACGGGCCTATGATTTGATCTAAGTAATCATCTGAGAAGAAAAATAGTAATGATGTGCGGATCAATACTGAAATACCAACACACATATATATATACGGTGGCCCTTCAGCTGTTAATAAAGGCCTCAAAAAAGGCCAAAAGGCAGTCTGACAAGGCACACAGGTCTAGAGAAATTATTATTGTTGTGACATTCCCTGTGGCTTGTCTTAGTGCCACTTCCTTTGTGTAGTGGAGTTGTTTCCTGTTTTATTTTGACGTTTCTGCTGGCACTTTACAAGAACTATTTGTTTACCTTTTATTTTACATCTTATTACTCATGAGTGATGTATTTTATGATTAAACCTGCACAAAATGAGACGAAATGTTTTGCTGCCATGACTGCGACAAAACGTTGGTTGGTTCCACCAAATGTCACTCCAAGGATTATTGAAAAGTTGGCAGCCCTGCTGTATGGACCACCAGTATCACCAGTATCATTACACCAGTATCACCACCACTCTGAAGTAAATTTTAAAGTAGTTTTCTAATAATTCATCCTTTAAAAATTAACATGTGGTTGCACATTTCTAGGAGATTTTGTCCCTGTTAACCTGATGTTAGCATGAAGCTACATTGTGGTGCTAATCTAGATCTATGCTAGCACTAGATTAGTTTTAAGCTAACGTGGGGAAATCCAGTGAGTGTATTTAGGGACTACACTCAGTTCATCAAGATTTCACATTGGAGCTGAAAATAAACTATAAAGATGCTCAGAGAGAAGCTCAGTATCCACATTACTTAGCACTGACTAAGCTAGTGCTACATGATCCTGTTTTATTTAAACAGGAGGCTAGCAAGGCTGCTAGCCGGTTTTAAAAATAGCCAAAACATGAAAATGTTAGTAGAGGAAGATATAAGAATGAAGAGGAAGGAGATATTTCTGACTTTTAGTAAAGAGGACACAGATCAGGTGGAGACAGACCCTAGACCCAGTATCTGCAGTCCCACAGCTCCTATACTGTGAAGCTAGCCACACCAGGATCCAGTCTACCATCACCACCACACAGTAGACCAGGACCGATCCCCCTACAACCTTATCAGGATCCAGTCTACCACCACATCCAGACAGCAGACCAGGACCAAACCCCCTACTACTG
>JBAFTA010000019.1:3784276-3800437 GCA_036919975.1 Melanotaenia parkinsoni | reverse complement strand
CTTTGTGAACTATTGTTTTTTACACAAACATTTTAATTTGAGTAGGAATGAATGACAAGAATAGCCTTAGGGCTACACATGTATGGCCCACTGCACGCCTGCCATAACCTAGGTCTGGGCCGGTTGATGACATCTGGACCACATGTTGACAAGTGAGCCAAAGTGCCAAAGGTGGCCCGGATTTGGCTCAAATGTGTCTCCTCACTGGGTTTAGCTTGTTTTAATGTCTAAATTAATTTTAAATGCGAACCACCAAAATGCTTTTCTAAAAGTATACAATATCAACAAACCTCCTTTGTTTCAGTGACACACACATAAACTATAGTAAGACTAAATATGCTGGATACTCTGGAGCTGAGGTACCACAGCTCTGTATGGTAGAAAGTCCTGGCCAAATGTAATTAGGCCAGTCGGTTGTTGTATGTTTTGAGAAACACAGGGACATATGTCTCATCTATTTTTCCTTGGACGGGTGAACAGTTTTCCTTTCAGTTGCCTTCTCAAAGCTGAGTGTCTTAATCATCATCATCATCTGAAGAAAGAAAGGATGGATGTAAATTCAGGAATGCTACCAGCCTGTCAGCATAATCCTGCAATGAGTGTCCCACATGATACGTTTACATGGACAAATATTCCATCTATCTGATTTAAATCAGTCTGATCTGAAAGCCAACATGGACCGTGGATAAAATGATCCGATCTGTTGTGGTGTGTTCATGTGATGGACAGATTTAATACGATCGGAACACTGGTGCAGTGTTTACTAATTCAGAAGTTTTTCTTTTTGTTTCCATCTTCTGACCGTGGAGATGCTCAGTAGTGACTTTACTGGTTAGGATCATATTTACTGATCCAAGTAATTTCCATGTTTATGTCCAGGTTTCCAGTAATTCCGTAAATAGTCCAGTGAAGAGGGAAATAGTATTTGCCAGATTAAGCTGTTATAAAATGCTGTCAGATGAAGTGTGAATATTTATTTTACCTTCCTTGGATACTACGATGCAGAGCTCTAAGCAGACCAGACTGCATGGTGGATTTCTCATTAACTAACAGTGACTTGGACCTGTGAACATCTCTGGCTGGTTTTATTCCCTCCCATCATAACCTGGTGGAACTAATTAGTCTACTTTTATTCATATACATCGTACTTTTATTCCGTACAATGTCATACAGAGATCTGGTAGGTCAGGCCATGGTTACAAAGTCCCACCACAGAAATCATTACATTTAGGAGAAAATGACTCAAACAGCTGCCCAGTGCAGAGACCAGTATGCAGCAGTTTCAGTGGTGGTTTGCGGTTTTTATTTTGTTGATCTATGTTGTTCCAGGAGGAGACTTTACCAAGTCAAGGAGAAAGCACGTTAATGAATAGCGAAGCCTTGCTAACAACAAACATGAGACTGTGTCGCCGTCTTCTTACCTTTATAAAGAAAATCCATTTAACATGAAACACGAAGTTCATCCTCTGCAGTATTTGTTCATTTTTAATCTTAAACACTGCCTGATTTTTAATTATACAAAGAAACTAATGAACACATTCAGTTTTACAGATTTTTTTTATACCTTTGAATCTCTCTCTTTTTTTTTACCAGATGTCAGAAAGTTTTTTCACATTTACAATTCTCTGAGTTTTCTTTTCGTTTCTTTGCATTGAAGGACCTTTGTGCATGACGAGTGTATTTCTGTGTCTTTTACACAAATCAGCATCATTTCAAAAGCCATTGGTCATAACATTAATCCTGGTGGAATAAAGCATAGAAGCAGCTAAATGCAGTTAGTTCAGTGTGCAGCGTTTGTGTGGGAGACGACAGCGAACATCAGAGTGAGGAATCTCTGTGCATCGCTGCAATAACACTGTCATCGGCTGTGAGCTAATTTAAAGCCGTGCTTAGACTCGCAAATGTCCACAAATGAAATTTGCTCATCTAACATATGTGAGACTGGAATGAGATTCAAGTAATGTTTTATATATAAAAAAAGAAAAAACTGTTTTGAACCACTTTGCAACTTAATTATCGTCAGCTTGTGATGACGGTAATTTCCCACAGAGGCTGAAATTATTCAAATGAAATGCAGTTTAACAAAGTACTTTTCTCTTTATGTGTGCCTGGTACTTTTCTCACAGTGGAGTAAAACTAAATGAAGAAAAGACAATAAAAACCAGAGGAGGAGGTTAAGAGGGCTTTTGTGAATACTGTGATTAAAATGAGCTTCAAGGAAGGATGTGGTCTGAAAACCCATTTATTTAACGATGGCCTAGATGTTGCTCTTGAAAACATCTTATTCCTTCTGTTAACTGATGAGACATGCAAGCACAATTCCACTTTCTTTTAGTAACCCAGTCTTTCTGACTGGGTTACTAAAGGTAATTCTAGGGTGGGTAGTTCTAGGGTGGGCTTCTAGAAAAGAGACAGCTGCTGCTGTAAGGCCTAATTATAAGGACTGTTCTTAACATGTGCAGGACTGATGTTCAACACTTAACTTTCATTTAGAAAGACAGTTAAAAATGAAGGTCTTCATTTACCTTGCCAAGTTTTGACTTCTTCCTGTAGCCTTCCTCAGATGGGTCACATGATGTTACTGACGTGTCATGATGACGGCGCCCCCTGCTGTCTTGTGGAGGATGGTGCTATAAGGTGTAGAATCCCTCTTTCCTGTTGATGGTTGGGGTCCACGTTCAGATGAGAGTGGCCTCCCTTAACCTGGTTTTTACTCACACGGCGTCTGTGTTAGTTTGGTTATGGCGTCACTGCTGTATGCTCCGTGTGGGTCTGTGTAGTCTTGACGTGCACCTCTTCCAGACCCGACGTGCACTCCTGCTTGCAGCGCGATTTCATGGAAGTTTTCAGATTTCTGGAGCTTCTCTCTGAATTTGTACGGTAACTGTGGAGGTGAAACCATTACGTGACGCCTTTAACCCTATATTTGATTTCACCAACGTCAGCTACGCCGCCCACCAACGCTACGCCAGTGTGAGTCCAGCTTTAGCCCTGTCACACTGGCAGGGCTCCATGTTGGTGCATAATGAATGTGCCATCAAAACAAGTCAGAAGCACAGAGCTCTGTAGTGAACTTTGTGTAGTGTTGCTTTAAGGAACTAGTTGAGGTATCGAGTCAGGATGCTCTCCAGCCACAATTATACGATGAGACGTGATGGCTAATAATTTCACATGACCTGTAGAAAAAATAATTTTAATAAATGATCACTTCTTTTTACAAGAATGTATGAATGGGATGCACTTCCAATAAACATGTCATCTACTAGCAACAAATCCAATTTCAAATTTATACTTTATCAAGTTTTCAGATAGTATATAATGATATCCTTTGCTATCATTACCATAATATTATTATTGTAAATATCAATCATTAGTATTAGTAATTAATAATATCTCCAGGCTGTTGTTATTGTTATTAATAGTAGTTGAAAAAGTATTAGTAGTGGTAGTAGTAGTATTAGCATTATTATTGTTGTTGTTGTTATTATTACGATATCCTGCCCTCCATGTTTTCTCTACTTTAACATCTGACTGAATGGCTCATTAACAGGCTGCAAATAACTTGACGAGCAGGTCAGATCAGGCTAAATCATCATTTGCAGACCGGATTGCTGACTGAAGGTTTGTCTTTCCATAGTAAATCATCCACCTTTGTATTTACATAGAAATGTGTGGAAGCAATGCATTATCTCGCAGTTAAAAGAAAGGACTCGGCAGATGTTGAAGGCATCTAACTGACAGATGACCATAGAGGTTAATTATGCTTTTGTAAACATTAGGGAATATTGAGGTCCAACTGAAGGAGAACATTTATAGCTCAGGAAAGGATCCTAGTGCTTGTTGCAGGGTGAGAAGTGGCTTTTCTACCATCTAACAACCTCCACGGCTTTGAGTCAGAGCATTAAACACATTTGGATGTACATAAATTTGAATTTAGTCAGAAAGATGTCCCAACTTCCTCCTCTACCGAGAACGCATTTTTGTAACAGTTTCAGGGAACAGTAATCCTGTTTCCATGAGGAAAACCAGCTGCCTACTACCTTTCTCATAAATGGAGGTTCTTGGTTAAACTACAGTTAGAAATTAAAGAAGGGATTGAGCTGGTTGGGTCAGCGGCTTCTTTCTTTACTGAAAACAGAATGACTGCTGGAAAAAGGCGTCAACTCTGTTCATTTTACCCACAACCAGTTGTTACGACGTGCTCTTTGGAGCCTCCACGGTCGTCCTGCAGCACGTCCTCCGTCTTCCTGCCCTGGACTACGACTTCCAACCTCTCTGAGAGCAAAGTATTCCCACACCTTGCTTAAGTCATATCTGCAACACAACGAAATCGATTCAATGATCAATGAGCCAGTAGTGTCAATCCAAATGTTTCATATCAATCAAATATAAATACAGCAATCACTTGTAAGATGTTTTTAAGAAATAACAAGTAGAAATGCTGACATTTTCCTTATTTTAAAGACCAAAATGTCTCTGTTTTAAATGGGATGTGGAATCCAGAGATGTGGTGCGTAACAATGATGAAGTCAGGCTGTAGATGGTTATTATAACCTCGAAGAAGAAGAGTTTTATGGCTTAAATTACAATAATAATAATAATAATAATAATAATAATAATAAAACTTTTTTCACCATCAATAATTTCCCCCAGGGGTGTCAAATTACATCTTCCTTCAGGTTCCACATCCAGAACAATCTGGTCTCCAGTGGGCCGGACCAGTAAAATAACTGCACAATAATCTATAAATAATGCCAATCCCAGTCCTGACTGAGACCAGGAAACTGGATCATGGAACTCCAGTCCTCGCTGAGACCAGGAAAGTGGATCAAGGAACTTCAGTCTTCGCTGGGACCAGGAAACTGGATCATGGAACTCCAGTCCTCGCTGAGAACAGGAAAGTTGGGGGCGGGGCTACCTGGCCAACAGAAAAGCGTTGAAACACTGAACCACCATCTTCAAACCAGAGAAGTCATGGATTGTTCAAACATGTTCCCGAGGAACTAAGGAAACACTAATGCTTGCTGCAAGAACTTCACCTTCCCCTGGTGTCCAGGTCCCACCCGCCTCTTTTTCTAGGTGTAACAGACCAGGTAGAAGTAAATATCATGGAAGCAGTTGTCAGTTAAAGATGTAATTTCCTGTACATTTGTTTGTGTGATGTTTATATTGACTGGTTTTGTTGTGCTTTGAGGTAGGTACATGTAAACTAACGGCGGGCTGAATGTCATTGATTTTGATTCAATTAATGGCATGTTAAAATTAAAATGGTTACAAAAATTTCTGATAAATAAAGATAACCTCTGGTTTTTCCTCCCCTCAAATATCTTTAGGAAGTGTGGTGGAATAGATTTTCTTTTACACTGTGGTTTTTGTGTTACTAAGCTCCCCATGAAATGATCTAAGTTCCATCAACAGGTTCTGTTTTATTGGAAATTGATCTTCAAGCATAACTTCACTCCTCATAACTCCCTAATTCGGAACAGCAGGTGTGTTTTGTACAAAAGAAAATCTCTGTGTTACTCTGATTGGTGTCTGGTCAGTCTTGCATCTGATGGATGGACAGGGTGACTTATGCATGTATGAGGCATTTTCCACCAAGTTTCATATAGAATGTCCCAGAAAACAATTCTCTGTAATTATAAAAGCAATTCCTCAAGCTTTAATAAATCTGGTAAAAGGGGCATTACAGTATGAGGTCTTAATCCCTGTCCTACCCTCAGTTGTCATTAATGGTCTTAATTTTAAAGATAAAAAATGCTGCAACCAGATTTGAAGAGCTGTTATCACTACATAATAATTTCGCTTACCTTTAAAAATAAAATATTTAACGAAAACTTTTCCTGATAATATTGCAATAAAGCTGAGAACCAGATACCTGTCTCTTCCAATTTTACCAAAAGTCAAAGAAACACATTTCAAATGTATGAATGATATCTACCCTTGTGATGAGTTCTTGAGACAAAGATTCAATATAAACAGAAATAACTGCTCATTCTGTGACACAGAGATAGAAACCCTAATTCACCTGTTTGACTGCTTGGATCTCTTTTCAGAATTTTATTATTGAACATGACAGTGATTTTCCCAACCTAAAATTGGAATTTATTGAATTTGGGCTTATAATAAGTGACAAACAGAAGGAAATTTTGTATAATTCCCAAATTTTATTAACCAAAGACTTCATCCACAAATGTTGTTATTTAAACATTAAGCCAATGTTTGTGGTGTTCAGAAATGAGTTATTGCATTTAAAAAAAAAAAAAACTGTGAACTTTGTTGAGACAAAGCAAGCCTTGGACATTTACAATTATTTAAGCACTTGGACTTTCAACTAGTCTTTTATTTTTTATTTATTTTCCTTAATTTGTTTTGAAGTCTTTGTTCCAAATAAAGGTGTTAAAAAAAAAGGTACATGTAAATGGAAGCAGGACTCTCCCCCAGTTTCCACCAGTTGTGTGCACGCCGCGGTTTCGTTCAGACCTCTGTGGCGTGTCAATCCACTCTGGGAGTGTCTCAGGTGCGGAACAAGTGCAGTCCGCCTAGCTGGATCCACAACATCATGAAATCCCAGGAGAATTGGAGATCTTGTGATTCTCCACTTCCAGGATGGACAACTCATCATCCATGATGAAAAAAAAAACAAAAAAAAACAAAAACAAAAACAAAACTGAGACCCAGTGATTGAGATCAATAAAGTAATGTTAACATGGTTCAGCAGCACAAATCTGCAAGGGGCTTTTATTTTGAAGAATGCCGAAAGTTTTTACACTGCTCCAGTGTCTGACTTCCTTTCTGCCCTGATCTGAACTGCTGAGCTTGACAAGTTCTGGACTCGTGAAAATAGACTCATCGGATATGTTTAACAGAGAGCTGCGATGAGGTGCTTCTGGGGGGATGGAGTGATGGGGGTTGAAATGAGTGAGTGAATGAATGAATGAATGAATGAATGAATGAATGAATGAATGAATGAATGAATGAATGGATTTTTATTGTCATTGCATAACAATTACATCAATAACCATTGGCAGTGAAATTCTTAGAGCCCAGTCTCTCCTAACAAAGCTGAAAAAGACGTGCGGTGGAGGGCGGTGCAGCTGCTGTACCAGGCGGAGATGCAGTCTGTCAGGATACTCTATGGTGCATCTATAAAAGTTGCAGACTATCCTTGAGTCCATGTTGAGCCTGCGTAGCCTGCAGAGGAAGAAGAGCCTCAGTCTGGCTGACTTTGTAATAAAGTCAGTGTGATGAGTCCAGGTGAGGTCCTCACTGATGTGGACCCCAAGGAACCTGAAGCTGTTGACTCTTTCCACTGCGACCCCGTTGATGGAAAGGGGGACGTGTTCCTCCCTCTGCCTCCTCCTCAATTCCACATTTAGTTTCTTAGTTTTGCTGATGTTAAGATAGAGGTTGTTGTCCTGGCACCAACACCCCCACCCCATGATGGCTAGATACATAACCCTAAACCTAACCATAACCCTCAAACCTGAGAGTTTGGGTTTTGGGAATAAGACGAACAGAGAGAAGTCCAGACTATGCTAACTAAGGACGTGATATATCACTGCAAAAAATTATCCTTTTAAGTTTTAAGTTATAAATGTAATCTAAAACAATCAGAACCAACATTTTTATGATTATATAAATCAAATTTTGAAACTCTGTTATGAATTTCTGTTATTATGTTTGCAGCTTAATGAAGCAGACGTTAACTGCACTGCAGGCCTCAATGGAATAACACCAGAGAAAAACACTTTGCTCTTTCACTTCATCTAATACGACCATAGCAAACTACTGCTGTGCAAATAATTGTGTTTGTTTAAGTTTGTGTGAAGCAGTTTATAGAACTCATTATTTGTATGTGTGTATAGAAAGGCCTTGTTCTCCATTTCTGATTTAATGAAGGAACATTGTCAGGAGATTAAATCTCTTTCTTCCCAGGTGCTTTAATGATTTTCAGTGAAGTGACCAGAAGGAGTACAAAGGGATATGCGTGGCATGGGGTAATCGCCCATTTCCAGTCACACGTCCACAGTTTCAATCTTCTGGAATGATTTGAATAGACATTTAAAATGGCCTAAACACCATGCTCAGGAAAATACTCATCATGGATGTCTGCAGGCAAGCTTGTTACCACTCTGCAGGTGCGGCCGATCATGTGTGGGTGTGCATACATGAGGCAGTGGTTGCAACAAGCATCCTCCCTCTCACCCTCTCATCATACACATTTCAACCCCAGGAACAGTTTTATTTAATCCAGACATTTCCTTGGAGATATTTTTCCAAGGGTTTAGCAGCAAACATTTCTATTTGCATGGTGTTTAAAAAGAAAAGGACTATTCCTGTAAATTAAAGGTTGAGTAAATAATGTTTAAGTACCAAAGTACAACCATGGAATTGAGGTACATTAAAGTTCACTGGAATTTTAAAAAATACTGTATAATCAGGAGGGTTATGATGGAGGAAATCCATTTAAAGATGATAACAAGGGGAAACTATCTAGTAATAAAGGGTTTTAATTTAAAAATACACTGGTAACTAAAGGGGATATTTTTATGAGAAAGCTGGTGGTATGACCACATAAACTAACTCCTGTTTTTCCAGGTTATTACTCTGTAAACCATTATAATTTTAATTTTACATTGAAATCTAGTGGAAAAAATGCTTTTCAGGTGCTATTTAAAATCATTTTCTGAATTTGCATGATATGAAAACAGTTAACAGATAGACGAATGTGGATTAGGAAGCTAATGAGATTCTAGATGGGTTACGATGTTGAGGCTTCTGATTAGATCATCTGCATACAGTAGATGCACGTGCACATGACTTGCATATTTTAAAGCTCCCCCTGCAATTCACGCCTGGCCATGTCTTCTTCTCGGCTTGGGGTGTGTTCACATAAAATATGTGAGAAGGTTTTATTTTTCTGCCTTAAATCAAGAAAAATCTGTACAAAAGAAAAGCATGTTTTGCTGTTTGTAGTAATATTCCCACTAAATGTGGACCAGATGTCATCAGGTTTTCTGATGATCATACTGTTTTTTTCTAGGTTGCATGAACGTATCAGGACTTCTGCAGCTTCTGATATGATGCAAAGCTCTTATTAACAAGCTTTATATGATGGGGCTTTTCTTGTTTTGACATTATATTCAGGGTGAACTTCTCACCTCTAACTAATACTCTAAAGCATCACTCTTTAAATAAAGTAACAGAGTTACTGTTACCCTACTACATACTGGCCAGCAGCTGTGAGCTTCTTCCTGTTTCCAGCGGTGCTGCAGAGTCAGCTTGTTGGGCTTGATGTTCGGTGAAGTCGCTTGTAAACATCGTCATTCGCTGGTTGAGGCTTCTTCTGCTTCCTCCAATTCTCTCACAGCTGGCCACAAAGCAATCAGCCCTGGATGAGGAATGGAAACGTCAACATAACAGTCCCTTTTTCAGTGTCCACAGCCCCGTTTCCTTGGTTACCGCGGGCATCGAACCAGCACTTCTCCACCCACATGCACATACAACTTCACCTGACATAGAGACAAAGACAATGCCGTGAATAACTAAGGGAATATGTAAATAAAAATAGATAATAAACAGTAGCAGAAAGATGGAGGCTCAACATGCAGAAAAGGTTTAATTTCTGAGCAGCTTTTATATGTATTATTTATTAGCCTACATCTTAGTTCTATTTTTTTATTTACAATAATCTGCTGGGCTGACTCAAATAAATTAGTGGTGAAAGATTTCTCTGTGTTTGACTTTGTTTTTTATTTGATTAAAAAAAACTGAAATTAAATTATAAGAATATTGATGGGAGAATTGTTAATAATTTTCTTTTACAAAAGTAACTAAAAAGTTATTTTTAACAGTAAGGCATTACTTTTTGGTCTAAGTAATCAACAAATTACTCAATTACTTTTTGAATGAAGTAACTAATAACTGTAACTATTCCTTTTTTTGAATAACTAGCACAACACCACCGCTGAACAACATACACTGGCCAAAATATGAGTCTCCACCTGGATTTAACCAAGCTAACAGGTCAGAGCCTCCTCTTGGATGATTCCTGAAGGGTGATCATCTTTCATCTGCAACTAGTCAGAAAAACATCCTGAATGATGGTGATCACCTTAACCTGATGGAAGAAAAACAGCAGTAGAACTCAGGACCATGTTTAATAGTGAAAGTAAGAACATTTCCACATGAACAACGTAAAGGAACTTAAGGGACTGAACAGCTGTGGAGCCATAAGAAAACCACTAATCAGTGAGGCTAACCAGAGAAAAAGGCTTCAGTTTGCTGGGGAGCAGAAAGACTGGACTCTGGAGCAATGGAAGAAGGTCGTGTGGTCTGATGAGTCCAGATTTACCCTGATCCAGAGTGATGTAGTGCAGTGTCTTATTCTCAGCATTTCATAATTAGTATTTATTAAAATTACATTGATTAGGATTAGACTGGGTTGCAGCTGTAAGCAGACTCCTATTTGCTACGTTAGTGAGTTTTAGACTACATCTATAGACAGGCCTATGTGAGGCACATTCAGGTCTCGACCTTATAAGGATGTGTACATGAAACTCAAAGCACATAGACCATAGAGTGTATGGTTACGCGTTCCCTATGCTGCTTTTAGGGTTGGCTAAAATGTGTTTTGGAGTGTTCTTTGTTTATTCTACAGTCACTCAGAGATTCTGCAGATCTGTTTAAGATGTCACTTTGTGTAATAAATCATTATTTTTTATTATACATCAAGCTGGGATCCGGAGCTCTTCTTTTTACCTGAAACTATTTTTGTCACATCACCTGCTTCCATGAATAAAATGCAAAATGGCATCACGGTCCAGAGATGAAGGTCACAACACAGTGACGTCACCTCATCACAGAAACAACACAATGGCGTCACGGAGTAAGGCAGACCCAGTGTCCGGTTCTCTCAACAGGAGCATCAGGGTAAGAAGAGAGGCAGATGAAGGGAGGCAGCCATCATGCCTAGTGCTACTGTACAAGCCTGTGGGGGCAGCTTATAGTCTGGGGTTGCTGCAGTTGCTCAGGTCTAGGTTCAGGTCTAGGCTGAGGTCTGGGTTCCGATCTAGGCTCAGGTCTAGGTTATAGTCTGGGGTTGCAGCAGTTGCTCAGGTCTAGGTTCAGGTCTAGGCTCAGATTTAGGTTCAGGTCTAGGCTCAGGTCTAGGTTCAGGTCAGGCTCAGGTCTAGGTTCAGGTCTAGGCTCAGGTCTCGGTTCAGGTCTAGGCTCAGGTGTAGGACCAGACTACCGTGCCTGACCTTTTCTTCTTGGTGTATTTATTTTTTATTATCTGAGATGTTGATACAAGTATTTTCCTCTGACTCGGGTTACATGCTGTTCTGAGTAGATGCGGAGCGAGCCAGTCATCCCGGTGGTGTGTATTAGCAGGAAAGACTTTCAGTGTGTTTGGAGTGACTACCATGGGTGCATTTATGGGCATCATTCTCACATCCCTGCTTCACACTAAAACTGTAAAAATGAATCAATATGAAATATCTGCAAGCCGCAGCACAGAAAATAACACAGCTGCCATCGACTCTGTGGAAGCATTTCCTGAAGTTTCCCTCAGCCACGTCAATAAAATTCCACTAAACTGCACCATAAATGACTTTTAATGGCAAAAACTTTTAATGGCTTTTTTTTGGCAAAGAATGGAGTAAAAAGGAGGCATTGATTGAACGCTGCATATGAAGCTTTGGATTTATTGAGATAATGGACAGGAGGGATGACTGAGCCCAGGATGAGAAGGATGTTATCCAGAGAAAAGATTTGGTACTAAAAGCCTGAAGTTTCTTTTCAGACATCATCACAATGAGGTTGATGCTGTGAACACGGAGGTCCAATCAAACAAAGACGAGCTAGTAACGCATCGTCAGACACAGTGGCTTAATGTATAAATGTGGAGCACTTCTCATTAGTGTTGATTAATAAGTCACAGTAGAGGGCTGAATAAGTCACATTTATGTAATTTTTCAAACTACTTACCAATAATAAGCTACACTAGCAGGAACAGTGGATGTACAGGGATAGTAACTGTTTAAAATACGCAGCGATCAGGGAACAAAAGCCCATAGTTATAATGAGAAACAAATTTGAACATGATAAGACAAATTCGTTAAAATCAGAAAGTTCCATAAGGAGAAGCTAAATGAAGCTTCATCAGAGTGCAGTTCCTGCCTTAACTCAGCCACATTTCTACCAGACGTAGCTCAAACCTTGGATCTTCTTTGGGTCTTTGGAGCATTCTGGCCCTCAGAAAACTGGTTTGTGTTTTAACTGAGCCATACAGTATGTGTCAAAGCAGTGTAGACTGGGTCCGAATGCATCTGCTTTATCACTGTTTTTACATTTAATGAGAAAGCAGAGCCTAACATGTGTTCTGATACTACAAAGACAAAAAGCAAAGTGGCTCCCTGTCTCCTTTACTTCTCTTCCTACTGTCTGCAGTCAGATGCTGTGATGACAATCTGTTAGTAAGGTAGAGAGCTCACCAAAGCCTTTTCTCACAGAGGATTACTCCAGTCAGATTGTACTCTCTGCCTCCCTGTGTCAGACTGTACCATTCTACGTCATTAGCTAATGCAGCAGGCGTCGCTACCGCTGCTGGTTCAGGTGCTGCTGCATTTTAATGAAGCCTTGAACAGAAATTCTTCTTCACTCTATTGAAAACAAAAAGGGCCCCACCGAAGTTTGATTCAGTTAATACACCCCGTTGTTTAATGAGAGACGGTGCATGTGCTGTATTTATAAGGTGCAGGTTTCCTTATGCTTCAGCAGGTTGACTGAAGCTCATGACAGGAAAAAACAAGAGGTTGTAAACCTATAAAATGCATTAATTGCCTTGCGGAATAGTGCCACAGCATCATTAAACAATGGCACAACGGCTCAGCAGGCAGCGATTAAAATTGCCATTAATGCAAACTAACACCACTCTCTCCTCTGCTGGAGTCCATTAGACTCTCAGATGAAGCTGGCAGCTCTTGTGGATCAGTCTCTCAGTAATAACAGAGGAAAATCTCTCAAAACTCGACACTTCTTTTTTCTTTTTCCAAACTCTCATGTTCTATGAACATCACCAGGAGTTACAGCTCAATCAGTCACAGTTAACCACTGGTGTTTTAGCTGACTTCATTTCTTCATAACACAGTTAGTCTTAAGAAATATTTTAAATGCCTTTGAATGGTTTGACTTAATAGTCTCAGCAGAAACTGACACAATTTGGCCAAAATCCATCCAATGTCTTATAGTGCAAAAGTGTACCTATGAGAAAAGGCTGAAAATGCTGCACATGTACATCAAAAGGGCAGTTCGGTGTCTGTTTTCCCTATTATGATATTTTACTCGTATTACTTTTCTTAAAGGCATGTGCACAGTCTTGAGATGCATATGCCTGTTAACTAAAATATGAATGAAAAAAATGAATGTTCTAGATCTTTTTAAGGCTCCTTTTAATGGTTGATAAAGTTGTTGTTAGTCCAACAGACAGGAAATACTGTTTCATCTTCATGAGGGGATTTCTGAAGCAGTATTATCCGAAAACATGAAGAGTTGGGACTTTGCTTTGTTTACTGCTGTGTAGTATTCTCTCTTTTTGTGTGCAAACATCTAGGAGCTGAGGAGACCAGCTGCTGGTCGAAGGTCCAAGGTCTCAGGTCAGCGAGTCCAGGCCAGAGTCCACATCAGATTCCTGACCAGAGTTCAAGCCAGAGCCAGAATTAGAGTCTGGAAGAAATTTGGAAACTAAGGGCTGCCGTACATTGACAGCTGGGCTATACCCGTCTTTATCACTAGATGTCAGTGTTTCTTAAACATTTCACAGGTTTCGTAAACAGTTTTCACTTCTGAGAGACTTTGCCTCTAAACCTAAACCTAATCTGAGATGGTTGCAGTTAACCTGGTTACCTCCAGTGTGTTCCTCCAGCTGCTTTATTTTTAATATCGTGCCATTTCCAGCCTTTTCTTGCGCATGTTCCAACTTTTTAAAGGCGTGTTGCTGCCATCAAATTTCAGTTGAGATGATTCACTTTCAAAATATTGTTTTATGAGATTTGCAAATGAGTGCATTCTGTTTTATGATGTTTTCATTTTGGGGGGAATTACAATTATACCATCTCATATGCTGAGTCAGCTGACTTTTTTCAGATGCAGAGTAGCTATTTTTCCATCTCTGTGGGAGACACAAGGACTCAGCAGCAAACATAAAAAGCTAGGATCTGTAGTTGTCTGAGAAAACATGATTCACTTGAGTTGCTTTATTTACTGTTGAAGATGACAGTTACCAGGAGAGCTACAGAGGTTAGCTTATTTTGAGTGATGCATTTTCACATCAAGTCAGATTAATATACTTAGAGACGTTGTCTTTTCATTAACAGCAGGATTAACACATTAAAAAGGCTAAAAGAAGAGGAAGCCTGCTGGTGATGTTTGCTTCAGGGTGATCCTTCAAAACTGGTGTACTGAGCTAAGAATATGTTTGTTTTTTAAACCCTGACAGGGACTTGGCTGGTCTTCACTTAGACATCACATTTCACACTGCAGCCCATTGTAAATATGACACGCTGTCAGAGATATGCACACACAAGTTTTTTTGTTCAATTAATTGGATTTGCTGTCTGAGTGTGCAGGGACCAGGCAGCAGAGGAAAGCTCACACCAAACAAACATGCTTATGTGAGGTTTGCTGACGTAGAGGAGAAACATAGTTTATGTTAATGATCTCTGAGCACTGCACTGCAGAGGCAGCTGTAGACCCAGAAAATTTGTTTTCCTGCACATACATCTTGTTATCCTACTTTCTTCTGGTGTTGCCAGTCAATCAGTTTTGCAGTGTAGCAAAGAGTATTTACAGTTCATTAATGAGGCAGCTGGGGACGGGAATGCCAGGAAGAGGTGCTCCAGGGACAAAGCAGATGTTTGCTGAACCAGTGGAGTGACAGTATTACAAAATGTACATCTGAAGACTTGTTGAGAAGGAGGAGGAGTAAAACCTCTGCAGAGCAAAGGAAATGGCTTCATGTTCAAAAAGAGAAAAGTCCAGGAGATGTCTTACGGTGTGCACCCTTGCTAATACAACCATTTTATTCACACATTTTGTCTTAGTATGACATCTTCTCATATTACTTTTCACAAACTTCCTGCCTGGATTTTGACATGTGCATTGTGTGCATCAGCCACCCAGCAAGGAATAACCACTTGGCCTCAAAAGAAGGCCCTTTGGGATTGTCCGAAACCTCCTAGCAGTCAGTGAAGAGTTGCCATCCGGTCCGGTCTATTAAAAGCCAAGCCTGTCAGGACCAATATGAGTCTTCATCAATTTAAATATCCTCCTTGTTTTCGGCGGGGTTGCACACTGGTTGCAGCTATCGGAAAGATGGATCTAGACCCTAATTTAAAAGTAATTTGATTCAGTGACCGTCAAGCAGGTTGTATTGTGTCTGCGGAAGAGTAGTGGGTGGAAGTGGGGGTGTGAAGGGTTATAACAGATTAATAATAGTAATTGACGACCAGCCAAGATACCAGGTCTCAGTAGCTCCTAATGCTTGTCATTTTATCAGCTCAATCATCAAGCAGGCTTGGCTCGCTGAGAGGAGGTTAGGTGTGCCGCAGACAACGTAAACCTTTAGTTTGAGGTTTTCTGTCAGAAAGTAAGAGCAGATAAAATTTAGAGTCAGTAAGTGCATCTGCTGTCCGTCCACCTCAGGCTGCTCTCTGGATGCTAATTCCTCTCTGTTATACACACCGAGGCAGGCGCAAAGCCTCTGGCTTATTTTAGCTTCTGTGTAAGGTTAAACGTCAGTGCAGAAAAACTTTGTAACCATGGAAACTATCTTGATATGACAAGTGCATTACAGCTTCAGCCAAAACATTGACAACTCTTATGATCCCGGTAACTGTAAGGATATTTCTTCTTAAAGCATGTAAGGAAATATTGGCGGAGCACGACAAATACCAGTACAGTAAAACCCTACATTTCAATAAATTCTGCTAAAGCTAATTAGACCACAATATATTTTTCATAGAGAAATGAATTAGCATCAGCTACCATACAGTGTTTTATTTCATTTTATTTTATTTTATTTTTTTAAACCTTTATTTAACCAGATAAAAAACCCATTGAGATCATGATCTCTTTCACAAGGGTGACCTGGCCAAG
>JBAFTA010000019.1:3657956-3669247 GCA_036919975.1 Melanotaenia parkinsoni | reverse complement strand
AGACAATATTTCTTACCTTCTGCAGGTGTTAACTCAATGAAATCCATCATCAAATGATCAAAAGGCTGATTAGGTGGTGTATGACCAGCTGGAGGGCAGGCAAGAGGGCGGGCGGTGTTGTAGCCTGCACAGATGAATAAAAGGGTATGTGTATAAATTTTCCATTACAGAAACCACTTCTCTACTTTTTGTTCCAGGATGCCGCGTTTGCAGCTGAGTTTAGCTTTACACAGCATGTCACATGCTGGTTACTGGATCTAAACACACCAACCAAGACATTTTCGGAGGAGGAGAAGAAAAGAAAAATAGAAAGATGCAGAACAAGAATCAAGAAATCAAGATCAGACTGACTTTTCATGGCTGAAGTGCTCTCAGAATGCAGGTAGGATGAAGATGATGCTGGTGGTCAGTCGTCTAGTGTGAAACTGCTGTGACTGCTGTGGGAACCGTGGATGTGTTCCACATGAGTGATGGCTTCTGTCAGATTGTAAAAAATGTATAAAAGAAGCAGAAGTAAAATTTACAAAGTACATGAAATGCACCCTTATAGTGCATTCACACCGGTTTAAACGAACCCTGGTCCACCTCCATGGATAGCACTGTTCGTTTGGAACGGTATGAACCAGACATTTTCGGTCTTGGCCAGTTTCTACTTCTGTTTTCTTGCACTGTTGCTGTTTTGGGGAATTTCACACCTTGCCAGCAGCTGTTTAACTGCTTGACATTGTCCAGGCTGTTTGGTCTGCCTGATTGAAAGCAAACCAAAAGAAGGAGGTTCAAAACTTTTTGAAAATTCCCTGCCTGATCAAACCAAGTCCACTGGACTATCCTGGTGTAACTCTTAGTTTCTCCAGCTGGTCGCGGTTCTGTCCATAGGCCTCCCATCCAAGTTTTAGTCAAACAACCTTTCAGTGGAGCATCCTTTCTACAGTTTGCATTCAGCTGGTCACTACCCAAAACTTATAAGCTACAGGTGAGAATAGGAATGTAGGTGCTTTGACTTACAATTTAGCTTTCTCTCAACAACGGCACACAGATGCTTCCTCAAATAATGGGGTCCATTTGTCCTCACCAATCATTGACTTCTAGTCCCTACTGGTCCATACTGGTTCATACTGGAGCTGTTTGCTTGATAATTATTACCTCTAATGCTCTTCCTCAGTTGGTTCAAGTGGAGTCCAAGGGTCTTGTTCAGGAAATATATGACAACTCCTCCACAAAAAGAGTCCAACAAACTGGGGAAATGGCCCAGAAATCCAGCTGGCTGACAGTAGCCATCTCAGCCAGGATTTTATATTTTTCCCCTCCCATGCCGCCCTCTGTCCTCACTTATAAAGTCAAGCCCAGACCAGCTTCCTTTCATAATGTTCATAATGCTGGCAGCACTGCCTGACAGGAAATCATTGATCATACTCTGACAGTATTATTCTGCTGCTCCCTCAGGTCCATTGCATGTCCAATTCCACCACGTTAGTCTCTGGCAAATGAAACGCATGATAAAATCTGAACCTAGATGATTGTAAAGAGAGTTTTAAACAAACATATTAATATGAATGGAAACATTGGTCCTAGAGGTTGACTACATAAGTGCACCGATTCATTCCTCTACCGGGTGATTGTTTATTGATTTTCCCATCTGTGTGGGAGACTGGTTCATGACTTTAGCTCAACAGAGACAGAGGAGAGAGCTATGGTCCTTTGACATTTCATTTCCAAGGCCATTAGCCAAGAAGAACTTATCCACTCGACTTCATGGGGCTGTCCGTCATGTTCAAACATGACACTGCACCACTGTGTCAAGTTTTGAACAGCTCCAGTTCAATGTTCAGTACAAAAGTATGATGATATAGAGCTGAATAGTGTGGATGTATTAACTTATGGTTATTCAATAAGAATAGAGGGCAACATTTCATTAAATGTGATATTTTAATATTGACATTACAGGGATTTTAGTTCTCTGCACATCATCTTTCGTTTCTATCTAAACAGAGAAATGAGACCATTACAGAAGAATGGAGGCTTTTTATTAGAAAGAAAGGTAAAAAACAACTGTATCACTGCTTTGTCTGGAGTTGGTTTTGTTTGTTATACATGCCATGCAAAAATCCCCCAGGACCTCTGGTCTGTTTTCTCTCAGTTTTTGTCCACCTGCCCTCGTACACAAAAAATATTAGGAGGTAGAATCAATCTCAACTGAGGTGCAGACTCTTTCAAAGAGTCAAAAAACACTTAAAATGAACTTTATTTACTACATGTTATGCACCCTTATGCTAAGAAAATGTAGTTGTCGAATTTCTGAAAGGGATACAATTTTTTATTTTCTCATGTAAAGTACTTATGGGCATTAGTCTGGTCTCCATTAACTGCCAAGCAAGTCTTTTATTTTTATTCTTTCCCACCCGCCCGCCCGTCCGTCTGTCCGTCACCATTTATCCAGGGCTGGGTCGTGGTGACAGTAACCTAAGCAGACCAGACTTCCCACTCCCTGGTTACTTCTTCAAGCCTCACTGGGGGAATCCCGAAGTGTTCCCGGACCTGCTGAGAGTCTCTTCGGTGTGTTCTGGGTCTCCACCTGTTGGGACACAGGGAGGCGTCCATGAGGCATCCTAGCCAGATGCCCAGCCACCTCATCTGGCTCCTCTGGATGTGAAGGAGCAGCAGCTCTACTCCATCCCACTGGATGACCAGGTTTCTAACCATCTGAGAGCCCAGCTACCCTGCAATGGCAACTCACTTTGGCCACTTGTAGCCACGATCTCATTCTTTTCAATCACTCCCCACAGCTGGTGCCCACAGGTAGGCCTTTCTGCTCAGCTCCTTCAGACAGACCAATGCAGAGCTTCAGTCAGGCTTTTACACCCAGATAATATGATTAGAAGTTTCAATCATCCTGCATGGACAGGATATGCTCAATGGACCCAAACTGGCATTCTGGACATGCTCCACAGTTCCTGCACCAGGCTGTGATCCCTATGAAAATTGTAACAACACAAACTACAAGAAAGTGGGAATCTCTTAAGCATAAATCAGTAAAATATACACAAACAGGGACCCGTTTCACACAGTAGCAGTTTGCTACCATTTACACTTTTTATTAAATATTTAATCTGCAATACAACAGGTCAGCCAGAAAATAGAAGAAAACACTGAATGCTTACAAGCCTAAAGCGGCATGTCGCCACCTAGTGTTGGGAAGTCAGACGCTTGCCTAAAATAAACCCCCTTTCTCTGCATGTTCCATGGAGAGAAGTCCAATTACAGCTAGCTGATCTATAACTGTTGCACAACTTAATTTTTACAGGTACACATTTAAAATTTTAAAATAAGGGCAACAGATTTGATATTGTGTGAAAAGACACAGAAAGAAACTGAAACTGAAAACAAAGTGATTGTGAGACAGAGACATCAAAGCAGGAGGAATAAACTAATCACTACAGAATAACAGAGATGAGATGGACTTACAAGAAATCCTACCTGTTTTTGGCAGGAGATCGTCAGACAGGTGATCTAAATCTTTTTATTTTCCTTTCCTTTCAGGGTCCTAGTTTGGTTTTTGTGCCTTATTTTTATCTCTTTCCTGACCAGTAAAAGACAGAATTTAAAATGAGCTCAACTTTATTTGTAAATCACTTTAACACAACAGTCAAAATAAAGGGCTGAACACAAAACATAAAGCTATTTAAATACAACTAAAACTTTAAAAACAACAGATAGCAATAACAAAATAAGAATAAACGTACAATATAATTATATGTAGTAGAACCCCAAAGGCAGACCCACACGACCTTAGGATTTATGCTCTAACCCAAAACCTCCTTTTCCTTGACAGATGGTTCCAGTGCTAAGTAAGACCCCTCAATCTACCTTGAGATTTTATCACCTTTGGTTCTGCCCTCCAAATAGGATCAAGGCCAGATGCTAAGTCGCACTTCATCATGTTATACAAAGGTCTGAAATACAAAGAGACCTCTGAATTTCAAGAGTCTTTCCTTCCTCCTATGAAGACTGTAAATGACGGAGTCTACCATCACCCTTTCCTGACCCCAGCTGAGACGATAACATTTAAACAACCTCTCAAGGACCAGACTTGGTTTCATCAACAAGACCTGCCAAGAAAGAACGTATTCCTCTAAAAGACTGGTTTAAAAGCTGTGTTCCTAAAGCTGTATTAAATCTTGTTACCTCTTCATGTTAACCTTGTGAAGTTGTTCCATTCTTTAGAGAATGTAAATAGACGTTTCATTCACGATTTTGGGACAATTTAATCACAGAGTTGCAAGAGAATAAATCCTGACATGGAGTCAAAGTGCCTCCGAGCAAAGAAGTCTTCAAAAGTCTTTACTTTTATAAATGTTCTTATCTTGCAATGGAATTAAAGAAATGTGCATTTTCAGGCATCGGGAAACATCCTAACAATGGTCTAAAAAGTGTTTTGGTTTACGTTTGCTGTTCTTTTCAGATCCCCGGACGACAGACTTTTACATGTGGAAACGTAATCAAAGGTTTTAGAATGAATTATTTCATCTTTCCTTCACTGTCTGATGTTAACCAGGATTTTTCTACAGCCAAGGTCAAGAGTTGTTATTCCTTTTCATATGTGTGCTATATGATATTCTTAAAGGTTGGAAGAATGGAAAAGTTTAGTATTAAACAGATTACATTCGATAAATCTCTGGCCCACCTCTGCGCCAAAATCCCTGCACTGTGATTGGACAGAAGGAATAAAGTTCGCCCTGATCTCAGAAATATACTAGCGAATTTAAAAGTTAGAAAAAAGTAGACCAGAGAAACCAAGAAGAAGTAACATCATAAAGTTTGAACCCAAAGAAACTAAGTTTTTGTCTTGTCCATCGACACCTTGCCTTCCCTTATTAATTTCTCGTCTTTGTTTTATTGTCTTTAGCTGGGACTGGCCCTCGGACCTCAGAGCGGCACTGGAATATAAATTTGGAGGCAGTCGGTAATGTATACTCAATCCATTTAAAGTTTTAATTGCAAACAATAAGATCTCAAAATTAATTCTAAAATGTACAGGCAGCCAGTGCATCATTGCAGGTGCTTGAGTACAGAGCGCTGCAGTAGCCCAGAAAGATGGGTAAAGCAGTAGTGAATGTACGGTGGCCATAAACGGCCAAACTTCTCCCAGACATAAAGATGTTTTCATGTGTGAGTGGATCCAGGGGCCAAAGGTGCAGCCATGACTGCACTGCAGGTAACTACAGGTGTACTGTCTTCTTCTATGGTGCTTTTAAGGTGTTACTTATCCCAAATGGTGTTCTAGCTGCTACCAAACAAGGCTGCTACTGCAGTTTCAATGCTTCACACACACACTTTTTTGTTTGTCCATTGAAGCAAGCTCTGTTGTCACTTTTCTGTCAGGCAGCTGTTACTGGCGGAAAAATGTCACAGATTCAATCGAGTGGCCTGTTTTAGAGAAAATAAGACCTTATCGTCCACTTGCATTGAACATTGCACTGCAGAATGGAATCAACAATTATTATTAACAAGACGGCAGTCATATAGAACAAAAACAAATAGTCTGTAAATATCCATGAAAATATCTGTAAAAAAAAAAAAAAAAAAAACTTTATAAATGTGAATCCATCAAATCTTACAGATAAAAAAACAGCACATTGTTACAGGTTGAGAAGTGATGGAGTGTGGACTAAATTAATGTTTTTATTTATTCCTCCTGGTGAAAGGCACCCTGAAGCGTCCACTCGATGGGAGGCGCTAGTACTCATAGAGTGTATGAGAGGGATCTGTGGCCATCTTACTTGCCAGTCTAAAGGTGTATAAAGAAACAGCCTTCCATAGGTTGACCCACCACCTTGGAGCAGATGTTTCAGTATCCTGGACTTCAGCTGGACAGAGAGACCACAGAACCAGACTGGACCTTCATCATGCAGGATGCTTCATATGATGGAGCTGAAGAAAACTGTGGAGGATCTCGCTGCTGGCTCCAAAACGTCTGAGTCTTTCTATTCGTCAGGAAGGAGTGGATGAGATGGGGATTAATGTTCAACTGCTGTATGTTGGAGAGAAGATCTGTTTTGACTGTACTGTAGTCGGAGGAAAGTCAATGAGCAGCACTCTGGCATAGGACTTTCTTGAATCAAAAGGTGGATGAGTAGAGCGTCTTCGGTTCTGCACTGACCCCTATAGGAAAACTGATCGGGTCTGCACTGAACAGACTGGGACAACAAAAATGTGAAGATTTTTTCCAATAATTTCATCAGCACAGACGTTTTTTACACTTTGGCAAGCAGGCGGCGTAGTGTGCACATGAAACCTTGAGAAATAAAGCATTTTCTAAACTAATGTGCTGGAAAGCTTCACGAGGCTTCATCTGGCCATCACTAGTATGTAGAACACATGGTGGCAATAAATGGTCAGGTAAAATATATTCATCACATCATTTCCATGATGGCTCGGGAGGTAAAAAAGGGGAAGAAGTGGAATTTTTCGGGGTGTGAGTCAAAGATCCTGCTGGACTACGGTGAAAAACTTAAAAATGTTTAATTGGTGGGTATAGCATGGGCATTACTGGTGTCAGAAAGGCAGAA
This sequence comes from Melanotaenia parkinsoni, assembly GCA_036919975.1. Taxonomy (NCBI): domain Eukaryota; kingdom Metazoa; phylum Chordata; class Actinopteri; order Atheriniformes; family Melanotaeniidae; genus Melanotaenia; species Melanotaenia parkinsoni. The sequence goes on along the minus strand of JBAFTA010000019.1, from coordinate 3,662,681 downwards.
TAGTGGCAGCAGGTGGCAGATGCTGTTATCACACTGTCAGAAGGGAAAAACACACCAGAGGCATCAGATGGTGTACTGTAGCTGGATATATCAATTGGTTGAGCATCTGTCTGCCATGCAGGAGACCAGAGTTCGAATCCCACAGGGGTGAACAGTAACACCTTCCAGTTGGGGTCTTAGGCAAGACGCTGCAGCCCACAGTAAACTGTTTTGGAGAAAAGCGTCTGCTAAATGACAGTAATGATGCCGGTAATGTAGTATTTTGTTTTAATGTATAAAATAAATATGCACAGATACATCTGAGATTGGTAGCAGTTTATTTAGTGTTAAATAATATTTCTTTCTAGTTCCTGGGTGCTTCAGCTGGGTGGGCAGTGCTGCAGCTGTGATTGGAGAGGGTGAGGCCAGAGACTCCAGAGGAAGTCCAACAGGTGCAGAGGGACATGTTCACAGCTATTAACCAGCTGGACAAGGAGCTGCGAGAAATTGAGATCGTCTTCATGGAAATTAGGACAACAGTTACAAAAGGATTGTGTAAGAATAAATAAATAAAGGAAATCCACATCTTGTGTGTTTCATAAGTGCTGCATCTGATCTAGATGCTCCAGTCTGTCCCACTCTGCTGGATCTCAGAATAAATGACCTAAGTTTACTTTTCACATTTTCTTTTACTGACTGGTAAATGTTGGCAGCAGACTTTCCTGGGCTCAATCCCAAGCCGCCCCCTACATACTACCCCTCCATTTGCACATTCTCAGAAAGGCTCTGCCATATTAAGGTCCATCCCAAACTATGTAGGTTAGTGGGCGAGTGGATTGTTCAGCCCTCAAATAGCGAGGTGTAACACTTCGCACAATGAATTTAGCAGTTGGTATGTCGGCAAAATGGAGGAAACAGCCTTCAAATGTTCGGCATGTTTCCTGCATGTTTGTCACGCTGACAGAAAATCACGTTTAGGAAGATCAAACGAAACTTGCACATCTTACTCTGCGCTGGCATTTGATTTGATGTAAGCACAATTCGCAGCATTCATTTGTTTGACTGTAAATGCCACATGGTGATGAGGTTGAAAGAGTTGTGGAACCACTTAAAATTGTGTGAAGTAAAATGTAGCTTCTGTCATTGTAATGGTTGCTGAATTTGTGATGTTTCAGGGACAGTAGAATAAAACGAGGCAGCCGGTGCGGCTCTGAAATTTATAAGATACCTGTTTCACTAAAAAAGAAATTTGGGGCATCTGTGTTGCCATGGCGACGAGTGCTTTCCTTTTGCAGTAGAGTCAAGCGGGTGTCCCATTCTTGTCCGTCTTATTTATAACCTCCCTCTCCAATTGAAGAGCCCTCCACAGCTGTGAGAATCTCTTCCTTGGGAGTGACACTCCGTAGAAGGGGTAGTGTGTAATAAGTGGTTTAGGACTGAGCCTTCAAACCTTTACTATGGAGTATGTTCAACAGACCCAGGGTTTCCTTAAAGGGCCCATTTCATGTATTTCCACATTTTTATGCAATCATCGCCCACAGCTCACTCACAAGACTTTTCCCCGCCAACTTGGCCGCTATCAAGTCTTAGTTCCTGGATTTCCTAGATGGTGGGATGCTCAAAGTCTGAGGAAGATTTTTCTGAAATTGACCCAATTAGTCTCAGATTGGTGAACCTTTGTCCATCTTTCCATCTGAGAGACTCTGCCTCTCTAAAATGTTCGTTTTATACCCAGTCATATTACTGACCTGTTACCAGTTAACCTGGTTAGTTGTCAAATGCTCCTTCAGGTGTTTCTGATTTGTACCAGTTACTTTTCCAGCTTTTTGTTGCTCTTGTTCCAACTTTTTCCAGACGTGTTGCTGCCATCAGATTCACTCATAGCTCAGTTCATCTTTTTCATCACATGGTAAAATGTCTCAGTTTCTTCATCTGACATTGTTTATCTGGGGATAAAATACGAGTTGATGATTCCGCTTTTATTTACATTTCACACAGCGTTCCAACTATTTTGGAATTGTGGTTGTACATTATTATTATTAATATTATGCTGAATGTTGATCTTAGGCTTGGCCTCACATTAAAAACAAACAAAGAAATGAAAAAGGAAAACAAACCTTGACAAAAACGGACTTCTCTGCTCTGATTTGTCACCAAGTTATTACCTCTTTGATTCACTGCTGCTGTTGCCCAGCAACTCCACTCAAGCTCTGTTTGCTCCAGACAGGGGCTGATAATACAGAGACCTGCTGGCATGGTGACCAGGACAACAGCCACTAGCATCCCATCAGAAGAACACACACACTGGCTGAGAGGAGAAATGAGATGGGGTGGGAAATTTTCTGGTTCAGAAAATAAGACTTCATTAGAGGAGCAGAAATATAACCCCCATCTTCCCTCTGTTGTCATGGTATGAAACTGGAAGTCATGGACAATAAAATAGATTAGTTTACAGCCAGCAGTGACAACTCCAGGTTCAGACCAACATGGTACCTTGCTTACGTCAACATGAGCAGCCATGTCTAAAGCCGAAATGTTATAAATCTCATTTCCAGAAATGACAGGAAATTCTCAAAATGTAAAACTTAGTTTGAACCTTTATTAAAAAAATCTAAAGAAATAATTTGAAGTTAATTTTACACATATCTAAAACTCAGCCTGCCGGACCAGGCTACAACCTGAAAAATGTTGACCTTTCTCAGTGCTTTGGAGAGGGAACAAAACATTCAAGGACGTTGGATAGAGAATGTAGCTAACAGGCTAATTAGCCACTAGCGTGGCAGTCAAACTGATCACTGCATTTTAATACATTCAGCTAAAACCCTACTAATCTTTTTAAATTTCATACACAGAAATGAAAACACAGCTTATTAGCAAAGTTGTCCACATATTTGACAGAACGAATGTGGAAACTGCCAAAATGAGCCCTTTGCTAGTAAAATTTTCCTCCAGCTGAAAAGACTTCGCCCCTCTGAATGATAGTGGGCTTTGTCCTTACTGAGGCCACTTTCTGCCACTTCCTGCCATGTTACGTAGCACTTTGTGAGTTCAGCATGTAGTGGTGGCCACCCTGACTCATCGCAGACCAGTTTGTGGTGAATGTGCTCTTCATTGCAGGAAAATCTCTTATGTTTGTATTGTGTTTTAGGGCTGTCAAATGATTAATAATTTTCATCAGATTAATCACAGTTTACAAATGAATTAATCATGATTAATCACCATTTGCAACTCTGACTGAAATCTGCCTGTTTTTATTGTATTGTATCAACAGAATGAGTCAGTTCTTACAAATATTTACTATTAACTGACCTTCCCTTGGGTAAATATCAGATGTCCAATGGTCAGTAAATGCAGCATTTAATGTACTTTTATATGTTGTTCTAAATCATCTCTACCATATTTTAGATCATAATTCAGAATTCATATATCATCATCTCACCAACCATCTCCATGGTGACAAAATCTGTAATATACGAGCAGATGTGACGATTGAAGTTAAACAACCAACATTGATGAAGAAACTCAGATAAAACTGATGATCTGGATAAAACCAGATTTTTCCTTTTATCAATGAAGTGTGAGTGTTTGTGCAGCAGTGATAAAAGTCCTTCAGCAGCATCACCCAAAGTAAACACCTGGGGCCATTGTTCAAACAATTTAATCCGGATTAAAGCAATCCGGATTTAGGAATCCCATTTTTTGGGACAGCGGATCACGTAATCCGATTTAGTTTTACCCCGGTTGTTTAAAACAAAATAGGACTGGATCACCCTGATCCAGAACCCCATTTTTTGGGATCACCAAATCTGGATTTCCAGCATGTAAATCAACGTGGGCTTCTGGCCATGTGAAGAACAGCAGGTAGAGGAGCTGGGATGGGGTCATGTCAAGTGTTTTTTTTTGTTCTATTGTACTATCCTACAGTCATTTAGCAGACGCTTTTATCCAAAGCGACTTGTATTTGAGAATAAGAACAACACAAGCAAGAATTCAAACACGATGGGACATCATAACTAAGTGGTATTCAGACTGCTGTGACTCAGGTGCTAGAGGCAGTGCATATAATTTTTATTTATTTATTTTTTTGTTTTGTTTTGTTTTTGTTTTTTGTTTTTTTTTTTTTGTAAGTCATTTTGTTTAAATACAAGATCACGATTTCATCGAACAATATCAACTTGGGTATAAGTGCATGCAGGTTATTCAGTACTTGGTTGAGCCAAAGAGCTGGGCAAATCTTTCTAACTCATTCTGAGTAGAAGAGTTAAGCTAAGTGCAGAAATGCTCCTTAAACAACTGAGTCTTTAGCTTGCTTTTAAAAGCGTATAAGGACTCTGCAGATCTGAGTTTGGTAGATCGTTCCACCACCAAGGGACAACAGAGGAGAAGAGTCTAGCATCTGGTTTTGTGGTACGATGTGGTGGGAGCACCAGGCGCTTTTCACTGGCAGAGCGTAACTGTGGAGAGGAAGTGTAGCTCTGGATGAAGGAGTGGAGGTAGACCGGTGCCGTTTGGGTTATTGTTTTGTAAGCCAGAAGCAGAACTTTGAATTTGACGCGTGATGCGACTGGAAGCCAGTGGAGAGCGATTAGCAGCAAAGTGACATGAGCTCTTTTGGGCTGGTTGAAGACCAGACATGCTGCTGCATTCTGGATCATCTGCAGAGGTTTAGCTGAGCATGCAGGCAGGCCAGCCAGTAAGGAGTTGCAGTAGTTAATGCGTGAAATGACCAGAGCCTGGACCAGGAGC
>JBAFTA010000019.1:3632786-3648925 GCA_036919975.1 Melanotaenia parkinsoni | reverse complement strand
ATGTTTCCAGCAGATTCTGAGTCTAGCATCTGAATGTGGAGCTGAAATGGAGACTCATCAGACCAGCAACGTTTCTCTATCTTCTATTGTCCAGTGTTGGTGAGTCTGTGTGAATTGTAGCCTCAGTTTTCTGTTCTTAGCTGACAGGAGGCACCCGGTATGGTCTTCTGCTGCTTCCTGGTCCAGACAACTGCTGGATATTTTCTCTTCTTCAGACCATCCTCTGGAAAACCTGGAGATGGTTGTGGGTGAAAATCCAAGTAAATAATCAGACAAACAACCATGCCGCGTTTAAAGTCTCTTAAATCCCATTTCCTCCTCATTCTGATGCTCAGTTTAAACTTCAGCAAGTCATCTTCAACATGTCTACATAACTACATGCTGCCATGTGATTGGCTCATTAGATACAGGTTTACCTAATAAATTCACCAAAGAAATGAGGGGTGGCTCACATCGTGTGTTTCTGTTGATTACTCCAAATAAATTATACCTAATTAGCAAAACCATTAATACCCACAGGCCTGCATCCTGCTTTATATTTCAGCTGCAGAAGTCTCCAACACTTAAACAGGATCTTTTCGTTGTGAAACAATGGCCCTACTCTAATTACAGACACCACCTCCGGAACAATGAGTCTCACTCTGTTCTCTGAAGCATTTAGCTTCAAAAAGAAAAAGGCAGCAGCAGTGAGGGGTTTGTCTTCTTTTTTTTTCTTTTTCAGTAACATGAAGAAAAAAAATCCAGGTTTCTGTAATCTGACATGAACAGATGTTTGAGGAGAGTGTTGTCCCCATCCCTTTATGCTCTGCACACAATAGCAATTTTGTTTTTCATCCAGTGGGTATTATGAAGCTTTTCATCATTTTTTAAATGTTCTACAGGCAGATCTATTGCTTGTGAAATAGGTGGTGAGAACGTAATGTAACAACACTGACAACTAAACAGTACCGGCCAGCCCAGCTTCTGACCCTCAGGATATTGCTGAACTATTTCTGGACTTCATCTGTCTTGCTGTCTGACGCGCTCCTCGGCATGCATTACAAGTCTTCATCCAGAAAGTGCACAGGCAGCAGCATATGGATAAAAAGTAAAGCTCAGGAGGGGCAGGAGAGGGTCAACCAGTGAATCAGCAGAGATTATCTGCAGCTCATAAAACACTCTAACCACATGTGGCCTCGTTTGTAAAGCGCCACATGCAGATTAAGTGTGCTGCGCCCTCAATCAATGGATCATCAGGGCTCCCTCCAATTAAAGAGCTGGCTGAATACGATGAGCTTCGTTTGGAGGTAATGATTAAAAAAGTCCATTAAAACTGCTAATTAAATGATAAGCATAAATTAAAACAGGTCAGGGAGCAAACTGAAGGGTTGTTCAGCTGCATTATCTGAGGCAGGGATGGTCGGGGTAGTGGTGGCTCTGTAGAGGGGGTTTATCAACAAGCTTTCTATCTCAAAGTCAGAAGTGGTTAAAAATATCTTCTACATTGTGCAGCGGTGGTCGCACGTCTCTGCGGAGCCCCGTTAACTCAGATGGAACTAGTGAAGACTCGGGTTAACACCCTGCTTCCTAGCATTTGCATTATTCACAGCTACATTATTTATTTATTGATTTATTCAAGATTAATTAATTAATTAAATACACATAAAACAAGACATTCAATGTAAAGATGAACCAATACAGATTCCAGCATCGGTGTGATTCTCTGTGTGTGTACTCATATGTGGTATTTATCAAAGTGCTTTAACCTAACCCAAGTTTCCAGTGTGAAAAAATTCAGGTTGTCAAGATGAACATGTTAATACAAAGAGCTTCATCTGAGGAATTAGCGTGTTAATTTCACACATTAAAAACAACATTGTTACTGTTAAATATCAGAATTTGGCTTTATCTGGGTGAGAGAAGCTGGTTTTGTTGGTGCTTTGAACCAACTTTGAAACAAATCCACCAAAAACCCACTTTATCCTCCTTCTTTATGAAGATTGTGAAAGTTTTCAGGTTTTATGAACCATTTATGTTGGACCACAGACTGTATATAAAAGATGGACTGAGTTGGATGGACGAGCTGAATTGAAGTTCATTGGGTGGCTCCCACCGTCACCATCTTGGCAGCGTTACGTGTGTCGTCATTACCGGAAAATCTAAAAAATGGGCAAAGAGGTTGAGCTGAGAGGGGGGGAATTTTAAGAATAATATAAATAAATAATATATAAATAATATCCAAAAGCTCAGCCCCCTCATAATTGTCATGAAGGTAAACGTAACCTATTAATCTTAAAATGGGAGTCTATGGGGATTGACTCTGTTTTGGAGCCCCTAGTGGATGAGGGAGGAACTGCAATTTTCTGCACTTCCGCATAGGCTTCACATTTTACCGGCGGAGGTTGCGCTGGACGCAGAAGACAGAGATGCAGACGGACGAAGATGCAGATGTATGGATGGTCCAGAAGCTGGTTTGGAGCAGCAGGTTGTTCCAGATACCAGGAACCAGTCCAGAAGCTGGTCTGGAGGGGTGGATGATTCTGAATGGAGCTAAAACAAAAGTAAACATGCTACAATCAATCGCACTGAGAGGCTCTGACATTGAACAGGTTCATGAAATGGCCAGGTGTCCCACTAGATGGGGATCAATCATGGGATAAACATATTGATCATGTTAAGAAAATGGTTAGATCTTAGTGTTAACAAGCAGCAGAACAGGTGGAGCTGATGAAACAGCCGGTCAGATTTCAGTCAGTAATAACAAACAAACATCACAGCTTTTAATTAACAGCATATTTTATTTCCTTTCCTGATTTTACACTATTTAGAAAGTAAACACACTGAATAAATACAAATTTAGAAAGCAAGAGATTTTAGCTGTTCTCTCACAGCGTGGTTATTTTCATGAAAGCGGGGGGGATTCACGTCGCAGACCCCACCCAGAAGCCACACACTGCAATGACACACTTAAGACTGGGCATGCAGATGCTGAACCCTAACCCCAGTTACAGACACAGAGGATGGACTGGCACACTGAGAAGACGTAGAGAAACATCTAGAAACACCCGAGGGGAAGGAAAACAAAAAACAACTATATACACGAAGAATAAATAAAGAGAAATCAGAGACAGATCCACTGTACAGATACAGAATGTCCCACTTTCCACCCTCGGTTAAGCTTCATCATCCTCATCATCCACAGTTAGGTTCAGATATAGTACAGTACAACATGAGGCGTCACCAACAGCAGATTGCACCATTTACAGTGTTACAAACAAACATAAACCCGGTGGATGGAGTTCCCTTCCAGTTTGTTCATAATAAGGCTGGATACAGAGGAGCTCTTTAGATCCCGTCGGACCATCGGTCATCACTGAGTCGGGCTGCCTTGACAGTGTTCTGATAAAGTCCACTCCACTCCTGGTGGAGTCCTCTGGTTTGGCACAGAAGACGGGTTGGATCAGAGTCCAGGAGAAGCAGTAGTATGTTACACGTTGTCCAGTCAGCTTGCTCATCATAACGTTTCATCCAGGCTTGGCAATGGTGTGTAAGGACTGATATCCAGGATGTAGGATCCAGGAACCAGACCATCTCCTTCAGGAGGGACCAAGAGGATGGGAACACTGCTATCTGACTTCCAAGCAGTCCAGGTACTCCTGGGCCAGGTCATAGCAGAACCGGTACTGCTCCTGGGAACAGGAAACTCATTAGCTTTAAAACAAATAGCTAGATACAAAACTGAATAATTGTCTGTCTTATTTCATTTATACCAAAGTAGGTTGTAAAAATGACAACTTGTGACTTTATAGATGGTTTTATGAAGAATTTATTCATGTCTAGAACCATCCTGCAGGTAGCCTGCCACACTTGGATCAGAAGACTCCAGGACTTTTTACCATCCTGCCATCAAATACTTTCACCACAAGCTGTGATTTCTTTACACTTTTTACAGTTTTTATCATAAAAAAGAGGGAAAGGGTTTGTTAATGAAGGGGAGTGCTTGTCCAGCTCTTAGATTTAGTGTATCACTTGTGCTGCCTGGATGCTCCCGCCAGAGCGTAGCAGGAGGGTTAGGGGTAAAAACAGAGAAGAAGTCCTGCTTCCTCACCATCGTCTCCACCATGTTTGGCTTTGAGTTGCGCAGCGTTTTGGCAGCGAAGAAGACGTCCACCATGCTGTGGTGACGAATCATTTCCAGGATCATGGTGCAGGCGCAGAAAGTTCCGCTCCGACCGCCGCCGTTCCTGCTCCGGTAGAAACCAACAAAGACGTGCAGAGAGACACGAGACAGAGCAGAGGCATCCAGACATGAGTGACCTAATAAAGATGTGCTGCAGCAGCTCCCAGCCTCTCCGAGGGGGAGATACAGTGTGAAATGTCAGAGTTTGACTGAGCAGATCAAGAAAGCTGTCAGAAAAAGGCCAAGCAGCAGACTTTAAAGATGAATATCTGCACAACGCTCTCATTAAAATACAGGAGCTGGGATTTAATCACATGCGAGATGTCTCACTGACCTCCAGAGAGCAAAGTGCCCTCCGACGGCAACAATAACGCAAAGACACATAATAGTTCATTTTTCAGAGAAGAATACAGACTTTATGTGTAATCATGGTGTGTTTTCAATGACAGCTTCCAGGTGAAAAATGAATAATGTGAACGCGTTGTGTATTATTAGGACATTCAAAAGTTTAGCTGTCAGAAGAAAATCTGGACTATTTTCAGACAAGAACACAATTTCTGAGAAGCTGGAGATTCAAAGACTCAAAATATTTTTACTTTTCTACAGAGTGAAACTTTACATTATCTCCTCAGAAAGTAAAGAGAACAAAAAGAGAATACATGAGAATAAAGCAGCGAGCGTTTGTCTGGATCAGAGATGCTGGGTGGGAGGAAACTCACAGGCAGTGGACAACGGTGCGACCCTCCCCACACTCCCGCTGCCAGTTGTGAACCTGAGCCAGAAGGCTGAGGAAGGCTTTCCTGGAGTCGGGCACGTCGCGGTACGGGGACCAGCGCAGGAACTGGAAGTGGCGCAGCACCAGCTGGCCCTCCTGAAGCTACGCAGAGGAAAGGAGGAGGACGAAGAGCAAAATTAGCAAAGCACTGATTTCATGATGTCAGTAGAAATCAGTGTATCTGCTCCAACCAGTTCAAACATTTATCTGGTTATCAGCCAGAGGAAACCAGGTCTGCATCTGGTTTTTAAAGCTGCACTCTGAGGATTATTAAACTCAAATTATTAAATCAAGCACTAAAGCTTTAAAATGTGGTCCCAAAAAGTTTTATTTTGTCTTTCAGGCTCCTGCTGCTATAGCACTGCTCTACTGAGGCGTCCTCAGAGGGCAAACAATGCCTCATGTGTAAAGCAGAAGCTTAAGAACATCTTCTGGAGTTATTTTATGCTACTTGGGTCATCTTTGCTACAGCTACAACACAACAGAATACCTGCTTGGGACAGAGTCTATCGGTGTCCAGCTTTGGGGTGTCTGTCTCCTCGGGATCCTGCAAAGAGGCCGTGTGACAACAGTTTCTGACATGGTGTAAATCGTTTAGGGAGTGGAAGTGGTAAAGTAGGCAGGAACAAGGGAGGTTTAGACCACTGCGAGGAGAAGCTAAAGGGGAGCTGGAGCAATGAGGATTTGTCAACTAAAGGAGCCAAAATGACATGAAAACAAGCTAAACTAGCAGCTGGGAGCATCTACAGGAGAATCTACTGAAGAGCTCACTCACACTGACAAATATTTCAGTCCTACTTAGAAAAAAGAGACTTTTTAACACCTGTAGACTGTAACATGAGTTCATTTCAGCATCTGTGAACAACTAAAGAACACTGTATTGGGTTATTTAACAAGTTTTAGGACATGTTGTTGATACAGCTGTTTACCTCAAAGCAGGAAATTGTTCCGCATTTATTCGTACTACTGTGAGGACCAAATACCAGCTGGGAGCTGGGTCACTGTGTGAATCATTACACCAGCACCAGATGTTAATAACCATCGTTAAGATCTAAATTAAACGCCTCCCACAGCGACACAAAGCTGGAAAACATCTCTGCTGAGGCCGGACTCCAGTCGCCGTTTCAACCATGTCTAACATTAAAAAAAAAAAGAAAAGAAAATGAAAGCAGTGGTTTTAGAAGTTAACTGTGCAGCTGACACGTCGAGATAAGTGGGAAATATGTGCTCATACTTCAGTTAATGCTTACTATTTGTGCTAGCTGCATTAAAACAGTAAAAATCAGCACACTGCTGCCTCTTCTTTCAAAGGCAGGGTGGACTCAAAGCCAACTGAGTGGATGTTCAGATACTTAGTTTTCTGATGGATGATAATCGTGGGGCACTTAGAAATACTTACCCATGCTAATATCAGAAAACTAGCTTGAGCTAGCTAAAAAACATGCATTCCCTTCTATTTTCTTCCTCTTCATTTATAGTTGATCGAAGAATAATGATTGAAAAATGAATCCATACTTTTTAGACTCAACAGTTCCTTAGTTTCTAGCTGCTCTGACATTAACTTCTAACATGCTAAAGTAAAATGGTTTGAATGAAATACAAAGCAAGCATTCCTGTTAGCAACGTTAGCTCTACTAACTTTCCCCAGATAGTCGACCATAACTTCTGAAAGTACTGAGCTAGGTCAGTGTCCTGCATGCTAACTTAGCTTAACATGGTTGGAATAATGGAAATTAGCTCCACACTCCTCACACTATTAAGTTTTGTGATGATTATGAGTTTGATGAATGCTAATTGAGCGTTTGTCCTGTGTTTCTGAAGTGGTTACCTGCTTTGCTTTTACCATATCATTCAACAATAGTTTTATTTTTTAGGCTAAATGTTAATTGATGTAAAGGAAGGTATTAATAGAACGGCTTGTTTGTTTCCATTTTTTAGCAGGTTAATAAAGAACTTATTGGTTCATCACAGCCTTATTGGGACTCCAGCAGCATGGTGGCTGAGTGATGTTCTGGGCTGGAGTAATGTGTCTCTGATAAACCTGTCCAGGTTGTATTTCCTGACATGGTGCAAAAGGAAGACGTGTTCCTTCTGCAGTAAAGAAAACGCTCCATTCTATTAAGCAGAAAGACCAGCAGGATCTTTGGCTGCTATGGTTATTTCGTGACCTCAACCCTACTGAGAACCTGTGGAGCATCCTTAAAAAGAAGATCTATGAGGGTGGGGGCAGCAGACCTCCAAACAGAAACTCTGAGAGGGGATCCTGGTCTCCTCAATGAGATCCAGACAGACACTATCCTTGGACTTTCAGGTTGAGACAAGAGAAATGCTAAGATGATATCAGAGAAGGTTTCCATGGTAACATAGCACTGGATCTGATATATTTGTTTTTAGGTCAGTGATTGGCTACATGAGAAGTAAACATTTTCAGTTCTTTACAACTTATTTAATGTTTTAAAACTGGAACCCTGGATTTTGAGTCATTGGGAAAAATGATGTTTTTATCATTTCTTAAATAAAATCCAGATTATTCTAAAACCTAATTTTTTGATGATTAAAAATCGTAATAGCTGTCAGTCACACGATTTATTTAGAAGAAATTAATAAAAACAGCAGATGCAGAATAAATTTGAACAGAGTATAAGTAGAAAGGGAGTAAAACAAAGGAAAACCATTTGAATCCACCTACCCGAGTAATGTTCTGAACCCGGAAGAGACGGATAATAACGTCATCGTCGGCGGTTCTGGACAGGAGCTCCACCGTCATGGGTCCGAACTGCTGCAGTCCCGGTTCAGGCCAATACTGCAGACAAGGCTGGCGGGTAGAGGCAGGTCATTAGCCACACTTGCTTCAGGCAGAACAAATCATTATGTCAGCAGTCGGTGACGGAGAAGTCAGTAACAAGACACCTGAGTATTGACAGCAGAGACAATTAACTTAAATGACCATGATTACCCACAAATAGCAACCGTAAATTAAATGAGCAAAGAAAACAACCCATTTATGAGCGGGAAGAATCCCTCACACCAAGCCACCCAGGCTGAATTATTCATGAGGCTCAATCATCACCATTAGCACATTATAAATTAATGGAAGGAGACCTTGGCTGTGCGTGGGAGACAAACAGGAAGTGAGCAGAGAGGCTGGACGCACTCAAACATCAAGGTCTCCCATCATGGTTGCCTGAAAAACACAGCCCCCCCCCAGCAACGAGACGGGGGAGCGTGCTGACATGCTGACATGTTCTGAAGCGACTCCGGGCATGAGCAGACCCCTGCAGTAGGAAATGATAACCCTGACACAATGACAGAAGGGTATTAACAGGTGACATTGAGCAAGTGGAGAGATAAATATTTATACATCCAGACAGGAGGCAGACAGCCCAAACTCAGGAGGACAAGCTGACTGTGAGTGTGTTACAGGGGTGAACTGTTAATCCACTGGCAGCCACAGAAGAAGAAGAAGAGGAGAGATTTAGAGTTGAGGAAGGACAGGCTGCAGCTGACGGGCATGGTTGAAATGTCGGGCGGGAATGAGACATGACACGGTGACGGAGTGGCGACAGGGAGGTGGAAGAAAAAACCTACGCATGAGCAGACATGGAGGGGAGCAATAAGGATGCGTTAATGGCATGACAGCAAATTAAACGGGCAGCCTGAATGCAGAACTGAAGCTCGGTGGCAGGAAAGCAGTGAAAAGGCAGACCCACTCACTGTGCTGAGCCACATTCATGTCTCATTTGATGGAAAGAGGGGAGATGGATGAAGTGTTGGCCCTGAGGTGTCCACAGGGTGTCATATATGGTACTGTGGAAAGGCCTCAAGCTTTATGTCAGCAGGAAAACTGGAAATAGGTGCAGTTTTATGGAAAAATCTGCAAATATGAATGAAAACAGTCAGTTTTTGGTATAACATCGAGAAGCTTCACTATCACTTGGATAACTTCCAGGAACAGTTGTCCACGGTTCCTTGAAGGACTTTCCAAAGTTTGGATGTTTCTGCCTTTCGTTTCGTTCTCTGTCCAGATGATCCCACACTGCTTCAATAATGTCCGGGTTGTGGGGAGGATCCATCCCTCAATCAGACCTGTTTCCACTGATCTTCAGTCCAGTTCTGGTGTCATATGACAGCCATTTCTGCCCGTTTCCCTTCCTAAAGAACAGCTTCTTGACAGCCACGTTTCCATGGAGACTATTTCTGATGAGGCTTCAGCCAGCAGTAGATGGATCAACTGAAGATCTAGATGCATTTTTCAGATCCTGGTTCAGGTCTTTGTTGGATTTCAGATCCTGTTTAACATAAAGTGTGAAGAGCGTCTGATCAGCACCGCTTCAGAAGACAGTTACTGCCTGGGCGAAAAATAGGAGGACATGTTTGCCCTGGACTATGTGTGACAAGTGGGAGCTTAAAGATGTTTTTATGAGGATTTTACTCTCTGTAGAGCACCTTGAGTTACTACTTTTATGTATGAAAGGCGCTATATAAATAAAGTTTAATTTGATTTGATTTGATATAACCTGACATGGTGGGCATAAGGCTGGTTGGGATCTGTAAGGTATTCCTTCCCTTTCCTGTTCATCTGCTGTAGGTAGTTTTTAGTCCTGACTCTTCTTCTTTTGTCCTCTATGTGTCCAGTTTCTGCCTCCATTGGCTAATCCAACATCGTCTTTCTCCCGTCTCTTCTCCGAGATCTCTCCCTTCACCCAGCTGCTGCCGTGTGACATAAAGCAAACTGCATGATGCTCCAGGCTGGGAAAAAAGTTGTGGTTTCTCAGCTTCAGGATGCTGCAGGGCAACCACGGTTCCAGGAATGTACTTAATGAAAGTCATCAAAGTAAGTCAGAAGCTCAGAGTTCCAAGGTCATAAAGTTCAGATGCCGTTCATCTGCTGTAGACCGTTTTTTAGACCTGACACGAGTTTCCTTTGTCCTCTCTTTGTCTCGTTTCCATATCTTTAAGGACACTGCACATCAAACCTAGGAGCAGCTAAAGAAATGAGAGCGAAGGCTGCAGGTAACACGGTGGCAAATGATCGGTCGTCTCTAGTATAAAGACACGACATGTTTCATGAGTTCGGAGCCATTTTTATACCTGAATTATTTACAGGTTTACGGTGAGTGAAACTGGTTAGACTGAAAGACTGAACTGACAGTTTAAAAAAAGAGAGGATGCCTAAAGTAAAACAATTCCTGAAGACGACTTTAAATTATTATAAATTCTGGCTGCCAGAAGGGGGAATCTGAGGAAATGAGCAGTATTTTAGCAGTCTTCAGTATATCGTGGCTTCTGGGACTGTATTAGTTGACTATGATTACAAACAAGCTTTTTTTCCTGAATTTCCCAGTTGACAGACTGAGATGTGACTGGACAGTTTGGTGACATCTTCTGAGCATCTGCTGGTCATGCTGGTTAACGTCACAGTGACCCCACCGTCTGGATGCTGGAGCAACACTGGGCTCCCAGAAAAGCTGGAGAATCCGGAAAGTGCCCCCGACTGTAATAATCACCACGAGTCATTCATTAATAAAGCTGAAATGATGCGAGTCTCCAGCATGACGGAGAGCCGTGCTGCTCAAATCGGGGTGCACATACTCCTGGTGGTACATGAGAAAATAAAAGAAGGGGGAGAACTTATTCCATATTTTCCGTCTTTCTGACTTCAGTTTGTATGATGAGTTGAGTTCAGGTGTGATGTGGAAATGTATGTATGTTTAAAATAACTTTTAGATCTGGAAAAGTTCCTCTGATCATCATGTGGAATCCTGGAACTAAATGTTTGCTGGTTTTTTTGATCCATGCTGGTCTGGAAGCTGGAATGAACGTGGAAATGTGTAAAATGATGAAAACATGTAAATAAAATGAAAAATAAATAAATACATGCTTATAAAAATATAAAATGTGCATATAATAAAATATGAAATATATTTAATATATATAAAGTTACTGTGATGGACTGGCAACCTGTCCAGGTGTACCTGTCCAGGTGTACCTGCCTCTCACCGGTCAGTTATTGGGATAGGCTCCAGCTTCTCCACGACCCGGAATTAGATGAAACGTTATAGATAATGAATGAATGAATATATGAAGTTCATAAATTGATTTAAAAATACAGAATTCTTTTTTAAAATTATATATTTCCTTAATAAATCTGTTTATTTTATATTTGATATCAAATATACAGAGTAAAATATATAAAATAAATAAACTATGTAAATAAATGACTGTATTTACTTTTCTCCAGAATGTTTTTGCTAATCGGAGACGTCATTGAATGGAAACGTGTTAGCCTACTTTGGACTAAAAGGAAAAAGTTTTAGTTATTTCTTGGTTACTGTGCTATGTTACTGTGTTATTTCACTGCTCTGGCCCACTGGAGACCAGATTGTTGTGAGTGTGGAACCTGAACCTGGTTTCGGGGTCCTGGGCTGAAAGGTTGTCCTACAGGGGAACAATGTTAAAACCTTTGGGAACCACTGGTGTAGATCTGGGCTTCTTTATTATTTCAACAAGTTGTGCGGCATCATCCCACACTGGTAGAAAAGGGTGTTTTGTCTCCTGCTCAGCAATGAATCGGCTCCTTATCTCTGTAAATATCCAGACTAAAG
The DNA here is from genome assembly GCA_036919975.1 of Melanotaenia parkinsoni. NCBI lineage: Eukaryota > Metazoa > Chordata > Actinopteri > Atheriniformes > Melanotaeniidae > Melanotaenia > Melanotaenia parkinsoni. Next base: position 3,637,386 of record JBAFTA010000019.1, on the reverse strand, counting down.
GAACTCTTGGTGTTTCAAGGACGAGAAATTGCTTTTTGCTGGAGGATCTGCAGGCTAAGTGAGCAGGACTTGTGAGAGAGTCTGACATGGTTTGGGTTTACACTGCTCTTTGTTTCCTGCTGCTCGTCTACTCACTGCTTGCCTTGCAGTTCTTGGAATTGGTTAGAAATTGGCTCCGACACTCCCCCCACCCCCCACATCCTCTTTAGATAATAAACACATTTCTTGGAGGAAAAGCTGCTCTGGTGGCAGAAGTTGAACCTCAAAAACTTACTCAATAGGAAAAGAAATGACATTAAGTACCATTGTGTGCAGGAGAATTTACACCATCTGTCATCATTTATCAAACACAAAACAGTGAGTGAAAACTAAATTTGCTGATTCCATGCAGGTAAGAGCAGGTGCTGCTGATCATACACTCTATTTACTGATCTTTATCAATGTGTCCTTCATTCTACAGAGAGAAAGATGAAGTGGAAAATATTCCAGACAGCTGCCAGTCTTCTCAGGAGTGGACGTTCCAGCAAGTTCAGCCCCAGCAGACCATCTCAGACCCTCCAGGCCTCAGTCAGCAGGTTAGATGTTGAAGTTCATGACAGTCCAGTTAGAAAAAGACTGAACCAGTAAAGAGGAAAAAGAACATGGCAGCAGGGCTTAGGATGGCAAAGCTGCATCTGAACAAACCAGCAGAAACCAGATCCTCTGGACAAACCAGACCACAGTGGACATGTTTGATCACAAACAGCTCATAACACGGTGGTGGAGGGATGATGATCTGGGCTTGTTCTGCAGCTACAGAACTGGAACACATTGCAGTCATCAGGGGCTTTTCCACCAACATCTCTAGGAATTTTTATTACCCAGAATTTCGTTTCCAGGGTGAAAGAATTCCTGCTAATTCATGTGGTTTGAATTTCCACTGCAAAGTTACGCAAAACTCTATCGTAATCAGGCTGATGTCACTCGATACGGTGGTCGGACCCACTTCTGCTTCTTAACATCTCTTTCAGTTTCTTTAGCTTTTCCTAAATGTGTTTCTGTGTGTCCTACACTCAGCTCGGCCGGTTGGTCGGCTTTTCTTCAAACACTTGAAGTCGAGCTGAATGTCGTCCTCAGGAAAAAGGACCTGGACCTCAACATCCATCCACTTCTCAGAGCTCTAACTCTCTGGATACCGAAGCATTACAGAGTCAGACATGAGTCCATTTGTCTGGCAAAGCTTGGCTCATGCAGCAAGACAAAGATCCCAAACACAGCAGCAGATCTGCAACAGAACCAAGATGTTGACCTGGTCCAGACCTCACCCTGACTGCAGGAACCAGACAGGTTGGAGGGGGAGGAGGTCTCATTGGTCTAGTCAGAGTCCAGACCTCATCCTGACTGCAGGAACCAGAAATGCTGGAGAGGAGGAGGCCTCAGCGTGGTCCAGTCAAAGTCCGGACCTCGTCCTGACTGCAGGAACGAGACAAGATCGAGGGGGAAGAGGCCTCAATGTGGTCCAGTCAGACTCCAGACCTCATCGTGGGGAGATCTGCAGAAACCAAGGCTGATACTCTGATGAACTGAAGCAACTGTTTGACATGAGACAGTGTAACATGTCGTGTGTTGTTGTTCATCTGAAGCTGTGTTTACCTCATCGTTTACAGAAATGGTAAAAAAAAGTGCTTTACATCATATTCACCCATTCACACACTGATGGTGGAAGCTGCCATGCAAGGTGCTCACCCACGACCAATAAGGAGCAATTTGGGGTTCAGTGTCATGCCAAAGGACATTAACTCAACCTGGCCGAGGATCAAAACGGCAACCCTCGGGCTACAAGACGACGGCTCTACCTTGCTGAGCCACACCGCCCTCAAACTGAAAGAGCTTCGTGTAACTGTACATGTAACACATGTGGAATTTACTTCCTAACATTCGACTCGCCTCCGTTTGTCTGGGTTTCTCTTACCCAGGCAGAGTTGGACTGGTTGAGCTGGTTGAGCATCACCACAGAGGTGCAGCCGTAGTCGTACACCAGCCTCCAGAAGTCGGTAGTGGTGCCGGGAAGTGGGTGTGGCGTCACCACGAAGGCGGCAGGCCGGAGGAAGCTGTCAGCAAGAGCGGCGTTGATGTAGTTGCTGCTCTCCCCCTCGCTGGTGACGAGGAAGGCCAGGGAGCGGTCTGGCGGCAGGACGTCCATGCTGCGGTTCTTCTCGCGGTTCCTGGGCAGCAGAGAGATGCTGCACTCCTCCACGTCCAGGTGAGGAGTCACAGAGTTCAAAGTCTGAGGAGGCAGGGTCACAAACAGTGTGTAAAGATCACTTTCTAACTTTTATAACAACAACAATAACGCCGTGCAAAGTTTAGAAAAACAGACAGGATCAATGAAAAAAAACAAAGATTTAATGAGGCCTTTGAATAAACTTTATAAAATGAACTTTCATGTTGTAAATGAAGCCTCATTCATTCATTTAGACGGAATGAACATAAATCAAATATTATATCATAGAGTTACAAGCAGCGATCTGATTGGCCGACCCATGAACTGCTATGAGAAGCAACACGTAAACATGACCAAGATGGCGTCCGCAGTGAGACGGTTGTAAATCACGCCACAGCTGAGACGGCACTTCTAAGAGCGCTTTATTATTGTTCTTTAAACCTTCAATGCCTGCATTTATTTATAATTATATAATAACAAAAGAAAGAAAAGAAACAAGAGAAAAAACTGGAATTAAATGTAACTCTAATAAATACTGAATAAATTAATAATCATCAATAAATAAAAATAAATTACATACAAATAAATACATGAATTAAATTGAATGAATACAAAAAAAGTAAATAAATAAAATTAAAAGCATAAAATAAGAAAAGACTCAAAGCAGCTGTAGAGGTTAAGTGGTTGACTTCAGATTCTGGCAACTCTGCTGCCCTCTGGTGGTTGGACCTGACGGTTCCTTTGACCTGGTGTGACCTCTTCTTTCACGACTGACATCAGCCTTAACAGATCTGTGTTCAGTGGGTTCGGTCATACTTATCTGGAAGGATTTCTTATGTTAACACGAGGCCCTACAGCTCAAAAATAGCCCCTCTGACTTGTGATGTGCCTCAAGGCTCCGGTTTGGGTCCAGCCTTGTTTTCTCTATATCCCTGTTTCTCAGTCCTGGTCATCAGGGACCTCTGCCTTGCATGTTTTAGAGATTTCTAAATGAATGGCTCATTAGCAGGTTTGCATCTGAATTGGGTGTGCTGGAGTTGGAAAGAACTGAAACATGCAGGGCAGGGGATGCCCGAGGACCGGGACTGAGAAACACTGCTCGATATAAGCTGCCATTCTTTACAACACTATAACATTTAAATGAATGATTTTCACATTAACCTGCAAATGAATGTGTTTTTCTAAGCAGACTCATCTCATCTGTTAATGTGCTGCCGTGACGACATTAAACAGTGGGTGTCCTTAAATTTCTATAAATCAGATTAAAACAAAACAAACGGTCACTTTTGGAATTTGTGTTATTCCAGATGTTGTCGGAGCTCTGGACCCTTCATCCTCTTACTGAGACACAGGTTAACAACCTGAGTGTGTTCCTTGATGGTCCTCGAGCCAGACCTCAGTTCATCGTCTCCAGCTGGTTCAAAATGCAGCCGCTCGTCTGCTGACTGGTTTAAAGCGGTGGGAGCAAACAAGCTGGTGGTGGTGGTGCTACACCGACCTCCTCTTCCATACTGGATCTGGCTAATATTTTACTTCTACTCTTAAATCACTCCATGGCAAGGTCTTTCTTCTCAGTCTGAGCTGCTGCTTGTTTATGCTTCAGCAAGAACCATGAGGTCCAGTTCACAGCTGGTTTAATCCACTCCAAGGATAAGACTAAAATCTGGAGGTGACGGAGTCTGGGACCTGTAGCAGGACCTGAAACAGGTCCCAGACTGTGGACTAATCAGATCTGACTGAGTTTCTACTTTACAGATGCATTTAGCACGAGTTTTTTAGTTCTGTTTCTACTTCATTCCTGTATTGCTTTAGTTATATTTTGATGTGTGGAGCACTGCGGCATCATGGGTTGTGTAATAAAGTTGCCCTTGACTGAACCGGGTCATAATACATGCGACACAATGACGTCTCACCTGTTTAAAGGAGCTGCTTCATCCTGGTTCTGTGCTGAACTAATGGCTCATTTCCTAACTGGAAGCCAAGGAACCAGACGGATGGTCGATCATCAGATGGATGCTCAAACAACCATCTGAGAAACTTTATTTCCTGATGTCTGAAGATTTCAAGCTGTGTGTTTATGTGTTAGATTGACTGAAACAAGACCTCTTACGTGACTGATTGCATCGGGTTCTCAGTAGTGACGCTGACAGTTTCAGAGAAAGACAGCAGTGCATCTGTTTCAACGCTGTGTTAATGTCACGGTGGCAAATCAGACAGATGTGGAGCATAATCAGCCTTTACAGGGATATTATCTGTCAAAGCAACCGAGCTAGTCATTGCTCACACTCATGAGGTTTAGCTTTCCAATGGCCATGCTTCCATAATGCACCATGTCACAAAGCTCAGATCATCTCCACCTGCTTTCTAGAACATGACGATGAGTTCACTGGACTCCAA
>JBAFTA010000019.1:3588739-3603780 GCA_036919975.1 Melanotaenia parkinsoni | reverse complement strand
AGTCATGTAGCACGCATAGTCATGTAGCACACATAGCCATGTAGCACACATAGTCATGTAGCACACATAGTCATGTAACACGTATAGTCATGTAGCATGCATAACCATGTAGCACGCATAGTCATGTAGCATGCATAACCATGTAGCACGCATAGCCATGTAGCACGCATAGCCATGTAGCACACATAGCCATGTAGCACACATAGTCATGTAGCACACATAGTCATGTAGCACACGTAGACATGTAGCACACATAGTCATGTAGCACACATAGTCATGTAACACGTATAGTCATGTAGCATGCATAACCATGTAGCACGCATAGTCATGTAGCATGCATAACCATGTAGCACGCATAGTCATGTAGCACACATAATCATGTAGTACACATAGTCATGTAACACACATAGTCATGTAACACGAATAGCCATGTAGCACACATAGTCATGTAGTACACATAGTCATGTAACACACATAGTCATGTAACACGAATAGCCATGTAGCACACATGATCATGTAACACGCATAACCATGTAGCACGCATAGTCATGTAGCACGCAAAGCCATGTAGTACACATAGTCATGTAGCACACACAGTCATGTAACATGCATAGCCATGTAACACACATAGCCATGTAACACACATAGCCATGTAACACGCATATCTAGCACGCACAGCCATGTTGCATGCATAGACATTTGGGGCTTTGCAGGTTGTGCAATAACATCTATTTTATTTGTGTTTCTTGTTTGTGTCTAACGTTCTTCTAATTTTTATCCCAAATGGGTATTGTGCAATATATTTATGACTTATGCTGTGTGGCTGGTGGTTGTAGTTTACAGGGGTTTGCCATGGTGATGTGTTGTGTGTTGATGTCGTTAAGGCAGCTGATGTAACAGCAACTGAATCCAAGTAAAATTTCCCTATAGGGACAATAAAGTATTGAGTTGAGTCGAATTGTGACATGTTGAGTCATGTTGAGTCATGTGGAGTCGAGTCAATTCATGTCAAGTTGTGTCGAGTTGAGTCATGTCATATTGATCCGATTCGAGCTAACTCTTGTCGAGTCAAGTCGAGCAGTGCGGGTCGAAGGTAATCTGGAGCTTTAGGCGAACCTCAACTGTGATGCCCCCAAAACCAGAATATGTGAAAAATGCAGACATTGTTTTTGACCTGAAATTCCGGCAGCAACATGGAGGAGTCAGTGTTTGGCCTTTCATCGGGTTTTTACGTTTAACTGTCGAACTTCAAAAGTGGACTCAAAATATTAGCCAAAAATTCTGTAAATGCTCTCACACTTAAATTTTATCATACAAACTAATTATTTCAAGTAAAGCACAATGATAATATTTTATTGCAGTATAACCTTCTGACATCAGCACATGCAACAAAATCATTAAATCTTTGTTGCTGATAATAACTTAAAATCTTCACGATGAAAAATATTCCATTATTAATTTAATATGCTCCACGTTTATTTCCTCTGTAGGAATAATCCCCTTGTCTAGAGCAGCTCTTCACCTTTTTTACACTGGGGCCCAACTTTTCCAGTACAAACTGGTCTTAGTCCCATTCAGAACACTGTTTTGGTTTAATTGATCTCATTTTTGGTTTAATTTTTATTCAATAACTAAACCAATTCCACTCGTATTTTAACAGCTAAAACCTTGTGAAATATGACACGATGAAAAATATGACCTGATACAATCAAAGACAAGCTTTATATATCACTTGTACCCCAATAGGATAATAACTCATGGAATAAAATCAAGGTTCTACAAAGACCAGTTTAAAAGCTCAAGTAAGGCTTTTAAAAACACAAAATCTGAAAGAAAAAAAAAAAAAAACGATTTTAACAGCACATAAATAAAAAAATTTAAAAAGATGTGGGGGCTTAAAAAATGGAAATTTAATTAATAAAATGATGCAGTGATAAAATTGCATGTAGAATCTATATATATATATACATATATACATATATACATGTGTGTGTGTGTACACATTTAGTCAGTGAGTCATCATCTGTACTGCTTCGTCCATTAGGGTTGCAGGGAAGCTGGAGCCTAACCCGGCATTTAGCAGGTGAGAGGCAGGTTCACCTGGACAGGTTACCAGGTCATCGCAGGGCCAACACAGAGAGACAAACAACTGTTCACTCTCACTCCTAGAGAGAATTTAGATTAAACAATTAACCTGACATCATGTCTTTGGATGGTGGGAGGAAGCCAGAGCACCCGGAGAGAACCCATGCATACAAACATGAAAGACTGGCACTGGTGTCGTGTCGAGTCGTCTCGAGTCGAGTCGAGTCGAGTCGAGTCGAGTCGAGTTGAGTCGAGTCGTGTCGAGTCGAGTCAGGTCGTGTCGACAAAATTTATCATGGAATAATTTTCCATGAATGACTGAAACACTGAGACAAACCCACAGAGGGCAGAAAGCAATCGAACTTGTGAAATGTCCTGATGTCACTTTGAATCTTCTTATAGTTTCGATCTCAAATAATCTGTTGATTAATAAAACCTACAAAGAATAATGGATCCATTTTAAGCCTAAATACGACTCAAAAATTCCTACAATGACTATAGATTCAGATTGTTCAGGTGCATCTCCCTGTTTTATCCATGTTTGTCAGACAACAGGGGCTAAGGTCATCCACACGGAAAGCAACCAGTTCCACCGCTGGATCGGGAAAGCCATGCAAATCAGGAAATCAGGCATGGTCGCCCCACGGCTGTCTGGCAAACCCAGATAAAACAACTGGTTAAACGGCTAATAAGACATGTCACAGTAACATCACGTGACTCTTCTTAGGAAGACTGCAGAACATGTCAAGTTATGAAAACTTTTTTCTTATCTAACAAAAAAGAAAATTGAGACTCTTCTGCCCCCTGGTGGACTCCTTTTGCACTACGGTAATCCTTAAATATTACAGTGTAAAAGATGGTACATATACAATCAGTCTTCATATTAAAAAATAAAACCTTTTGTCCATTATTTCTTGGATTAGACATTGAAGTGTTAAAATGCCTTGCTGGATGCAGGAAAGCAGCATTTGCCACTGTGCTGCAGTGTGCAGGAGATATCTGATTTTCCTGCTGATTACAGCTCACATCAACATATACAGTGACACAGTTCATGCAGAGTACCCAGTATCTCGTGGCTAAATATAAACTTGTCTGTTCCTGTTGCCCCTACGTGCCAGTCAAGTTCTTATTGTGCCTGTTAGATTGGTCCAGTGGTCTTATCTGTCCCTGCCTCCTTCCAGGCATCCCCTATTCAACCTGCCTCCTTTCACTCAGAGAACATTCCTAAAGGTGGAGGACTCTCCCCTGTAAATGTATAAAAACAACCTTCCTAACCAATTACTAGCTCATCCACTGGCACCTCACAGCTGCTCGCCTCATGTAATTGAGTGGGCAATGGAATAACATGCCCCTTGATGAAATATTTCACACTCCGATGAGTGTTCCACCATCGCCCAGCGAGCAGGGAAGAATGCACTGCAGGTGCGATAGACTACCAAGGTAATTTGCAAGTGGAACGACGCCAGCGACTCCGGTGTGAGTGGGCTGCATGTGAATGTGCTCAGCCAACATGCAGACCTTGAAATTAAAGATGAGATGAACACAAAAGCTTGGCTGAGGCAGTGGTGGCAGAGTTGAGGATTAATGCGCTTCCATTCCACTAACTCAGGCTGTAATTTACTACGATGGCAAGACACTTTCCTCAGTAGAACCTTGCTGCCAAGTGGGAAGGAGATGGATTAACTCCTCTTGATGGGCTACATGTGAACAATAATACCTGAGACCATAAAGTGCTACATCAGCCGCTAACAGCCACTTACCCCTTCTTGACAATGATGACTATGGCCCCCAGCAGCAGGATGAGGACCACCAGGCCTCCAGCACAGGCCCCCAGGATCAGACCCATGTCCTCAGCATGCTGGGACACTTCCAGAGCCCTCTTAGAGTCTTTACAGGCAGCTGGACATAAAGGAAGAAAGAGATCTGAGGAGGAGCAGGAGGTGTAGTAGGGGTAGAACAATACATTCATCTATGTTGTTACATGGATTTAATGATCAATGAGCCAATAGTATCGACAAAAATCTAAAATATTGATCTTCTTTCAGACAAAGTTTGAGGTGGAAGCATTTCAAAATGTTTCTACTGGTGTTTGCAGTCGTCCTCAGAAGCATCATCCGACCGCAGTGATGTAATTTATCAGCTGTTATTCTTTGGCGTGGCCAACCTGACAGGTCCCCCTGGGAGAGAGTCCCAGGTGTGTGAGAGTAGGAAGACTCCCTAATCCAGGTTGATGGTGTCCCTGCTTCGCTTTCTGGATTCTATGGCCTCCTTAATCCATCTTTTGTGTTTGTCTCTGACCCGGCCATGATGTGGCTGCTATGTTTACTGACCCACTTGCGCAGCGATCTCGTATATAAAAGGAACTTTTTTGAGCTACTACCCTTTATACAGTTCTTAGGGACTTTCGTGACCTGGAATAGTCTGATTCTTCTGTCACTTCCAGGTCAAAGCCTTGCAGGAACTGTGTAGCATGCTACTGACTTCAAAAATCTGATAGAGCAGGGTTGCATTGGACTTTATGTTGACATGCATTTCTGAAGCAGGTTTTAGTTGGTCTTACACAGTAATTCCATTTTTCTAACTCTGTTCTGACTTCAGCATCTGAAGGGGAGCTAACTTATGTCGTCAGGAGAGAAGAAGCTCTGGTTATCTAATCAAGCTGATGCCTGCTTTCATTCTCTCACTCAGGCTGCTCTTTCTTTCCTTCCCATATGTCTCATTCACATTGCAATTTCTGTCTCAACAGCCATCTGAGCCGGCCAACACCATGAAATCTCACTTTTGTATGAGTCACCCGAGCTTCCTCTTGTGTTGTATCCAAATATGAAAATAATTTTTACTAAGTATGAATAAATTACTTTTCGCTATGCTGCCATCTCAGTGAGGAGAAAACAAATGAGCCTGAGAATAAAACAAAATGCAGAGAAAAATAATCACATAAGGGTCTGTTTTGACAAGATTTGGCAATGTCTGCGCGTTTTGGCAAAGCAAGCATGCTTCATCTGGAAGTTATTACTTCTGCTGAAGGAGGATAGAAACCTACACGGCGCAGCAGAATGCTGAGTTAGGCTTGATAAGGTGTGGATTGGGCGCGACTATAGCTCCCAGCAGACAATACGGCCATGCAGGGTGAGTCATTGTGGCTATAGGGCCAGATTTACAAATTGGCTGTCGTCAATTTCATTGCACTAAAAAAAAATAGAATACAACACCATTGGGCTTAATAGAGGCACACTAAAGATAGTGGGTGACATGTTTTATAATCATTTGTAATATCCTGGTGCTGGTCTGCAGTTTATCATGCGAGACACATTGCATTTTTCTGGACTGAGGGAAACGAGGACGGAGTCTGAATCCTGTAAGGCCTGCAGAGACTAAAAGCCAGAGGGATGCTGTGGAGATAGATTCGGGGTAGAGTAGAAACCCCCTCCTTTCCGTCCATCCGTCAGGTCCCACTCCTCTTCCTCACTAGTGTCGCTACATTTGCTTTTTGCTTTGTTTTATCTGTGCTGCCATACAGTCAGGAAACCGCATCCTCCATTATTCTGCTTGTCTTTCAAGAAGTTAGAAAACTCCAACAGCAGTTTTATGTAAAAGGTAAAAATGAACAAACCCAACTCCAGCTGTGATGTGCAGCTACTGCTGCAGCTACTGCTGGAACATCAGCAATTATCTAATTCTGCTCCTGGCTTTCAGGCAGCCGCTACCTGACATGACGTGCTCCACATTTTCTGAGAAATTCAGAAAATGAATTCATTTCATCCCATTTAACTGTTACTTTCTGTTTATGTTTAATTAAAAAAAATAATCATTCACTTCTTAATCCTTCTAAAACAGTTTTCTTCTCTTTCACTAAGACCCAGTTCCATTTCTCTTCTTCGCCTTGCTTTTCCCAACGCCTCGTCCTAGTCATCGCTAGTTGCTACATCAGACAGAGCGACAAGTATCTATGACAACCAAATGTCAAAAAAACTGATGACAACAAAGATGGCGTCTGGAGCAGTTAACGTGTCAGACGCCTGGGCTGCAGACATCCTCGGTTGTCTTCAACATGATGGATTGGAAGGAAACGTTATGATGTTATAATACACACTCGGAGGGCTATGCTGAACATTAGCGACATTAGAAAACTAGCTAACGTTAATGAACATTATTAATTAGCAGATAGCCAGTTTGACAACAGCCCTATGATAAACGGGGCGTAAGTAAAAGGCCACAAGGCGGAACACAGTTTTAGGATCATTTTTCATCCTTACTGACGCTGAATGAACATTTCTGGGTGTCCTAACTTTCCTCTGTCCCCATCTTTGCCAATGTATCCGGTGAATGTTGGGAAATTTTTATACCCCTTTGATATGCAGTCTTGGGTCTTTGTTTGGAGGGTTGATTGGCCTTCACCCTTTGCCCTTCATCCAAAAGAGGATGGAGATAGTATCCCCTCCGCTAACATGAAAACACTAAACAGAAGGGTAGGGCTTAGGGTTGGAAATGATATCCAACCAACACTTTGTCTTATAGGTTAGTTTTCTTACAGAGGCTGTAAGATGTTTTCTGTTCATTTTATTTATTTATTTACAGGTGTGTAGCAGCAGATTGTTTTTCTGTTTTGATCATAAATTTGATATTTCTGTCTTGTATGTATCAAAACGTGGTAGAAAAATTTGACCAATTCAAATTTTTTTGCTTATAATGAGAGCAAGAAAAGCAGTTTAATTAATTATAAGAGGAACGACGCTGTCTTTTGTAATTATAAACATAGATGTAGCCGAACTCTTTTGTTTGTTTTTATGGTGTTAGTTAATATCAGTGACTAGCAGGAAGATGAGGAAATATACCCATGAGTTTCACTGCTAGCTTTATCACCACATAAACCAATAAAATCAACAGAGAACAGCTAGAGAATGGTTTTCTGTTAAAGAGAAGAAGGAATAAAATCACAGCTCTTTTTACATCTTATTTAAGTTTGGTTTTAAATAGACGTTTGGTTCTCTACAATAAAAATAAACAAATTGGGAATTTGTGGTATGACGAGATTGCTTTGAGCTGTCAAATAAGATTTTAAGCCAAAATTTCAAATGTTCCAACAGGCAGATGTGGATGTCATGCTTTTCAGAGCCGACGTGAATAAAAAGCATCTCTTGTAGCAGAATGAGGAATTGATCTGTAATGAACATATTCTCATTGTTGGCTAATTCTGGACACATTACATCTGAAGTCTCAAAGCAAAAAACAGAAAAACCCTCGCCTTCCTCGGTGGCTCAGCCAGGTGCTGGCAGCTGCATGGATGTGTGGGAAGCCGAGAGGAAATGAGAAGCAGCCAGGAAGGGTTTTAACAGCACCTCCGTGCCCCCTCTGAGACGAATGTAACATGTCCTCTGGGCCAGCCTGTCTCATCCACAGGCACAGCCACAGTAAAACAGCTCCCACAAACCACCTCGTCCACTTAGCGACACACCGGCAGGCTGCAGCATGGCAGGATTCTTTCAAGGGATTGTACTTCACAAATGAAAGGGTTCAGGGAGAGAAGTCCAATTCATCTGCCATCTTTCTCTAGAGCACTACAAAATAAATTTAGTGGGGAGGATGGATAGAAACACTGCCTCTCTCGCTTCCCCTCGTTGTTTGAACTCAGATCTTCTATCAGAGTCTGTCTCTGAAGCAAACAGCCCTCGTTGCTTCCTCTCCAAGGGAGGAAAAGAAAAGGGGGGGAAACTGTTGGATTGTGGGTTTCAAAGCCATGGGAGTCCTGGAGGGGTTCACCAAGATGTAGTGTCAGTGATTCAGGTGGAAGGGAATGACACCTTTTTATCCAAGTCTTTGTTGAGGAGAGACAGACTCATGAGCCTCCTCCTTGCAACAGTGAGTCCATGTCAAAGCCTCTGAGCAGCAGCCTGATCCAGGATAACTGGGAGCCTCAAACCTGCAGCATCAGGCTGAAAGCAGTGGAAGCACAGAGAAAACCTCCTGCAGCGGTTAGGATCACATCCTCTGATTCAACATCACACGGAGTCATAGAAGATCATGTGATGCTGCAAGATCACGCCAGGCAGCAAGTAAGGGCGAAACACGAAACCTGGCTTCATCTGTCTCAGTCGCCATCAGCTGGTCTATTGTTTTCAGTCATGTTTCTTCAGACTTATCTGTTCTTTTTAAGACATTTTTCTACATTTTTCTCAAGGCTTTTGACCTGAAAATGAGCTCATTTGCCAACTTGTGGACATTTATATTTAAAATCTGAAGTGAAATGTCCCTTTTAAATAAACATTTTGGTGCTGTGGTTGGTGACATGAATTTTTGCAATAACTCTTCTTTTAGACTGTTTTTTAAATCCGGCATCTTTTTCTATCATGTCCTTTATTTACTGATGAATTTAGTACTTTCTGGTGAACTTCGTGGCCAAAAGTGTCCACGCACAAAAACTCTTATAAAATCATTAAACATTAATATTTATTGCTTAATTAAACTGGCATTTAAACATGAAAAACCTTTAAAAAGATTGAATGTTTGGTCATTTTGAGGACGACTGAAGGTTTTTAGTGATTTATAAAAAAAAAAAATTGATTGTGCATGTACAAGTTTGCCATGAGGGTCCCCAGAGGGAGTTCGTGACACTACATGAAAAATAAAAATTCCTTTTTTTATTTTTTTTATTTTTCTAATCGTTGACATCTGCAAGCATCTAATCACCACCAAAGACTCATCCCTCTAATTTTTATTATATTGGAAAATAATTCAGTTTTCATGGTTCTTTATAATTCAGATATTCAAACTGGCATTTAAAAGGTTAAAATCTGAAGTTGTTTAATTGATGTATGAAAAAGGAAATCAGAAACAAATATTGATGTCTGATGATTTTTTGGTGCGTGGCCATTTTTATCCCCCCAGGTCATCAGAAGGTGCTAAATTTGAGGAAGACAGAAGGGTTAAGCTGGCTGTTTATACGATGTTAGCTAACACATGCAAGCGCGGGAAACATAACCCTCAGCATAATAATACTTTGAATAAGCATTAAAGAAAATCATGGAAAGGATTTCCATGTGATTAAATTTTTCCCCTTTAGCATTAAGCTGTTGGAGTAATTTAATCCCAACCTATTTTTCTTGGGGACCCCCTTCATGTGAATACTGAAAAGCCATGGACCCCCTGCCCCACCCCGTACTGAAACCATGCTGATTTTAAGCTTTTAAAAGTGAGATTCTATAAATACTGCATTCAGCCAGACCCTGTCCTTTGAAAAAGCCAAAGTTAAGTTAACAACATTTATTTTTCTTAAAGTAGGAACAATGTGTGGACATTAATCACGTTGGCTCCGAATGTTTAAAGTCTCGGGGACCCACGTGCTCCCCCAGGCTGGGAACCACTGATTTAATGTGCATGAATAAATAAATATGACTGTATTACAGAGTTGGATCAAAACATTTTACATTATACTAACTAAAGTAAAAATTAAATAAATAAATTCGATTAACATTGTCGTCATCAATGAATTAAGCTGGTTTGACTCAAGTCCATCATTAAGTTGGAATAACATAATTAAACTGAAACTAATCTGGAAAATCATTTCCATGATTCTTTAAAGAACATGATGTTCATTTGCTTTGAGTTCATGAACACAGATGTTATTGATCACCTTCAGCAGCAAAGTCCTTCCTAAACGTTAAAGTTTGACCTAAAATACATTTTCAGTCTGGTTTTACTAAAGTTGGGCTCTAAAAAACAGTTTAATTTAAACATTACTGTTCTGTATTATTGTTGTTGTTGTTGTTGTTATTATTATTTAGCCTGTCTGTGATTTTTCTGCCCTTATAAGAACCGATCCGTCTCAGAAGGTCAGTAGATGTGGACTTGTCCTCTTACTCCTCCAGGCTTGTCACAGTGGACTGACATATACTGTTACTGTTTAAAGAATCCCAACAACGTGAATAGATGTGGTTAAAACCCACCTTACTCTGACTGGCATAAAGCAAACTAACTGTAGCTAAGATAGGAAAAGTAGAAATGAAGGCCGAGAAGAAGCCGAGTTCTAACTGACTTGATGAGGTTCAGCGTCTCTAAAACAGGAGCAGGTTCTTACGTTTGCGAGCGATCCGGATGCAGTTAATCCTGGTCTCCTGTGGGGAAAACAGAAGCTTCAGTTCATATTGCTCAACTTTAGACAAAGAACACACGATTAAAAAACAGTTAATTATACACAAGACTTTTGTTTTGTGATAAATATTATTCAAATAACATCTGTGTAACGTGGAAGAGCTCTGTCACCCTCCCCTGCTCGGCTTCACTGATTGGCTCTTCATCATCCCGAAGCAGAAGAAGAAGCAGGGGAAAGCTGCATGATTGAGATTTAAGGAAGTAAAATCATCCTTTATGGGTAATTATGCTAATTTCCGCTCTGAGATTGGAGTCAATTACCTTTCACCTAAAAAGGTTGGCAAATTACCTTAAAAAAAGAAAAAAACTGAAGTGGAAATCTGCTTGAAGTGGATGCTCATTTCCTCTCATCTGCTCCGGAGTGACAGATAAGTCATATTTACTCCCACCCCAGGGGTTATTAAAGCAGCAGCAGGAAGTGTGTCATGTGCCTTCCTGCTCTCTGTCAAGGTGGGCCTCCTGGTTTTTTACAGAAGAAATGCCAAAGCTTATTAAAGTAGACATTTAATGTGTGAGCCTCCAGTCCTGTTAGGAAGAGAGATTTACAGTAGCGCCAAGTAGCCTCATTCCCAGGAGGCTTTTCACATTGCATTAAATGTGATGCTGCTACTGGATCTGCTCATCAAATATGAAGCTGCTTTATCCTCAAAAGATTCATTTTACAGCAGTGGTTGGACATGAATTAATCCTTTCATTTTCTTTAATACTTCTGCAGAAATAAGATTTTCACATATTCTGAAAAGGAGATAGTCAAGATAAATTAATTAATTCAACCAAATGAGACACAAAATATGAACCAGTCATTTACCAGCTGAGGTGAATGTGGGAACATGTCAGGTTTCCCTCACAGACTCATGATAATGATCCTGATGGATTCTAAATAAAACCCAGCAAACAGCGATCAGGACCTGATGGTGGTCATCGAGTCAGAACGGCCACATAACAGACTTGATCTTTATCCAACAGAAAAGCTGGGGAAGGACCTGAATGCAAACGTTTGTATGAATAAATCCACCAACATCACAGGGGTGCATATGTTAAAATCCCTCCACTAGTGATACACCAGCACTAACGGCTACAGCTGCCTCTACAAGCCCAGTGCATACTGGTCCTTCACCAGTAGCACCATGTTTACACTCTGTGAGCAGAGACATGCAGCAAATGTGAAGGTAGAGAAACATCCAACAAAAACTTCTGGTTTTCTGAGATAATTCGGCTAATTTCTAATTATGTGCTTCACTTTCAGAGCCTCCGTTTACGGCCTTATAGTCCCCGCCACGTGCACAACCCCACTATGTGCCCCACCCTTCACATGCACAAGCCTACCACGTACACAACCCCACTATGTGCACCATCTCCTCACGTGCACAACCCCACCATGCACACAACCAGGGCTCGAATTACACCGAGGCTTTTGGGGGGGAGCCATATTTTCATGCATGCGTCACATGCACGTGCATATACATGAGTGCACGTGCGCGGTGAAAAACATAGTAACTAGCAAAAAAACGCTCTGCATCAACTGTATGCAGCTTGTTTAACCAGAAACAGGGACCGAGAGTTCTTTTAACAATCACAAAAGGAAGCACATCAGCTGGTTGTTGTACGGAGGCTCGAAACGAACAACAAACCAACAATGCTGCTGTCCATGGTGCTGAAGGAAACAGAATGGATAACCTGCGTCGTTTGGAAGATTTAATTAGTTAAATGAATGAATAAACACACAAAGCCCACAAATTAATGCTATACTTTTCAAGAAACACCAGGAACGTTATTAAAAATTAAGTGTAACCTTAGAGTGGACTATTTTATGGCTCCTTCTTAAAACATACAGCTGAATGTCTTTAGGGGAACTCCTCTGCCTTTTATGGGGAGCCGAGCTCCCCTTAGTTCCCCATTATTTGAACCCCGTTCACAACCCACCATGTGCACAACCTCCTCATGGATGGTTTCTTGTTAAAAATGAAAAAGCATCTGGTTGAGGATGAATCGGTCGACCAACCAAAACCAACTTTCTCTTGGTCTCGCGGCGTTGAGAATGAGGAGAAAGTTCCGGCTTCTCTCGGAGGATGGAAATGTTAATGAAAGACTGAAAGTTAAAGTCCGGCTCTCCGATATCTAATATTGGATCATTTTCCTCCACAAATGATCAATATTTCTCGCGCTTATTGTAGAACCAGTGTGGAAAATTTAACTCTCCAATAAGGAAAAATGTTTTTGAGCACCACGTCAGAGTCGGTCTCAGTTAAAAAAAGTTAACAAAAATTTAAAACTCAAAGCTTCTAAATTCATTCAGATTATTACTATTATTAAGTTATCTTTTTATATGTGACCTAAAGCTTTCCTGATGATGTTTATGATGAAACTGTCAACTGGAAGTTACTATATTACTATCAGACTAATTTATGTTTGTCTTTTGAGTTTATGTCTTAGTTTTTATAAAAATAAACTACACTAGAAGCTGTTGATGTGCACGACTAACCGATTAGTCTGAACAGTGTACACAGGAGGAGGGTTATGTTTAATGTTCACAGCGCTGAGTTTGCAACATGAACAGGATGGAGCAGCAGGACAACTAGGTGAAATGTACTTTCTGCAGGATGAAGCTAGCTAACCACAGTTATACCAGCATAACGAAGACTTACCCTCACAAAAATGTTTAGCTTCCGGAGCAAAAGCACCAGACAGAAAGATGATAGAAGATAAAAAATGTTCTTGTGGCTGTTCTTGTGTGGAAGTGGTGTTTAGCCCACCTGCCAGCCTCCCCGTAAACAGCTGGACCCACTTAACTTTGCTTTCTGCTTGCATTGTTCTTACTCTCGGATGTAAGTCGCTTTGGAGAAACGCGTCTGCTAAGAGACAGTAGAATAGAATAGAATAGAATAGAATAGAATAGAATAGAATAGAATAGAATAGAATAGAATAGAATAGAATAGAATAGAGAGGCTGCAGCCCAGATAGCAGACATGTTTGGGCCGAGTCTGGGCTACTTTTGGCAAATATGGCTGGTTATGCTGCTGGCAAGCGTTGTGTGGGCCAGAAGTGGACCTCATCCTTCCTGTGACTGAGTTGTTGCAGCTACAGTCACATTTAGTAAACACCGTATGTTAAGGCCAGACTTGGGCCAAACATTTTTTGCTCTCTGGAGCTTCTGGATGCAGCTGGTCCAGGTTCAAATCCCGGCCTGCTGCATGACACCACCTCTGTTTTAACCCGCTTCATGTCTACCTACTCCACTGTATAATAAAGATCTCTATATGAGAAGGCTTGTGTGGGCGGAGGGCATGCATTAATGACTCATGGATTTTAATTAGCATGATTAGTCGACCTAAAAAAAAAAACTTAAAATGCCCAACCCTTCCAGAAACAGAAGTTCAGGAGGTTAAAAAGTACAACAAAAAAAAAAAACATCTGCACCCATAAATGTTTGATTTTATCAGTGGAAACGCATCATGACATCATCGTATGTGTCTCATTGACGCAATATTGATATTTCAGCCTTTTAATAACATTTATCATCAATATTATGAAATTAAACTGAAACAACATCCATGTTTCTTTTTTTCCCCTTTTTTACAGCCACGCAGGGAAACATGAGCTTGGGAGAAAATGTGAGCGAAGGCGGAATAAAACAAGCTCTTTAGCTGCTAAAATCTAAACAATGTCGACCAGCTGCTTCCAAACAGCTGCTGCAGCTTGAAATGGGCTTCATGGAACAAATGTTATTACCAGAGCTAATGTAAGCTACTGCTACCTATTTTATCTCGTTAAAAGAGGGATAAAAATTAGCTTAATAATAGTATTTCAATGTTGATGTTAAATAATGTTAATAAAGGCAGATGGGTGGAAAATGAAATAAAAGACTATTATGAACAGGAGTTTATTCGGCTCCAGTCTAAATGCTACGACATGGATAAAAACGCTGCTACTTTTCATGTTTGGTTTAGTAAATATTTCCACTGTAATCAAACTTTCTTCCCACTGAACAAAGAAGCTCCCACAGACACGGCAGGAAGAAAAACGATTTAGAAAACTACTTGTGTGTTTCAGGAGAAACTGGATACACCAATCGTGCATCTTTTTCCAGAGCAATTACTGTTTCAGAGCAATGACAGCTCAGGGTCCACAGTAATTCTTGTAACATCTAATTTATTCAGGACAGTCGTCTAAATAATTACTTGTTTTATCCTCTTTCTCCTTCAGACGCCTCCTGAAACACAAGTACAGCTTAAATATAGATGGAGATGAAAAAGTTTACAGGGAAAAAGAAAAGAAGAGGAAATCTCATGAATATGGCTGACTTCTGACTTAGATTTATGGGTGAAGAACTGAAAACAAAGGTCACAACAGGGAGGATTTCAGATCAGAGGACCCCTGAGAGGACACTGAACCCATTATCTGACTACTCCAAAACCTTCCTGCTGTTTAGAAACTCAGCACCACCTGCTGGACTGCTCATTAACACCGTTCTCTAACCAGCCAATCACCGGGCAGCATGGTGAAGACGACTTACTGAAGTTCAAGCTGAGCATCAGAATGAGGAAGAAAGGGGATTTAAGAGACTTTGAACGTGGCATGGTTGTTAGTTTCAGTATTTACTGGGATTTTCACGCACAACCATCTCTGGGGTTTCCAGAGAAGAGAAGATATCCAGCGAGCAGCAGTTGTCTAGACCAGGAAGCAACAGAAGACACACCGGGTGCCTCCTGTCAGCTAAGAACAGAAAACTGAGGCTACAATTCACACAGACTCACCAACACTGGACAAGAGAAGATGGAGAAACGTTGCTGGTCTGATGAGTCTCCATT
>JBAFTA010000019.1:3575983-3588500 GCA_036919975.1 Melanotaenia parkinsoni | reverse complement strand
CTACTTCCAGCAGGATAATGCACCATGTCACAAAGCTCAGATCATCTCCACCTGCTTTCTAGAACATGACGATGAGTCCACTGGACTCTAATGACTTTGCAGGTTATCTTCCACTAAATGTTCCTCATCTCTTTGCTCATGTCATGTTGTTATTCCATGTTTAAGGGTAAACTTTTTGTTTATCTTATTAATTAGTAGTTTTAATTAATTATCCAACAATAAAATAGAATTTAATCAAACCATTAAATTAAACAAACCAAAGCGTACATCTTTCCATCTGGTAACACAGGTGACGTCTTCTCTGCAGCAAGATAGCTGAAACATGAAGGAAAGTGTGTGCATGTGTTTGAGCTGCAGGATCACACACCTCCACCACCATCGGAGCGGTTCTTACCCCTCTGAAGTTGCTGGTGGCTTGGAAGTAGATGAGGTAGTTCTTGGTGGGGTCTAAAGGACTGTTCCAGTAGCCGTTGTAGGTGTGGTTGTCTCCCACGGTGAACGGCGTGGCCTCTGGCAGGCTGCTGGGGGCCAGCTCCGCCGTGTAGTAATGCGGGGCCCCTTTGGCCAGGGCCTCGTTGTGCGAGTTTGGAGTGGGGAAGCAGTCCACGGTGCCCAGCTCCCTCTTCCTCACCCGGCGGGAGCTGTCCTCCTCCACCACCACCACCTGGTAGGCACTGGAAGAGGACGATGAGGGACTCAGTGACCAAAAACAAACCAAAAGAACAGAAACGTATGTTGGGGGTCATAGCTGGAAAAGTTGGGGAACCACCGTAGATCAGTACAACTTGTGCAGCCTTCCTGTCTGAGGGATCTGATCTGAGTTTCCACCTTCAACCTACACGCAAACACTCAACTTCCTAATAAATTCCACCAATTCCATTTTCTGTCCTCTAGATGGACAAATCTGCAAATCCCTTCCAAGCTTTCTCTGAGGACCACCGTTTTCATACAGTTCAATGACTTTCTCACACATTTGTTGTCCATCTTTGCTTCAAAGGCTTTTGTAGCACCTGTTAGCATCACCTGTCACATCAGTACTAGCTTTACCATGCCACCCACCCAACATCTGGAATATAAAACACAGGAATCCTTTCATTACAGAAGCTTTCTTGCTTCCTATCCAGAGGTTTTAGCCTCCTCACATAGCTGTCTCGTCTGGAAGAACCCGACTAGACTGCATCATTAGTGGTACATCTAACCGGAGAAACACGGTTTCCTGAAGAGCTGCTTGTTGATAGGTTTGTTATATTAACTCAAATCCCTCACTTTCTAAAACAGGACTGTCTCACACAGGCTGTCAGGATGTCTTCAATGTTATTAGCTCACAATAAATTAGAAACTATACACAGTATATATATATATATACACACATATATATATATATATATATCTCCTTTGGAGACTTAGTTAAATTTATTTTGTAAGTAGCATGACTAGAACACCTTTCAGATTCTGTACACTTCTAGCTTCAGATGAAGTCTCCTACGCAGTGAACTTACAGAACTCTGTCCTGGTGTTACATACAGCTCTGCAGCTATTTGTGTTAAAGCGTGGAGGAGTGAGCGTGGCTTGTACCTGACAGGAGCTCCTCGGCCCAGGGCAGGGCGCAGCAGAACGGTGATGGTGCTCTCCGACTCACTCAGCGGAGACGGGATGTCCTCGTAGTCAAACACCGGGGCTGGGAGCATGTGGAGGAGAAAGCCCAATGGTTAGGCCCCAGCCAAACACAGGTAAATAAACAAAGCTAAGATACTGCAAAAGAAAGTCAGAGTCGCTTCAAATTTCTAATTTCCTGGGTGATGTCAAACACGCTTTAAGATGTGGGACTTTAAACAGACTTGTAGCTTCACTTCTGCTTGAAGATTTTAGCTTTTTTCACCCCCACATGAGAAGATAAAGTTAGCTATCTTCATTCATTACCCACACACATCCCTGGTGTATTAGTGCGTGGAGGCCTCCCACACAGAGCCATTGACTGATGATGACTAGAAACAGCAGCTGACTACAGAGAAAACAAGAGGATCTTAAGGTGTAATTAGGGCAGATTGCACAGCTGCACAACCTAAGCAGAGCTCAGGGGACAATAAGGTTGAGTGTTCCCTCCTTTGTTTACCACAGAAAGTGAATTAATTGGAGTATGTAGTAAAGCAAATGGCTATTCTCCTCTTGTACAACAGAAGACAGAAACACTGAGGAACAGTGGAGGCGGATGTTTCTGCTTCCACATAAAAACCTGCTTGTGTAACCGTGTGTCATCATTTGAAAACATCACGAACGTCTGAGGTCTACTTTGCACGGAGTGAGACGAGGAGCGCTTGACCCAGTGCACGTTCGCTGGTTAAAACCAATGAATTATGAAAAGGCTAATGGTGCAGCTTTGCACTTTGATACGTGCTATCTGAACAGAGCAGGATCCGGCTGCCCGCTGAGCTCTTGTAGCGTAGCCAGGATTGAGCACAGGATGGTGTAGGAGGTTGTAATGTATACACTGACAGGGCTCCACAGGGGCCTCCACAGAGACTGGCTGCAATCTAGCTTAAGATGGGACCACATGGACACAGGTAGTTTTAGCAGAATTGAGTCTTTTGCTGCTTGGTTCCTTTAAAATATATATTTTTGAAATGTTGCCAGGAGCACCAAACAGAATATCAAAAGGGTAATCTAGCCCCACCACTGAAGCCATGTTGGCCAATCAGAAGGCTGAATATATGAAATTATTACTTCAGTCAAATCCAAAAAATAAAATAAAGTAAATGCTGGTAGCCTGTGCAGCCATTGAATAAATTGTGGCTTCTTTGTTATTTTAACTAGTCACACATGAGCCATACTGCACAACACTGCCCTCCATGGTATGTGTATTAGTATACATATTTTGTGTAGAACATAAGTGAGGATTAAGTCTACATTCACGTCGCAGGTCTAAACACTGTATTACAGGTTTTTGCTGAGATCTGATATTCTTATTGGATGGTTGTCAGCTTTATAATCTAAATGTACCCACCATTAGACTCCAGTGTGAACAGCCTACCAGCACAGAGGAAGACATGATGTCACACACAGCACGATGTGTTTATGGAGGTAATTATGGATTAGCGTGAGAATATAAGTTTAGATGTTGTTCAAACAGAGCCAATAGAATTATAGCTCTGGCTTTGAACTTGCTGTGTCCCGAATCCAGCGCAGATTCTGACATCCATTTCACTTCAAAAAAGTAAAAGTTGGATGAAATGACATTTCACAGTGAGGTTGCTTTAAAAAACTCAGATATGTATGAGATTTAGTGCCACATATGAAAGTGGCCTCGGTTAGATCAGAGAAAAATCTGATTTGTGCTGTTCAGACTGTCAATAAAAACATCAGATATGGGTCACATGTGACATGAATGATCATTGTCAGATTTGGGCCAAGTTTGCCTGAACATAGCTGTGAACATAGCTAACTGAATATCTATATTTTTCAACCATTCTTTAAATACCCCCACCCCACCCAGGTAGGGGTGTTCATACATAGATAGGTATGCATGTCTGGTGGATGCTCTGCTCTCTATGGCAGTCCAAAGTAGTGGTGTATGTATAAGCTTTAGCTGCAGAGGCTGAAATGAACCCCATTTTTGTTTATTTAAGTGGAGGAGTTACACAGAACCTTTTGGTTGTTGTCTTTAGCTATGCATGTTTCTCATATTTGTACACTATAAGCATTAAATCTCACAGCTTCACACGCATTGTACCAGATGCTTGCAACAGTAAATAGTTCTTCTGTTGGTTTTTCCTTGGTAAATTGTTGCTACCCTAAGATAGTAGTGATTCATTACTACCAGGTGTTGATTAAAATTAATCATACTGATAGCTCTTTAAACTACTCTAAAAACTTTTTAAAATTAAAGAACTATTTGAAAAGCCAAAAAAATCACCCAAGAAAATATGACAAAGTGCTATTAACAAGATCAGTAGCAATCGATACAATACCGTGTGATACGATGTGATACAATATGATACAATGTGAAGCAATGCAAAGCAATACGATACAATACGATACAATGGGAAGCAATATGATACAATACCATGTAATACGATGCGATGCAATACAACAATACCATGTGATACGATGCAATGCAATATCATACAAGGCAATACGATATGATACTATACCCTGTGATACAATACAATGCAATATGATACAATGCGATGTGATATGATGCCATACAATACAATGTGATATGATAGGATGCAATGGGATGCGATACTATAGAATAATAAGTGACGCAATACGATACCATGTGATGCGATCTGATGCGATACGATCCATTTAGATGCAATGCAATATAATACGATACCGTGTGATACAATTTGATACTATGTGATGCAATACAACGCGATACAATACGATACAATATGATACAATACGATACAATATGATACAATATGATACAATATGATAAATATGATACAATACGATACAATATGATACAATATGATAAATATGATACAATACGATACAATATGATACAATATGATAAATATGATACAATACGATACAATATGATACAATACGATACAATATGATACAATATGATACAATATGATAAATATGATACAATACGATACAATATGATACAATATGATATGATGCAATGCGATGTGATACGATACGATATGATACGATATGATACAATACAATGTGATATGATATGATGTGATACAATACGATGTGATATGATACGATATGATACAATACGATGTGATATGATATGATGTGATATGATATGCCTTTATAATTATATAATAAAGAAAAAGGAGGAAGGCATCAGCTGACCTATTTAATTTGTTCTCTTCTGTTTTCTGCCAATCCTTCTACATGGATTCTTGCATAATTCCAACCATCCACTCATTCTGTTTACCCGCTGCATGTTTTACAGGAACACATCACATCAGTGTTTCAGAGTAAACACAATTACTGAGCTCGAGCCGCCGTCATCCAGTCGAGGGGCCAACATTTCTCGTTGCCAGCACATCTTTCACAGTGATTCGCTGCGACCTCATCCCTATCACACACACACACACACACCTACTGATCGGTGAACTCCGACTGTGGAGATGTGAAAAAACTGTTTTTACTCAAACCGCTCAGGCTGAACATTTCTCGTTTGCTGAAATTTGTTCTGCATCAAACAAAGCCAGAGTGCAGCTGAAAGCTGTTTGTCTGGAGGAGAATGGAGATCATTTGTATAATTTAAATGTACTGTATATGAGGACCTCAGTCAACGCTCTGCAGGAGGATGGAATTATGAGCCATTACTCTTTTTTTTGCTGTTCTCTAGTGTTTTGGATCTTTTGTTGAGCTTTCTTTAAAGCTGTGAAGCAACATTTTCTACTGTCAAATAAAACCAGGTTTCAGTATTAACAGATTCAGTGATCAGCCCTCACCAGAGATGTTAGTAGTGATCTCAGTCAGCGCCGTCTGGCCGAAGCCTTTGGCGGTCCGGGCACGGACGGACACCAGGTATGTGGTTCCAGGATGGAGGCCAGAGAACATGTGGTAGGTTTCATTCCTCAACTTGGACACGGTGCGGCGAGGACCGGGCACGTTGATGCCGGGGTCGGAGGACTCAATGCTCTGGTAGCTGATCTGCAGGCGGAGGAAAGGCGGAACTGGATTAAAGAGTCTATATATGCTAACAGCTGGGTTCAAACCTTAAGGTTCTTTTTCTTCAAAAGAAAAGCTGTGCAAGATGGTAAGCATGCTAAGATTTAGCCAACAGCACGGTCAGAATACTGACGAGATGTAATCTGATTACATGAATAAATCTAACTGCTTTTGCATGTTTGGTCACAACAATCACCTTTAGACAAGAGTGGAATAGGATTTTTATATTTGGAGAAATAATAAGAAAAAAAGTTAAATTTGTATGTTAAAAATAAAGAAAAATTATTTTTAAAAAATCTAACATTTCAAACAATTCAGACCTTCAAAAAAGAGAAGATGCAAATCCTTAAAATTAAAATGATAAAACCTTAAATGTTTCATGCATTTCAGAGTAATTACTTTCTGATTATGATCAGAATATTAAATAATTTCAAGACAAAGTCTTGTGTTTTTTAGACTTGAATTAAAACAGCTTTAAAATAAAAAAAATAAAATAAATAATATAAATCCATGTGCATGATCTATGCAAAAATAACAACTTCTAGTAATGCAGAAAAAGTTTAAATGTTGGAATGCTGTGTAAATAAAACAGAATTTTATTCCCAGTAGCAGATGAACAACATATCAGAAGAGAACATTTTATGAAAAATATGAGCTTATTTTTGATTTGATGGCTTGTAGATGTGTAGCAGCAGTGCTTGGGAAGTTAGAGGTTACAGCTCCACCTGTGCATGGAAAGTGTTGGGTGACCGTTCGTTCGGTTACAGCAGGTTTTCACCGCATAAAAAGTCCAGAATACAAAGGTCTGCAGGAGATTTGAGGCCATCAATAATTAATTAGAAACATTTAAAGCTATCCCCTCGTGGAGGCATCTGTTAGGCAAATAAGTAATTAGAATGGTTGTCCCCCCTGTAATTACAGCCTGAAGTCTGCGCCTCAGCTTCATTACCATACGAACATTTACAGTAAATCCTGTGAACTGTGGAAAGTGGGTCCTCTGCACTTCTTTGGCTCAGCCTCCTGTTGAGGGTTTAGGTGAAAAAGAGACCCTGAAGGAAGTCGAGGAGGGAAAGCAGAGCAGTTCTGATGTGTGAAGCAGAGTTTTTCTTGTTTTGAATCAGTGTCCTGTAGGAGGGGGAAAATAATAGATCCTGGCATGTGGAAAATAACGTCCTACACCTGGAGAGGATTAGTGTGAGATGCAGTGGCTGTATTAGTGTCCCCACCTCGTACTGCGTGATGAGACCGTTGGGCTCTATGGGCTCTTCCCACTTGAGGAAGATCATGTCGTCGAGCGGCGTGAAGGTCAGGGACTCTGGAGCAATGCCGCCAGGAACTGCAGTGGAAGAGAAAAACAGCTTTCACTGAAACAAACCTCACGTAGGTTTCAGGTTAATGGATACTTGTACAGAGACACCAGGGGGTGAAAACACGCCTGACAGGCTGGAAAGGACAAGGCCAAGGAGGGATGGAGGCGCAAGACAGGGAAATAAGGAGGACGAGGGGGTTGATGAAAGGAAAACGAGGACCAGTGTTCCCCAGCCCTCAGGATAAACAGGTCCTGACTTATCTGATAGCTTCGAACTGACAAAGAAAGAGGCAAGTAATCCAACTTTACCTGAACTACAGCACTGGTTGGCCCAATGAAACGCATCTTTTTAAAGATGCACCTAGCTAGTACTTCCTCACCTTCTTCCATGAATGTGCCACAAAGAAAGCTGAAAGAGTTTTTTAGATTCTTCTACAGTATGATGTCACAATAAACCTAAAAGGCTCTAGAATCGTTAGAGGTGAACTTCATTTAAAAGAAACTTCTGAATGCACACGAACAACTGCTCAATGTTATAGTTTTTGTTGTACAACACAATTTTCCATAAAAAGGTGTTTAACCACACAAACAAAAAAACCAAAAGAAGTTTTCTGAACCAGGAATCAACCACTAAATGTTTGTGTTCAGTGGACGCGCTTCCATTACCCCCCCCCAAACTGCACTAAACCCACATTTAAAAAAAAAACTCTCAAATATTGCTAAAAACCTTTTATGCTGTCATGAGGTGGTTTTTCAGACGTGTCAATATAGAAGTAAATTCACTAAAGTTTAATGGAAACACTTTTTTCGCATTTAAACGTCACCAGATGTGACGTAGGGGGTCACGTGACTCAACATGAGTTCATTTCAAGTAAAGATGGCGTGGTAGGTATGGATGGAGGAGGAGACAGAAATCCTTTTACAAATAATTGTAGAGAAAAATATAACCGTCATCTTTGAAAGCAAACACCAAGGAAATGCAGAGTTTTACTAGGAATTAGAAATCTCCGTCCTCCGTCTCGCAGGGTTTACGGCTCATAAGCTAAACATCATTCAATGGAAACACCTGCAAAGAGCAACTTTGTCGAAGTTTCTGAAACATCACTTTTATTTTGTGAAAGACTGTAACAGAAACGCAGGTAAACAGTCCTCTTCATCATCCTCTTCACATTTAGACATCATCAGACTAAGACCACACCTAACACATGACTAGTTATTTGTGTTCCAGTTTACCCACCACCGCTGTTTTTATACATTTTCTGTAAATTTCACTGTAAAGTTGAATAATCCTAACTTTTAGTGAGTAGTGTATGTCTGATAGCAGAGAGGGTACGGGTCCACCTGCTAGTCCACCAGACCTGGTACGATGGGGGTCGCATGTGGTAGAATCTGGGTTTTCTGTTCACCTCAGAACAGACAAACTGCTACCAAAACGACAACAACATGATCTCTTCTCAGAGCAGCAGTGAGACTCAGCATCACAAGAGTTTGATTGTTGAGCTCAGTAGGAACTGTCATCAGATGCTGTTACTGTGAGGGAGCTGCCGGCTCTCCTGGTGACGGGGGCGCTGTCAGGACTAGCATTGTTGGCTCAGAAGCAGAACTTGTTTTTGACACTTAAACTAAATGTTTAAACCATTTTATTCTGACACAGGGTGGAGTTGTAAGAAGTCAAATATGATCAATAACATCAAAACACCGCTACATTATGTGTGTTACTCACTTCCTCCCGCTGTGAAGACAGCATTGTGCAGGCGTGGATAATTAAGACTCCCACATCTTGTTGCTTTAAGATGCTTTAATGTAAATCAGTCCCACATGTTTAGCTGATGCTCGACCATCATTTTCTCCACCACCAGGATGAGAATATTCTTGAATGATAATCCATTATATTAGAAAGTCTTCCTCAGTCTGCACAACAACGAGTGTCCGACCTCCCATACTTTCTTTTCCTAGGAATGTGCATTGGACTGCACTTAATCTGCTGACGTTCACAGGAAAATATTAATACAACGATAAGCAGAATCATTTTGCCGTTTTGCTACCGGCCGAGGCCTGAGCTGATTAATGTTTCACTGGTCTATTTAAAAGCCTGATGTACTATTTAGTTATGCTGATCCAGCTTATTTTGTGAGTCAATATTTGTGTTTTTCTGCGAGTACTGGATGACTAAAGGCACAGATTTGAGTTAGGCAATGCACCATAATTATCTCAGCATGAAAGCATTGCTACAAATTCCAAAAGTTGTGAAGCCGAGTAGCCGTGGCAACGAGGAGCTTTCATGCATGCATGAAGTCCACCTCTGTCTCCTGTAATGATGAGGCTGTTAATACGTTCAAGCAAACACTTGCTGTGTTAAATGAAGCGACTACTCACTGTCTTCCTCAGTCTGGAAGGTGACCTCTCTGCTCTCTTTCTTGCCTTCCGGGTTGGCCAGCGCCAGCCGCACATGAACAGCGCGAAAGGGTGGCAAGTCCCGCAGGATGTAGTGTGAAGTGTTGCGATCCACCGACAGGCACTCTCTGACGGTGGCGTTGTTCCCGCCGCTGCCTCCCGTGGGCATGGAGTAGCGGTAGCACAGGGATAAGGAATAGGTGTGGCAGCGGGTGAGGTTGTAGCCCAGCGGCTCCCACTGCAGGGCCAGCTGCCGCGGCTGGATCTCGGTGGCTGTGAGACCTCGCAAGGCACGCATGGGCTCTGAAACAGACAGAAAACACAAGTCAAACATGCACTGAGCTCATGGATTTAAGCTTCCTCGTTCTTTCAAAGTAGCACACTGGCTCAGCTGCAGCTCTTTCTTGGAAAACTGTCCAAATGACAGCTGAAGACGTCAACATGATTAAAGTCAATGAAAATCATTTTAAATCTCTTTTCCTTTGGTTTGTCCATTCTGGGCTTCTGTACAAACATGGCTCGCTGTGCATTAGAGGACCTGAACTGTGCTTTGATGAGAAACAGAGAATCATTCTAAGGAAAATATAATAGCTAAATATTTTTATTTATTTAGATGTATTTCATTTTTACATGATACTGTAGAAATTAAAAAAAAAAAGACTTTGGAATCAGAAGAGTCGTTCAAACTGGAAATGTAAACTAAAAAATGAGTTAAAATATGAGATGTGGCCAAACTTAGGGGCAGTTTAAGAATAATATCAAGAGTGGTATCAACTTCATTAACAGCTAATTTCTACTTAAATCTGCTCAGTTTGATGTGGTTTGTTGGTTTACCTTAAAACTTTTTTTATGAGTTGGAATTATTATTCATATATTTAGAATAAATGGGACTGAACTGGTTTAAACTAGATTAGAAATCAGTTATAATGAATAATGTGCATGAGATAAAAATTAAATAAATTCATTTCATTATGCTGGATTATGATGAATTGGATTAAACAGGTTAAAATGGATTTATAATGAACTGGACTGAAGAGGATCACCCGTCCTTTGTTTTGTCATTTAAATTGACTAAACTGTACCGAAATGGATTTAAGTGGATTGAATCAAATTAAAATGAGTTGGAATAAATTTGATTAGAATTAATTTATGCACAATGAATTAAACTGAAGCTATTTGATTTGAGCAAATAAATTGTAGCTACATTTAAAAAATTCTAATAGGAGTGAATTGGGTTAAAATGAATTGGAATGAATTGGACTATTATGAATTGGATTGAAAAAGATTACAAGTGATTTAGAGTTCAAGACAAAAGTTAAGACACACCTACCCATTTAATTTGAATTGGAAGGTGTGTCTTAACTTTTAATTGGTACTGCATTGTGAAAAAAAATGCACTGGATTAAAGGGGATTATAATCATTTGAGTTGAAATGATTGAATTGAACTTAACTGAATACAATGAATTGGGATTTAATTTAATTATAAATTTAACTGAATGGAATTGCAAATAACTGGATTGAATTGTTCAATAATTGGATTTAGTGTGGAAAAAACGGTATATAGTTCATAAGAGAGGTACACAGAAACATTACTGAATTGGTCTCAGACTTTATTGAATGTGGCTCCGATTGCTTTATTGTTTTGTTTTTCTTTTAGATAGAGATGGAGCGGCAGTTCGACCACAACCTTCACCCACAGGCTGCAGCCCAACAAAAAAAAAAAAAAATATGACTAAACAAGGCAAGCCCCCCTCACAGTAAATAAAGCCTTTTAAGTGGTTCACACTAGTTGTCAAGATGTCTGTTTGATGTTACCTTAAAGACTTCTTGGTTCATCCTTCTGGGACAAAGAGCAAGAACAGACTCCTGCATGCTGGAAGACTACAAGCTACATCCAGCCTAAGAAGGGATCTCTAATAAGAAATGCACCTGTGTGCTGTTTACTAAAGAAAATGGTAGGTCTGATTACTCTAGGTGGATGTTACAGGACAGAGACTTTGTTTTCCATTAAAGCACAAATTTTAATTCATACTGAAAAGATAAGTTTACAGTTTAAAAATGGAAACACAATGAGGAGGAGATGGCAGGGCTACAGCTGACTTCACAAACTCAGACTTTGAGGTTACGGAGAGGTGAAAGAAAAGGAAAAAATTTGACTGCCTGAAGAAATAACCTGCAACACAGAACTCCACATTCCTATGAGTGAGGTTCAACCAGAGAACAGCGGGGAACCGAAGGTGGATGGATGAAGCCTAATTACTGCTGTCATGTGTGAACGCTGGAATTGCACATCTCCATGTCCCTGTCAAGCAGAGCATCCAGTTTCAAACTCGTACGAGGACTTTTCAGTCCTGTGGCCTTGCCTGGATCTCCAAATGTGCTGCAAAGACATTTGACAGAGCAAGACAAGAGTGAGGCCTTCAGAACGGCGACAACGGAGACGAGGACGACTCTGGGGTTGGACCGGTTCTGAGCACTGTCACTAAACATAGATCACAATACATCAATGAATGAAGCAATGTCACAGAGGAGACATCACCTCTGAGGGGACGGATCCAAGACAGTGAGGAAATGTCCCTCCAGTATTTGATGATTTGAAGGATGTTCTTCCCAGAAGGAAAAAAACACCGAGTCGAACTTATTTGTCTTCTGACAGCCGATCCGGGTAAAAACCCCATAGAAAAGAATCAATCGATCTAAAAAGAAGAATTTAGTGAGATAAAATTGTATCATACTAGTCATGTCAAAGATGTCTGAGAGTAACCGGTTTAATATCTGACTCCTTTAACAACATCAGGCCCGTATGGCAGTCTAATCCAGTTAAAACCAGCCCTGCCACCAGAGGCTCGCCGACCCAGGGTTCACTCTCTGCTTCAGACACCATAACTCATCATTACAGCCCGTCCTCGCCACACGCCTGTCCTCAGCCAGCTCAGCCCCGTCCTCGCCACACGCCTGTCCACAGCCAGCTCAGCCCCGTCCTCGCCCCCCCTGTCCTCAGCCAGCTCAACCCCGTCCTCGCCACACGCCTGTCCTCAGCCAGCTCAGCCCCGTCCTCGCCCCCCCCTGTCCTCAGCCAGCTCAGCCCCGTCCTCACCACACGCCTGTCCTCAGCCAGCTCAGCCCCGTCCTCACCCCCCCCCCGTCCTCAGCCAGCTCAGCCCCGTCCT